>JAGFBZ010001985.1:85000-102565 GCA_018398805.1 Hirundichthys speculiger | reverse complement strand
GGACGGAGCTTTATTTAAACGCAGCCCAAAGACGACGACAGCGAGCGCCGCAGGGCCTGCAGCTGTGGCCTTGTCTCGCCACGGAGCCGTCAGGCCTCCTGAATCATTCATCCCTCCTCCTGGAACAAGTCGCTCCCGTTGTTGTTTTCCAAGTGCATCAACCCCAGGTCCCCCCCTCCATCCCCCTCCATCCCCCCGTCCTCCCCTCCGTCCTCCTGCGTCTGAGTCCGCGGCTCGAGAGCTGCCATTCCAGAGTCATCCAGGCGTCGACCGGGTCACCGCTCCGGCCCGTCGTCCTGCGTTCCCGTCACTCAGCCAACACATTTCAACCCCCACCCCCCCCCCACCCCCACCCATGACAAGCAGTCCGGTCACAAGCAGAAACGAGCTGTAACTGCAGCTCCAGACTCCTCACTGTCACATTTGTGCTTGTGATGCAGCTCACAGACACCCTGAAAGAGGACGAAGGTGGTGACATGGTTTGAACCTCTGTGCACAGAAAGGTTTTTATCTCAACGCTGTAACAACTCTGAGAAACAGAAAGGGTTAATCAAAGCAATGAGCACACAGTCAGCGGTGGATTTGACGGCTGTTAGGTGGAACCAGAGGACACGACAGAGACAGCTGAGAGACACAAGTCAGTAATGATGAACCCCGTCCTCTCAGATACGACTTAGAAAAATTAATTAGCGTTGCATTAATGACAGGATTATTCACCAAAATGACTTGAACTGGAAACTCAATGGCTGCACGTTTCACGAGAGAACCTTCGATCTTTTTGGAAAGCGTCTCAGGGTCAGACTTGGGGTGAATTCCAGTTCCCCCCTTAACCCTCAATCTCAACCCTCAATCTCAAAAATGTTCGCTCCCGCTAAGTGCAAGTGCTGTCCCGATTCTTAGAAAGTCAAGTTGAGGGACAAGTTTGAGGGCTGGATCGCCCTCAATATTGAGATTCTCCGGCACCACCCTTGGGAGTAAGGGCTACCCAGAAGGCATTTCGCCAAAACGAAAAGGATGGCGCCGAAAAAAGCTAGCTACGAATGTAAGTATTTTCAAAGTTAATGAAGATATAAATGTTACTAAACCATCTTATTGTCTTCGTAATATATATTTATATTATCTTACTCTTCTTCTACTTCTTTGTTGTCGTCGCTTTCTTGACAGACTAGATGTAGCTTTGGCGTAAGGCCGCCCCCCACAGTCTGAAGACGCAACTGCACTCAAAAGGTGTCCCATTTCTAAGTCACGAGATAGTCCTGACACTTACTTTGGAGGGCCGAGATTGAGGGTTAAGGGAGGAATTGGAATTAACCCTTGGAATCAGACCTGAACAACCAAACGTGGTTCTGGATGCAGTCACGCGGTCTCTTCCAGAAACCGACGACCAGACTAAACCATTCAGTCCCCTAAACCAGCTGCAGACTGTTCTGGAACAGCGCCGGGGATCATGGGAGCGTCCAGCAGGTTAAAGGACAGCGGTGCAGGTCTGAACGGAGCTGGCGTGCAGCAGGGAGACGTTCCAGGTCAATCAGAACCCTGAGAGTCGCTCAGTTGTTGTCTGCTTGACACGAAACCCTTTTCAAGTTTAATAGCTTCCAAGCAGCCTGGAGACAACACAATCACAATCACAACTCAGACTCCTAAACAGTCGCGGCCTGAATGCAGTCATTTTAAATTCTCATGATGTTGCAGCACGTCCTTCTGCATGATGTAGCTTCAGCCTGGATGGAAACAGTGATCAAGGTGGAAACTAGTCAGTATTTTTCACAAAAATGGTAAAATATCTCACTTTCAACGTTCAATAGCATTTCTGTGTCCTGCGTGAATAAAGCATGAGTCAAAGTGGAACAGAGGCTCGTGTGATATAAATGAGGAAGAGGCTGTTTGTCTTCCATGATTGCCTCCTAACGGCATGACGTCAGTGTTTGAAGCCCAGAAACCACAGAACAAAGCTCTTCTCTGTTCATCAGAACCACTGATCCAGCATGAAACACCAACTCTGAGAGAAAAAAAAATACCTAAAACTGAGTCATTCATTCTGCCAGCTGCTGCAGTCAACAGTAAAAACATTCGGCTGACAGCAAATTTCTGTATTATTTTTTCTTTTTAGTCTTCTGTTAATTCTGAGAAACTTTCACTAGAAAATGGAACCTGGAACAAAAGGATCATTTCACAGGATCTGTTTCCCCGTAGAAACGTCCAGACTCACTTCCCTCAATACTGCAGATATTTGGATGGACAAACATTTTAACAGGTGGGGTGGATCGCTGTGGAGTGGATCACTGTGGGGTGGATCACTGTCAGGTGGATCACTGTCAGGTGGATCACTGTGGGGTGGATCACTGTGGGGTGGATCACTGTCAGGTGGATCACTGGGTCACTGTGGGGTGGATCACTGTGAGGTGGATCACTGTGGAGTGGATGACTGTCAGGTGGATCAGTGTCAGGTGGATCACTGTGTAGTGGATCACTGTGGAGGGGATCACTGTGGGGTGGATCACTGTCAGGTGGATCACTGTGGAGTGGATCACTGTGGAGTGATCACTCTGGGGTGGATCACTGTCAGGTGGATCACTGTGGAGGGGATCACTGTGGGGTGGATCACTGTAGAGCAAAACAGATCACTGTGGGTTATATAAGTGTGGAGCTCATCACTGTGTGGAAGGTTCGCTGTAATCTGGTGAATCTACTGTCATTGTTTTTCTCCTGGATGCTGAATCTCTTCATCCTTGAACCTGGTGATCACCTGGACGTCCAGTGATGTAGAAGGTCAGGTAAAGTCAGGTAAAGGTTACTTAAGTTCACACTGAAGGAAGCGTTCATCTCTTGTTCTCTCTGTCAGTTGACGGTTCAGTGAAGCTCATTCAAACCAGTTCCAGGTGCTGGATGTGGTTCTGGGTTACCAGGTTACCGGGTTACCGGGTTACCAGGCTACGATGGTTTAGCTGAACCTTCAGTTTAAGTCAAAGACAGGAGACATTTGGACTCCCAGAGAGCAGCTCACCCTCCTGGACCTCCGGCTCTCATTAATGTGTTTAGTAGCAATGCTGAATAATAGATTAAATGGCCGCCGTCCTCAGGGAGATACGCCACACACTCACTGACTCTACAGTCACTGAGGCAGCTGCTGCCTCCCAGGCATCCATGCAGTAATCTGCTGCTGAGTGTGACGCTCACACACACGTGCACGCACACACGTGCACACACACCCGGGGATCTGAAGCCTCCCTCCATGTGCTTCAGTTGCAGGTTCAACTCCCATCTGTATTCTCTCTCAATCTTTACTTTTCGGTCGTCCACAGAGATTTTTCCACAATTCACTGCTCAGGTGGCAAATCAGCTGACTGGTTTAAAACCAACATGAGCTTTTTATTATGTAGTTGATTAGGAAGATAATTATATTTTAACTGTCTTGATGAGCAAAAAAAAAAGATAGCCCCTTCAGCTGCAGCGATTAAGTACATTAAAGGTCTTCACGGGTCCACTTTAATGGACCCAAACCCAAATGGACCCGACCTGACCAACCTGATCCGAGCTATTATCATAAGTCCAGAAGTCCTAACCCGAATGGACCCGCAATATTTGGACCCAAAACCGATCCGAGTTTTTAGTGTCCAACGACGAACCGAACCGAGTTACCCGAATAGAACCGAGACAATCCAGCCCATAGTTGCTCATGTTAAAGTTGTCTAGCGTTGAATAAAACTTGATTTTCTTACCTTGTCTTCTTCTACAGATTCAGTTGCTACATAGGCTACGTGATGTAAACAACAATAAATCCACGTTGTTATTCTCTTTGTGGATACAGATGCTATTGGTAGCAACTGCTAACGCTAATAGCCTACACTGGTCAGGATGTGTCGTGAATATGTTCTCTCATCCAGCGTTGTCATGTTGGCGATCCGTTGTTGTTGTGTTTTACAGCTGCCGGGCAAACCGCTAATAACACGCTACGGCAACACGGTTGTTTCATGACAAACACGCCACGTTAATGAATAATTAATTAAACTGCCCCGAATCCTAACATTGGCTGCCACTGCCAATATCTTGACCCAAGACCCGAGACTAACTGTACCGATTCAGACCCGAACCCGGAGTCACGTCTTTTGAATAGACCCGAGACCCGATTCAGGGTTCAGGGTTTTTGGGTTGTTCTGAAGACCTCTAAAGTACATAGTTGAGCTACTGAACAGGTTCAGGTCACAGTAACTACAGCAGAGAGGTTACTTCTCCCTTGGCAGCTTTCCAGCTCTTCTGGAGGATACTAACGTGTCCAGAACCTCAGATTCTGAGGTTCTGGATCTCACTCCTGTTGTCATACTGCTCCAGTCGGACTTGTATGTTGCAGCTTGATCACACCATCTCCAAAAAGCAGAGACGGGATCCCAAAGGCTCCTCCTGAATGTGAGCTGTGGCTGTGGACCATCCCTGCAGATGTTAATATGGAGGCTGAGGGTGGAGGGGGTGGAGGGGGTGTCCAACGGTTCATGGACTGACTCAGCAGATGCTCCAAACTGACTCAATGCTCTCCACGTCTCCTGGGATGGAGCTGAAGTTCTGTCCGAGGTGACAGATGACCGTCCTGATTGGCTCCTCTGCCAGATGTTGTCCGTGAAGCCCCGTCATGCGCCTGGACCCACTGGTCCGTCGTCCACCACCATTTCATCCAGTTTAGCACCGGTGCCACCGGGGTAAACTCATAAACAATAGCTTTATATTTTCTCGACTGAAGGAACCTGCGGTACATTAAGATTTAACACCATCTGTTTTAAACATCACAAATGACCCCACGGTAGCCAGATATTTCACATCCCTGAAGCATAAAACCCGTTTTTCATTGTTACGTCTCTTCTCGCCTCCGTCTCTCCCATCTGATACTGTTTCTGTTTGTCTGACATAAAACTGAGGATTAAGATTATTAATTAAAGATAATCCTTTTCACTCTGCCACCAGGCCTCATTTCTTCACGCCGCCTCTTCCTTTCCGTCACCATTTGCCAAAGTGCGTCGCTGAAGATAATCATCGTTCCAGGCAACACGCAAAGTGCTCTTTTTTTTTTTTAAGGCTCCACTTAATCCTCGTTTTACATCCGAGGCGTCCAGCTGAGCGAGTTACTACGAGTGAGTCTTCAAGGACAAAATGTCAGTCGCCCTCTTAGCCGGGCCTCCAGCCTGAATACGTCCTGCACAATGCTTTCTTTAGCCTTTATTTTCAACGTCGCTAACAACAAATAACATGAACTGGGGGGGGTGGTGGTGGAGGGAAGGCCTGTTCTTTCCTCCTGTTGTCTCAGTCTGTGAGCTCCTGATAAGAAAAGTCCTGGCAGGAAGACACGGGAAACATTGTTGAATTTCCCTCCCTCCCTCCTCCTCCTCCTCCCATCCTCAACTGGCCCGCAAGCTAAGTGTGTTAGCTGGCGCTCGTGCAGCCGCTGATTAACGCCTCCAGTTTACACCTGATGTGTAAACGTGTAAGGATGCAGCGAGGAAGCAGAGCTGCGACAGACGTGACATTTCAGGGAGGCCCGCCGGTAATCACCTGATTGATCTGATCGAACGTCAGTCTCAGAAATACCAGCTACGTGGTCCTCACGTCAGGATACTCACGCAGCTTCATTAGCTTCAGAAAACTGCTACGTTTGAACACATAGAAACCTGTTTGGCGTTTCGTGGTTTCGTGGTTTTGAGCCGGTTTGTGAGTCGCTGAGCTCAGACTGGATGGAGGTGAATCAGAGGCTAACTGCTGCTTATCGGGACCGAAGGCTGGTTTATACAACGTTACCTCTACTTATGATATTAATTGGTTCTGGAAGTAGTTTTCTTAACCTGGAAATTTCTGAAGTAAAGACACGTTTTCCATGTAAAGGCCCTAATCTGTTCCAAGCCCCCCCAAAATTTTTTATAGATTATAAATAATACATGAAATGACTCAAAAACCTGTAAGAAATACACGTTAGGACTAGAAAAGCACTCAGAGAGCGCAGACCTCCACTAAACGCAACAATTATCAAAAATTTGAAAGTGATCCAGAACCCAGGATTTCTTCCGGATCACGCGGCAAAAACATAACCTCCTTGGTAGAGGTAACAATTGTTTGTTTACCTGGGTTGCTGGGTTACGCTCATACAGACAAGGGGCCCTCCTAGCCAATGGGATGCCAAGAAGATGCTAAGCGATAGCCAATGGCAGAGCCGCTACAAGTATGTTTACATCCGGTAAACTATGGGAGCTGCGAGTAGCAGAGCTACTGTATTTCTGGCTTTCGTATCCTGAAGGTTCTTTCGTAACTAGAGGCAATATTTTCCATTTGAGGCGTTTTGTAACCTGAAAATTTCGTATGTAGAGACGTTCGTAAGTAGAGGTACCTCTGTACTTCTGCGTCAATGCTGCGCCGCGTTGATGTGCACCTCTCACTGGACGTAGCGACCTGGACCTCCAGAAACGTGGCTGGTCGATTCGTCCGTCTTTGTCCTTGAATTTCCGGCCGTTGCTCCTTCTCCGTCGTTTTCATGTTGCGTGCTCATGTTGAGATGACCGATCCTTTACATTTATCAGCCCCAACTCATGTGAAATCTAGCTTGTTTGCTCCGTTGCTAAGTCTGATCTGCATATACGAATTAAACAAAAGGAAACTCGAGCTACAGCGCAGCAGAAACAAACCGACACTGCCATCTTGGGCTTGGTGGTGCAATAACAGAGCAACGCAAACAATAACGCACAAGTATAGACCTTTTCGGGCCAGCCCCCCGGAAGTACCCCGTCCGCTATTGGCGGAGTGTGCCACAGAGCGACACTTTCACCGGCTCGCAGATTAACCAGTGTTTTTCTCTTTCTACAAATATATATTTTTATAATGTCGAGTCGGTCGAGTGGGAATACATGTTCCGTCATAAACTGTGCCAACCATGGAGTGAAAATTCAATAATGGAAGAAGAAAGTATGTGAAATACACAAGCCTTTACTGCACGAAGACTGCCTTGTTTGCAGAACAAGAAGTTAAGAAGACGTGGGTGAAAAATATCAACAGAAAGGACTTTGTTCCAAATGAATACAGCCGGGTGAGTTTTCGTTAACATTCAGTCTCGTACTATTCATAGTCTCGCTGAGAGTCCCGGACGATTCTGGCCGAAAGAACAGCAGGCTACTGTAGCCCTCGGCACTAGCACAAGCCTATAAATCAATGAATGAATGAATGAATTAGGAGAATGATTAAATAAATTAAATATAACATTAACACATAGCCTAATTTACCGCTAGCGTTAACGTTACAGTAGCATAATCTTTATGGCTTGTTGACGTTAGTTATAGCCAGCGTTGCAGAGTTCCACAGTTTTTAGTGTTTGGTTATGGGAATAGATCATGCTATTTCCATAACCAATCATTAAAAACAGCAATAAACTACCTTCATCTGTAACTGGAGGCCACTGCCTAACATCATCAATCCAAGACATGTCTGCGTTATCAGTAACAGATGCTCCACGCTGCTGTGTTTGGGTTAGTTGATGGAGCACCGCACACTCCAGTTATGGCTGGGCCACTAGGGGGCGCATGTCCACAATTTTTTAAGTTGAAAAGGTGTATAAACACCAGAGATGGCGTAGGGGCCGTGTGTAGCCTACGTGCTACGCAGAAGCATAAATCGGCCTTGAGTCATTGTGTATGAACAACTCAAAGACTTTCTAAGGACCCTGTGTTGACACATCACCATTTCCAGCAGATATCTAGCAACAGTTACAGCCAATGAGAGAGTGAGGTTACCCCGAGGAGGGAAAAATCCAGACAGAATCATGCGTTTGATCGAGCTGCCCGTCACACATGACTTCCACATGTCTGTTCTCGCCCATGTCACCTGGTCAGGTATCAGGTATCAACCCTCTGAAAAACCCACACAACTGGAATCTGAAAATCAGGACTCACATTGGGACTTTTGTGTCCACACCAGGGACACACCTACACATAGGAAATGTATCCTTATTGCAATATTAACATGTGCAATATCAATACTGCAAAAACAAACAAACTGGTTAATAATATATTTGACCTTTCTGCCTGATGTGTTTAGATGCTGATTTACATGGAGAGTGTTAGTGTTGTTGCAGGGCTCTGCAGGATTAGTTTATTTATGCATTTATTTATTCATTCGTTCTAAAACCTGCTGGAAGAGAAATACTTCATTTCAATATTCCTCTCTAAGTTATTTCCTGCCAGAGACTATTTCAGCTGCGGAGCAGGAAGACGTCAACGCCATCACCGCGGTTTGAAACTATGACGCTGCATATTCCACGCAGCCCTGACAGAGACGGATGCAGGTCGCTTCCATCACGTCGTATTTCTGCAGCCGCCCCGGCGTCAGGGACGACCGAGCTAGCTGGAGCTGAAGATGCTGTGAGCTGGAGCAGATGGCGTAAATTTATGATGTTCCACTTGCTCAACACATGTTGCATTAATTGTTTATACAGTGTCTGAGTTTGACTGCGAAGATGAGAAGCAGGTCAGCACCAACTTAAGGAAGCTGTAATCCATCTGATCTGCACGAAATCACATCATCATCACGAGTTGAGTTTTAACCAGGGATAATAGAGCAGAACGGGACGACGTTACTGTCACTAGTTTATACAACGAAAATGAGCTGGGACGCACACATGACAATATCTTTAGATAACTGAAATGCCTTAAGGCTTTAAAAAGTTTCTATAAATAGTTTTGAAGAGCAGAGCAGATTAAAAAATGTTTATAGGATCAGCCAGACTAAAGTTCACTGAACAGTTACGGCACAAACAACTAGAAAAGCACTCGGAGAGCTCAGACCTCCCCTTTATAGTGATTTACATCATAAATATTAGTCGTACATACAGCACTGACCCCTAAAATAGTACCATATCTTCCTTTATTTTGTGATGCACACAAAAAAATAAATGATAACGTTATAAACATTGCATGCAATATTTATTTCCAAAGTCAATACATTGAAATTAAACAACCTCAATGTTTTTATAGAGATTGCTATAAAATCCTCCTTCTGGATCAGATCCAGATCAGCACTTTTCCATTATCAATCCCTGAGTCAGATTTCATGAGTTATAATAATTAACGGAGATATTGAGAAACAACATTTTCGGCCTCATTGACCGCAATGTTATCAAACATTTGAAAGTGATCCAGAATCCAGGATTTCTTCCGGATCACGCCCAAAATGAAATCAGTTCTTCCTTTTCACGTTTCTGACAACTCCTGAAAATTTCATCAAAATCGATCCATAACTTTTTCAGTTATCTAGAACAGAGACAGACAGATAAACGCCTCCTTAATAACTGAATCCTGCTGTAACAACACCGAGGACAGGGAGCAGTGGACGACCTGGTCCTGGATCTGGACATGTGAGCTCTGTAGCGTCCTCCACAGTAAGACATGTAGATGTCCTCCAGAAGGGGACAGTGAGATCTGTAGCGTCCTCCACATGGAAGCAGTGAGGACGGATGACGGGATGGACGTGCTGCAGGTCCTGCTGTGACAGTGAGACCTGTCAATGTCCTCCAGAAGGAGACAGTAGGACATGTAGATGTCCTCCAGAGGGAGACAGTGATATCTGTGGATGTCCTCCAGAAGGAGACAGTAGGACATGTAAATGTCCTCCAGAGGGAGACAGTGATATCTGTGGATGTCCTCCAGAAGGAGACAGTAGGACATGTAGATATCCTCCAGAAGGAGACAGGAGGAGCTGTAGATGTCCTCCAGAAGGGAACAGTGATATCTGTGGATGTCCTCCAGAAGGAGACAGTGAGATCTGTAGGTGTCCTCCAGAAGGAGACAGTAGGACATGTAGATGTCCTCCAGAAGGATACAGTGAGATCTGTGGATGTCCTCCAGAAGGAGACAGTAGGACATGTAGATGTCCTCCAGAAGGATACAGTGAGATCTGTGGATGTCCTCCAGAAGGAGACAGTAGGACATGTAGATGTCCTCCAGAAGGATACAATGAGATCTGTGGATGTCCTCCAGAAGGAGACAGTAGGACATATAGATTTCCTCCAGAAGGAGACTGGGGGAGCAGTAGATCTCCTCAGAAGGGAACAGTAGGACATGTAGATGTCCTCCTGAAGGGGACAGGGGGAGCTGTAGATCTCCTCAGAAGGGAACAGTAGGACATGTAGATGTCCTCAGAAGGAGACTGAGATCTGTGGATGTTGATGATAATGAGTAGTAAAGTTGAATCTGTGGCTGCCTGAAACTTAACATGTTGCTTATTTTACAAAAAATTACTAAATTTGGAGATCCTCCGCGTTGTTGACAGCTCACCACCGGGACCGTTTGTGTGGACTCCTTCATCACCACCTGTCCTCTCATCTTCAGACTGAATTCTCGTGTCTGTGGGGTGAGCAGGTGTGCAGCAGGTGCAGTGGAGGAGGGGGCCCAGCACTCATCCCTGTGGTACTCCGGTGCTGAAGGTCAAAGCTGGGGAGATGCTGAAGCTCGGACTCTGTCTGCAAGATCTGAGGAGGTCCAGCCCGAAAGAAAAACATCCTTACATAGATAAATTAACTTTGAAAGGATTTGATGAAACAATAAGATTTCATAAGATGTCCACATGGACATGGAAGGATGACTCAGAAGGTACTGACCTCCACGTTTACCCCACTGGCTGTTACATCCTGTTAAAACTGCAGGAGGTAGAGAAACAAATAAAATGCACCTTTAGACCCAGGAGCCTGGAGGTGGTCTCACCAGGAGTGAAAGCCTCCTCAGAAACACCACGTCACTGTGAGCAGATGCTCCACGTGACCCGTCACATCAGAACCAGTTTCCTGAGTCTGAAATCCAGTGTGACAGTCCTGCAGGTGAGCGCTGTCACGGAGCGGTTTAACAGCCCCAAAAATCCCCTTAATGACCAGAGAAGAAGAAGCTTCCCTCCACGTTCACTTCATCCCTGCTGACAGCTGAGGTTCCAGCTAAACTCCATTACTGCAGAGACGTAGAATAAGGTGGATGTTCTTCCATTAAACGTCCCGTCCTGGTTTGGAGCGAGCGGCGGGCTTGACATAATGTGAGCGTACGTGGAGGCGGGGTCACGGCCGGGTCGAAGCTCCATTCAGGAGCGCGTTACGCGCTCTGTTAGCCTGAGACGCTCGTCTTCCTCGCCGTCTCCGCCTGCCTCTCCTGATCCCATTCACTTCACTCCCATTCAGTCCGTCTCCATTCAGCTCAGCCCGGTTTGCTGGCGTGGAAGCGGCGTCCTGTTGCTCTGCCAGAGCATCTGACTCCATTGAGGTTCCTTTGTCAGAGGAAGCGTTTATCGCTGCAGCAGCATGTTCAGAGGTCCAGCTCTATCCCCTCAGCTGTCATTCTCATTGGTCTGGCAGTGGACATCCATCTTTCCCTGAATTGGCGGGAACACATCCTGGGATGTGTCGTGAGGTCCGGCACGTCCTCAGGGCGGTCGCTTCAAATCCGGAAACCTACAAACCTCGCAAACGCCCAAGGTGCAGCGTTGACGACCGGTTGATCCTGGTGCTGCCACCTAGTGGACACCATTTTCACAACACCCGGGTTTCCCCCATTAATTATTGAGCAAAAGTCAAGCCAAAATGAAAAAAAAATCATGTTTTCTCTCCCGGAGCTGTAATTAACCGCAGACGTTAGCTTAATCAATGCTGAACGACAGCAGGCTGCAGCAGCTAGTCATCTCAAACGTTTCGGTCGTTGTTGCTCCACGACTTTTACTTATTCATGTATTCTTTAGGGCTGGGCAAGTTAACGCGTTATTACGGCGTTTACGCATTAATTTATTAACGCCGACATTAATTTTATCGCGCGTTAACGCATGTTGCTCACATGCTTTTGTTTTGAAAAGTCTGTTACTGGCTGCTGCGGAACCGGAAGACAAGCTAAAACAGACATGGAGAACGGTAAAAATCTGTGAACTTTACAGTTCAGGTAGCAACTCAGGTAGCAATATTAACAATTCTGTCTAGAAGAAAAATTCTAGACTGCAACAAAACTTTCCCATCATTCCTCCATGTTCCATCAGATCTGCTCCATGTGTTCACTGTCCTGCTGTTCTCTAGCTGGTTACTGCAGTGCGGCTCCATCTAGTGGCACAGATGTGTAATGACAACAGAAAGTCCAGTCCTCCATTATAAAACAAATTCAGTTTTTTCATTTCGTATTTTTGATCCAAGTCTAAAATTGAAATATTTATAAAAACAGGCATTTTTTTTCGTTTTTTTTTGTGTTATATTAAAAATGAAAAATGTAATAAAATGTCACTTTTAATATTTTTAAATTTTTGATTAACAATTGAAAATGGAAAGAATGAATGATACACGGATTGGTAAAGTTACTGAACTTTAACATGGACATTTTCATTTTAAAGTTCTCCCAGATGGAGGATTCAACAGAAACAAGGTTATTTGTAACAACTGACAAGTTTAACTCCACGTTAAAAGTTTCTGCTGTTACCTCAGAAATTACCTGTTTTAATGTTACGATTGTGCTGAGACACAATCATTTTGTTGGATTTTGTTGGTAGACTTTTTTATTTTTTATAAAAACAGGATGACATTAATGCCCTGGCAGTGGCAATAAGCTTTATTTTATTTTAAAGTTTTTAAAGATGAGATTTACACTAAATATGTGTTACTGACAAGTGCTGATGTTAAAAGTGTTTGAACAACAAATGTTATGACACTTTAGTTCATATGGCAGCAGAACATTTAAATAAAAGTGTCCTTTACACTACTTTTGAATTCATTATTTGATTTTGCGTATACAATGTGATTAATCGTGATTAATCAGGGAAATAATGCGATTAATCGCGATTAAAAATTTTAATCGTTGTCAGCCCTAATATTCTTTCTTTGCTATTACTTCACTGAGCAGGTTTGATCTTAAAGTCCAAGGCAGGATATCAGAAGACGTCTGCACAGTCAGGAGGCTACCAGTCAGTGACTATCTCACTGCTAACAGCGTTAGCAACAATCTCTCCTGCAAAGATTTCACGTAGTTTCCTGATTCAGTTCAGCTACGTCTGTAAACGTATCGTCTGTCTCTCTAACAGAGGCTCTCCTACAACTTTGGTCTCGAACTCTTCGCTCCAAAAACGCTTAAATAGATAAATAACCATGTAGAGCAACAGCTAATAATACTCATGACGGCAGGAAAAAACAGTCACATAACAGCGTTTAAAAGCATGAAAAATATTCCAAACAAAGCTGTGATGAGATGTGAGGACATGAGCAAACAGGAAGAGGACGGCGAGGACGAGTCAGCGCTCCAGTAGAGACAGCGTGACAGATGTGAGACACATTAAGGCCGAGACTCGTCACAGGTTCGTCACAGGTTAGCGTCCACCTGACCGGACGTCTGTCTGAGACGGTCAGCTGGCTCTGCAGTCTTCCTGTGAGTCAGACTTCATCAGGGAGGGACGGGGGGGGGGGGGGGGGGGGGGGGGGGGGGGGGGGGTTAGTCCGGATCATCGCTGCTGATGGGAGATTGTTGTGTTATAATTATAAAAGCTGAATGTACTTCCAGTACTGACATACACCTCTAATACTCGCCCATTATTATCTGAACTGAAATGTACTTTTAAACTCTTTTAAACTACGTTTAAACAAGATGGAGCTTCATGACTACGGTGTTAATACGTCAAGAATACAATAAAAGAAAACCTCATTAGAGAAAGTTATATTGTTTATTTGACTTGTGACCACATGACTTGTGGTTGGAGAATAAAGCAGTGCCATGAAAAAATCAACCCTGCATGTAAAAGAGATCCACGTAAAAGCAAAACCTTTCCCCACTGATTCTCTTAAACTTAATTTGTAAAGGCTCAAATCAGTCCGTCTCGTAAAGACCAAAAATGAATGATATAACGAAAACTAGAATTGAAAAAACATTTTTGTTAACTGAAATAAAATAAAAACAAGAGTTTTTTTTTTTTTTAATTAGACCTAGTGAGATTCTAGAAAGGTCTTTGAAAAGTAAGTTCAGGCTGACTTTTGAAGTGGGACACTGTTGAATTTGATCTGTGTTACTCAATGTCTTCATTCCATTCAAATCAAACTGTTTTGGGTTTGGCTGAACTCGCTCACTTCAGCAGAAGAGCTGTGAGCGTTTATGTGGAGGAGTTACAACCTGTACAGGTGGTTGAGGTGGTTCAGACATCTGCTGAGGATGCTCCCTGCACGCCTCCATCAAGAGGGGCGTGTCCAACCGGGAGGAGGCCCCGGGCAAATGCAGGACACACTGTAGAGATTATGGTCCAGATCATACACCTCCCACTAGCTGCTACCCCCAAATTGTGGGTTTAGGAACCTCCGCTAACCGCTAATGCAATCTTCCGCTCCGAAAAAGCCGCTTCCCGCTATGCCGACTCCCTTACTCACATTGTAGGTGTGGCAATGGGCGTGTCTTTTACCCTTTCCACAAACTCGGTATCTTGCGATCGCGGGTTTAGGGTTGTGGGTAGCAGGTGGTCAGACCACCCGCTACCCGCAACCCACATGTCTGCGCGTACAAATGGCATCAATGCGCGACCACCTGGTCACATGTGGACGTGCACAAACGTCCCCACCTCTGGAATTAACTCTTGTATAAAAAGCGTGATTTGGCCTCAGTTGAACCCCTGAGAAAATAGCAGAGATCGTCTTAAACGGCTTGTTCGCCAGTTAAACCACAGACGACCAGAGCGTGTTTACTGGGAGGACACCAACTATCTGGGACTTTCAGGTAGCTGATAGGAATTGTCTGTGTAAAAATATTTATATGTATATATCAGTGCAGAGGAGGAGGAGGAAGGAAGAGGAGGAAGCTCTACAGCAGAGTCCCAGACGAGCTGAACATGAGAGCTGCTCTGATCTGGATGAAAAGACGCTCCATAGCGGTTAGCGGGTAGCGGGTAGCACAACCTGCTCTTAAAGGTAATGGCTACTGACGATCTGATTGGTTTAACAGGTGGAACACCCTAACCATTCCTATGGATAATGTAGCAGGTAGCGCAAGTGGGATAGTGGGTTTAGGAAGGTGGAAGATTGCGTTCTTTGCGGGGGAACGCACCCTCCTGCTACCGCTAATCCCTTGGATGGATGGATCGGATGGCTTTGGAGGAGATCTGGCAGAGGATGGATGGCTGGATGGATGGCCCGATGGATCCATAATGGATGGATGGATGGATGGATGGATCTCAGCTGGATCCCTGATGGATGGATGGATGGATGATGGATGGCATCCTCCATGGATGGATGGCATGGATGGATGGATGGATGGATGGATGGATGGATGGATGGATGGATGGATAGATGGATGGATGGATGGATGGATCCATGGATGGACTGATGGATGGATGGATTCAGACCTCTGCGGTGTCTTCACAGCCAACACGATCAACGTTATGGTTCACCCGTTACTCAAAGGTTTTATTCGAACTGCATGTTCCACAAGCTGGTGACTCACTGTCCTTTCTTACCAGCTTATTCTGGTTCCAGAAACAGGCGGCAAAAGTTTTTTTGTGGACTTTTCTACTTCGGTGAAACTAAAACTGTAGTAAGATGTCTGAATGGCCCGGTGCATCAGTCAGGACCGTGGGAGCTCACTAGCTTCAGGACTGTTCCAGATCCACAACATTAACGTCTAACCAGCACCTGTCATTCAGAGAAGCACCATGTGTCCAGTGTGATGCTCTCCATGTTTCAGTCATGTGAAAGTGAGTGGGAACGCTGGGATGTTTGAGACTGACCAGTAAATAACGTCCTTACAGGGTCCGTGTCAGTGACATCACTGGTGTGGTTGTGTCACAGCAGGACTGAACGTTAGCAGCTGGAAACATCCGTTTTTCTGCACGTTTAAGCTCGGCAAACAGTGTTATACTCACGAGGGTTTAATCGTGCCACTCTACCAGCGTGGCTGTCGACTCCAAATAAAAACATGATCTTTTACTTCCCCCGAGGACATCGTTTCCGCGGTAACTGCTGTTTGTCTGAAGAGAAGCGGCACCACGTTAAAAAAAAAAAAAGAAAACAAACCCTCTAGGTTCGTCTGGAGTTCCAGTTCTGTCGTAACAACATGTCATTCTGTCAGATAAATTCATTTCAAGCCAACAAACGCTGCATTTTGTTCCACAAGATGATGAAAAGATTGATTCCACCATCAGATGGTCCAGAATATTAACCAGCAGCAGCGTTTCATCTGCTTTTAGCCACTGAAGCTGAGAAACAACAGCCTTCAGGAAGCTGAAACACGACGCCGGTCTTTTCCGCCTCTCACCGTTTCAGCCCAGATCTTATTTCTTTTCCCGCCTCCGTCTGTTGTTGTGTGAACTGTAAAACAGACTGAGCCGTTGCCTCCTGTGAGACCGACTCCACAGTCGGAACCGAGCAGCATGGCTGCATCCTTCAAAACAAACGCCGGCCTTCAGAGCTGCCCGCAGCCGACGCCCCGGACCGCGATCACGCTTCCTTTTAGCGGGAACGATTCCCGCTGATGACGCAGCAGTGGAGCTCATCTCAGGAATACTAAGGAGCAACCTGTGGAGCGTTTTAATCTGGATGGTTGACTTGTCTGGAGTCAAAAAACAGAAAAACACCCAGAGAGACACTAACCTGAGTTCACCTCAGAGAACCTGACAGGCCTCACTGGGAAGCTACTCCTCGTTGGGTCATCTGACTGTGACCAGAAAGGATAAATTTAGCACCAAAACTGTGCAGACTGAGAAAGTTCCAGGACGTTGTAGAGACACTGAAGCTGGACTGTCAGTCCCACAGAGAAGACAGTCACAAGACTTCAAACGGGCTCTGGAGACGCCGTCATGAGGGTTCGAAGGAGAGCTGACGGGTCTCAGTCTACATGTCACATGTCTTGATGTGCAAAAAAAAAAAAAAAAGATAGCCCCTTCAGCTGCAGCAATTAAGTACATTAGAGGTCTTCACGGGTCCACTTTAATGGACCCGAACCCGAATGGACCCGACCTGAGACCAACCTGATCCGAGCTATCATCATAAGTCCGGGAGTCCGAACCCGAATGGACCCGCAATATTTGGACCCAAAACTGATCCGAGTTTTTAGTGTCCAACGACAAACTGAACCGAGTTACCCGAATAGAACCGAGACAATACAGTCCATAGTTGCTCATGTTAAAGTTGTGTAGCGTTGAATAAAACTTGATTTTCTTTCCTAAAGTTGTCTTCTTCTACCCGGTTCAGTTGCTACATAGGCTACGTGATGTAAACAACAATAAATCCACGTCGTTTTATTTTCTTTGTGGATACAGATGCTATTGGTAGCAACTGCTAACGCTAACAGCCTACACCGGTCAGGACGTGTCGTTAAATATGTTCTCTCATCCAGCGTTGTCAGTTGGTGATCCGTTGTGCTTTACAGCTGCTGGGCAAACCGCTAATAACACGCTACGGCAACACGGTTGTTTCATGACAAACACGCCTCGTTAATGAATAATTGATTAACTGCTCAGAGTCCTGACATTGGCTAGACCAAACTACTGTTTGTTTGTTTACTTCTGCTTGACCCGTCACCTGACATTTTACAGCCTATGGGATGGAAGGGGGCGGGGACAGGG
>JAGFBZ010001985.1:60000-80000 GCA_018398805.1 Hirundichthys speculiger | reverse complement strand
GCATGCACAAACCTGATTAACAGTCCCATTTTTAGCCACGAGTGGATACAGACTCTACCCCTGATTAACAATTTGCATATTAACACTTCATTTGCAGCACAAATAAATGTGACAATGAAGTCAGAAGCATGAGAGGAGGGACAATTTCACAGAGACTGAAACAGAGACTCTCATCAGCGAAACAGGAGGAAAGAAGGTTTTATTTGTTGTCTCAGCTCTGGAAATGTAAACAGAAAAACAAACTGTTAAACAGACAAAATAACTGAAATGCAAACAAAAAGTCAAAAGACGGATCAGCCGAGATAATTGAGGTACAGAAACATGAACCATCACCTGAACAGCTGGAACCAGAAGTCCACATTCAGGCTTCAAGCCTCAAACCCAGCACTGATGCAGCTCTGATCAAGGTGACAAATGATGTTCAGTCTTAGTTCTGCTGGACCTCAGTGCTGCCTTTGACACAGTTGGTCATGTGATCTTATTACAGAAGTTAGAGGACTGAGTGGGAATCTCTGAAACTGCAAACGGGTTCAGGTCCATTCTCAGGGAAATGGCCATGACCTGTGGAGTTCCCCAGGGGTCAATCCTGGGACCCCTGTTGTTCAATCTGTCCATGCTTCCATTAGGACAGCTAATACGCAGCTATAATGTGTCCTACGACAACTATGCAGATGATACTCAGATCTATGTGTCACTGACCATATTAGTCCAGTCCTGAGGTCTCTGGCTTCCTGTCACTCAGAGAATAGACTTTAAAACAGCTCTACTTGTGTTCAAGTCTCTTCATGGCCCCAAAGTCCATCTCTGACATGTTAGATCCATCTGAACCAACCTGGACTCTGAGAACCTCAGGTAGTGGTCTCCTGCTGGTGTCCAGAGTCAGGACTAAACAAGGTGAAGCTGCATTTCAGTTTTATGCTCCTAAAATATGGAACAGTCTTCCAGAAGATGTGAGACAGACCTGAACTCTGACAATGTTCAGATCCAGACTGAAAACAGTTCTGAAGATGATGACTGGAAGGATTTTATCTGCACTCTTCATTTTTAATTCATTTTTAATTTTATTTATTTATTTTTTATTTTTTTGCTCTTATGATTTATGGAATGACTTTTTGCTTTCTTGTGATTTTATGCATCTGTAAAGCACTTTGAATTGCCTTGTGTATGAATTGTGCTCTACAGATAAACCTGCCTTGCTAAGTTTCTGTCTGACATTAAATCAGACTAAACCTTTCCTGTTTTAGGTCAGTCAGATCACCAAGATTATTACAATTAACTAAATGCCAGAATAATGAGTGAATATTTTAGAACATTCTTAATTACTTTCTCCAAAGTCAGAAGTTTCCATTAACCCTTGAAACAGTGGCAAAATCAAAAAGATCAGCCAAGATATCAGTAGAGAACTGTGGACCTCCACCAGTCTCAGATCCCTTTCCAGCTACGATAATTACACCCACTATCATTCAGGGATTCCTTCATTTTCTGCACCTGCTTCATCCTGATCAGGGTGAGCGTTAGCCGGGAACGATGCACACTCGCTCCAGTTACGTTAGAGTCGCAGATCAACCTCACATAAATGCTCTTTGACTGTGGGAGGAAGCTGCAGCGCCGAGAGAAAACCCTCTCACAAATTTATGAGAGCTTTAAAGGACTTTTACCCCTTCCCACTACTTTATAATGTAACCGAAACAGCCATTAATTCCCCAAATCCAGATACAGAGCTGCAGTGAGAAGACACAGATGTGGCAGCTTCTGGTCATGTGACCAGAGCACGCCAGAGGCGGTTGACTGAGACCGTCGTGACTGACAGATGATCAGTGAGCATTTAATTCATATGCATGGAGGCGTCTCAGCTTCCCTGTGAAATATGACTATGACGGGGAAAGTGCTGCGGAGATATAACCGCTAGAGTGGCAACGCATCCAGCACCGTCCCACATGGGAAGCAACATCAGTCAGGTGTGTCAGAACCGGTCCAAACTCCAGCAACTTCTCTCAGCAGCAATTAAAGGTGGAGTAGGTGTTGTTTGAAAAACGGTTCCAGCAATCCAACTCAAGTGAGATTTTGAAAATATACACTCCCTCCCTCCTCCCAAAGGCTCCGCCTCCTCCTCTTCAGCTCACCCCTCGAAACCACGCCTTTACATGATTCACGACTGCATGAACCATAGGGAGGGAGGGGTGATATTTGATGGACGTATTAGGCAGCCAATCAAAATAGTGATGATCACTTTTTTGATTGGTCAGAGTTTTTCTCTGATTATACCTTCTAGACTGGACCAAAATGTTTAGTTTTTTTTGCAAACATTTTATTTCAGTGGGTGCAATGGAAATGTGAAAAGGTTTTCAGGCAATATTGTAAAAAGTGTTGCAAAAAAACAACACCCACCCCACCTTTAAACAGGCCTTTGCTTCAGAACCAGACGCAGCTGGTATTAAATCTGTTGGTTGGTTTATTGCAGAAGACATGAAGATATGTTATGTTTTGTAGATCAAAAAAAATCAGCAACATTCTATCTGTGATCTGATCAGGGATCAGGGATAACCCTATCAGGGATAGGGTTATCAATGATAGGGTAATCCCTCCATCCATCTATCCATCCATCTATCCATCCATCCATCCATCCATCCATCCATCCATCCATCCATCCATCTATCCATCTATCCATCCATCCATCCATCTGGCAATCCATCCATCCATCCATCCATCCATCCATCCATCCATCCATCATCCATCCATCCATCTATCCATCCATCCATCCATCCATCTGGCCATCCATCCATCCATCCATCCATCATCCATCCATCCATCCATCCATCCATCCATCCATCCATCTATCCATCCATCCATCCATCCATCCATCCATCCATCCATCCATCCATCCATCCATCCATCCATCCATCATCCATCCATCCATCCATCATCCATCCATCCATCTGGCAATCCATCCATCCATCCATCCATCCATCCATCCATCCATCCATCCATCCATCCATCCATCCATCCATCCACCCATCCATCCATCCATCCATCCACCCATCTGTTCATCTATCAGCCATCTGTTCATCTATTAGCCACATATCCATTCAACTATCTATCTATCTAGCTATCTATCTATCCATCTATTAACCCATCCATCCATCCTTCTGTCCATCTATCCAGTTTTTTAACCAGAGATCCAGACTTTCTTCTGCTTCCTTGTTTCCCCCAGAAACACTTTCCCCCTTTTTATAAACACCAAAAATATCAGAAGAAAGAAAAGAAGAGAAGAAAAGGTCAGCCTTTTATGATGCATTAAACTTCCCGTTTTCATTGTTTGCACTTGTTATATCTTTGTAAATTGGCCTTGAGTGTTTTGAAAGGTGCTTAAAAATAAAATGTATTATTATTATTATCATTAGGATGTTAGGAACTCAGCATCCATGTTGTGGACTCCATTGAACCTGGTGGGTCCTCCAAGGGAAGGTGGACCTGGTGGATATATGAACCATCAAAGTCAAGGACAATGAACGTCCTTCCCCAGATGTGGGTCAGCAGGACCTGACTCTGAAGTCATCATCTGTAGTATAATCATCTGTAGGTTACTGTTTTGAATGCGTGACCTTGGTATTCAGTGTAAGTTGCAGAGGTGACAGATTTCACAGCAGGTCACACGCTGACTGAGATTTCACCAAAAGAAAGGGATCGAACTGCCTCCGTCACAAAGACCACACTTAAAGTTCCTGCAGCGTCTCCTGACAGCAGGTGGAGGAGCACCGCTCTCTGCAGCAGCGTCTACGATCCTCCAGAGCCCACGGTCTGGTTCGTTAAAGCCCCTCCGTCACGTCGGACGGAGCTTCTAGAAACGTGTACGTTGAATTTCTGCTGAAATTAAAAGCATCAGCAACAACGCTGCATCGAGCACATAAACCACAGGAGAGCTGGGACTCTGGCTACGAGGCAACGCCATCGTTCATCTGAGGCATTTGTGTCCTCAGTCCGTCTTTGATTTCCAGTCACTCCAGAGGGAAATACGAGGCTCAGGAGCTGCTGAACTCTGCAGCTTCTCACTGAGGCGTCTACCTGCGTCCGGCCGTGGTATCGACTGACCTTTAAGAGCTCGGCTGATGTTTTTATCATCTTTAATAACAGTCTGATCGCAGGCTGCACACCTGCACCGCTGAAACATCCAGGCACTAAATCAGACGAAAGGTCAGGCGGAGCTGTGACGTTACTACCACGCTGACTGCAGGACAATCACTTTGAAGGGGCGGTTACTATATTATTTAATCCAACGGCATCTACAGAAGATGACCTTCAACGTGACCACTGTGGTGTTTCAGTCACGTTCAGAAGCTCCTCTTTTACTCCCACGACCACGGCGGGTCTTTGACCGACTCAACCTCATGCTGTTTGTTCACTGAACACAAATGGAGAAAGAAGAAACTAATGACGCCATTACTAAGAATCCCCAAGATTCAGAAGCTTCAGGAGAACTCAGGTGTGACTGCAAAACGAGCCCACATCATCATCCCTCCCCCACCGTGCTCAACAGTGGCTCTGTTTGGTTTTCTCCTTGGAGGGAAAAGAATAAAAACCTCTGGACTTTGTCTGGACTTACAGGCGTAGGTCATGGCGAAGCTGCTCCCAGTGTCCACCATGTCCACCTGTGGCACCAGCTTGGGGACATCCTGATGCTGCGCCAGAGCGAAACGAAACACCTCGTACTCATGGGAGCCGGTGGGGAAGAGGCCTCCTGTTGGACACACAGACGGAGACTTTTCACAAACGGGACAAACGTTTCAGGGCTACAGTGGTTTAGACGCTAAAATCAGTTTCAAAAGGGCTGTGACGCTAACCCTGACCACGCTGGAACATGTGCCAGGAGCAGTTTGTTGGAAAAGAAACACTAATATTCGGTCAGAAAACACTGAAATGAACAACCAGCCTTCAGCGGTACCTCTGAACCTCTACCAGAGGAGACTGTGGAGCTCTGAGTTTGGTTTGAGACTCAATGGAAAACCGTCAGAAACAGCAGATATGTGAAAATGTTCAATACGCTGGTTTGATTTTACCAGGGAGCAGCGCCGGACCCCCATGACCCTGGACAGGACTGGAGATGATGGGTTGGGATGGATGGATGAACACGCTCAACGCTCTTCACCAACCTGCTAGAAGTGGAACCTCGAGGTTTAACCCCCTAACCCCCTAACCCCCTTAACTTAACCCTAACCCTAACCCCTAACCCCTAACCCCCTAACCCTAACCCTAACCCCCTAACCCTAACCCCCTAAACCTAACCCTAACCCCCTAACCCTAACCCTAACCCTAACCCCCTACCCCCTAACCCTAGCCCTAACCCTACCTTAACCCTAACCCCCTAACCCCCTACCCCCACCCCCTAACCCTAGCCCTAACCCTACCTAACCCCCTAACCCCCTAAACCCCTACCCCCTAACCCCTAGCCCTAACCCTACCCTAACCCTAACCCCTTAACCCTAACCCCTAACCCTAGCCCCTAACCCCTAACTCCTAACCCCCTAACCCCCAACCCCCTGACCCTAACCCCTTAACCCTTGCCCTAACCCTACCTTAACCCTAACCCCCCTAACCCTAACCCTAACCCCCTAACCCCCTAACCCCCTAACCCTTACCCTTACCCCCCTAACCCCCTAACCCTAGCACTAACCCCCTAACACCCTAACCCTAACCCCCTAACCCTAACCTCCTAACCCTACCCTAACTCTAACCCTAATCCTAGCTCTGAACTCCAGTGTTCCCCTGCCTCGGTGATTTGAATCTGGTCCTGAGTAAAAGTATCAGGCCACGTTCACCCACCTCCAGCTGAAATCACTCCCTCCTTGCTCTCCTAACTGCGTCCCCATGTTTTAAATTGAATTTCTGTCCCTTGCGTCCTGCCTGTTAAGAGCTCAGCGGGAAACTTGCTCTTTGTCAGCGTACGCAAGTGTTTCTTCACATTTTGATGAATTTGCACAGTTCAAAGAATGACATATTGTCCCGCTTTAACTTGCTCTTTTTTTCTTCATCCTGAATGTGGTGAATGTCTGAGAGCAAGTCCACGACTCCTCTGTGAATGACAGGTTAAATTAACGGAAACCACGGGGAACGATCATGTTAATTCCCTCATTAATGAAGCTTGAAAGGGTGAATGTGGCCACCCGTTTGCTTTTGTGCCACAAACAAGAAGCTCCGCGAGCGGTCCAAAACCCCGCCGAGCACCTTCAGAGGAGAAAACGAAGACAGTTTCAGTGCTGGTTTAGTCTCTCTGCGCGGTGGTTGTCTGCTCTCGGGCAGACTCAAACCGTTGTCACTAACGATAATGAGCGCTCTGCAGTAATTGCTCTGAAAAGCCTCTTCTGGCAGCTCTTATTCCAGCCCTTTTTAGTGCCCCCCCCCCCCCCCCTACCCCCCCACACCCACCAACGTTATGTTTTTGAGGCGTCACACGGAAATGATCTGAACACTTGAACTCTCAGTCTGTTCTCCGTGATGAAGGAGGGAGAGACGCTTTCATGGAGGCGCTCAGCTGCATTTTTCTGCCCCGACGTTAAAATCTTGACTTCTTTAACATTCGCCACAAATCTGAAACCTTCTGTAACCTTGAGTTCTTCTGAGCTGCAGTGAAAATGAATAAATATCCATCTGACCGAATAACAAACTGCACCCTTCATGCACCAGCTGGATAGCAATTTCAAGGACTTTTGTTTCTTGTGATGACGTTCGGACTCCAATAACTTCTTTTCATCTTTTCATCAGGAACCAGAACCAGAATCTAGTCCAGGACCGGTCCAGGAGCTGAATATTTTAAATTCAATTCATGTAAAGTTTATTTTTACAGCAGGAAATGGTATCAAAAGTCATCTCAAGAGACTTCAAAAGAAAATAAAAAGTTCAAATAAAGTGCAAATACTTCCCCCCCCCAAAAAATCCAAATTGTTGTTATCCATTTAACTTTGTTTAATTTAAATTTTATCCATTTTAATTATTATAATGCCAGTTGATCTTTCGGTAAGCACCACCCCCTCCCTAGAGTCGTCAGCCTGAGGAGACACACCTGGGCTCAATGGCTCTGCTCTCATTAAGAAGGCCATTTTCCAGACTGTTGCAGTTGGGCTGTGAGCAGGCTGAGGCTCTGCGGTCGGGTTGTGGGCCCAGTTGACCGGACTGTGACTGGCCGAGCGTTTTTGGCCAGGGGTTTTGTCTGTGTTGTGGTGATGCGACTGTTGCCAATAAATATATATTTGGTACTGACTGTCTTGTGCTGCCTCCCTCATTTTTGTCACGGCCTTCGAGCCGGGTTGTGACGATTGGGGGCTCGTCCGGGAAACAGTTAAATACTGGCGAACCTGGTCAGGTATCTCTGCTTGTTTTTTTCGTGAGTGGGGGCAGTGTTTTTGTGTATGGTATCAGGTCATGACTAGCTAGCGAGGGGCGTCTGTAAGAGCCTGCGCAATATTCATCCAGCCTGCAAACACATTTCCTAAAAAGTTAGAGCAGTAAAGCTCTTCCCACTTTGTAACGGTGCCTTTCAGGCAGTGCTCTTCAGTCCAGGTCCTCGTGTTGTAGATGTTTCCCTGCTGCAACACACCTGATTCAGGTGAGCGGGTCAGGAGCTGATGGTGCTTCATCCATTTGAATCAGGAGCAGAGAAGACACCTAAAACGCCGAGCCAGGGGGTCCCGCCCACAGAAGGTCCTAAACCTTCTCTGGATTCCTGGTAGTAGAGACATGCAGCACATCTGTGGCCAGAAGAAAACTGGCCCCAGACCTCTTCCTGGTGGAACTCCACCCCCTGATGAACGACAGCTCTTGATCCAGTGTCGTCTGAGGAATCAAAGATCACATAAATTCCTCCAGATTCCTTGAATGATTTCTAGATATTCTGCACTGTAGAAGGAGAAAATGAAAATCCCTTCTGTTCTTTCTTTGAGGAACATTATTTTTGAACATTTCATCACATATACTGACAAACTGGAGATACTCCGTCCATTTCTGATCCTCAAAGACTCATCTGTCCGTGGAAACTGTTGTTGCACCTAATCATCATTACTGTCACCTGTCCATATGTCTAATTTGAAACAACACAATTTTTCTTCATTAAATTCTTGCTGACCCCAAATTCCCAAGAAGAAGAAAGGAAGAAAGGCCTCACCAACTTATGTCTCACTACTCTTAAACTTTCTAAAGTGATACGTATCATGACGAGGCTAAAGATAATCGCACCTTCATTATCCAGGAGATAAACTAACACAAATCAGAAGCTTTGTCGTTTTTGATGAGAAAACTTTCTCCGTACTACAAAATAGAAATAAAAACCTTCAAAATAAAAGTCTGGTATTCATAGTCTAACAGCAGTGAAAAATAAACTAACAACCGTAGCTGCATCAGAGGAAATGACAAAGGCCCCGTGACATCGCCCAGAGGGTTTCCAAGCGGTGGTTTCTAACGCTTCTTTTTCCTCATACTTGGAAGCATCTTGTCTCACAGTTATCTAATTTATCCTGGTTAACTTAGTTGATGTTAACCAGTGGTGGTAATTAACAATACTTCACATTAACTCTGATCAAATCCGTCCAGACATCCTCATTTGAAATGTCGCCACTGAAACAACATCTGAACCAGGTGCTGCCAGGGCTGAAACGAGGACCAGGACATCCTCAAACCTTCCAGACCAGTCAATTATTATATATTATATATTATCAGTTCAATAAACAGCACAACAAATCAAATTATTTTAAAAATAAGGATGATTCTGCTCTGTCGGGCTTTTATTCACAGTTCAGAAGTCAACATAGTGCTAAATAGCAGAAGTGATGACAGGATGTTGTTGCCTGTGGCAGCTGCCAATCAAAACACTATAATTACAAATATTTTGTTGCTGTATAACTTTTACCTGATTGATAAAAGAATTCACCCTCTGTTTGTTCAAGTTTACACTAATTTGCAGCCAAGAACTATTTAACCCAGTGCTGTGGGTTAGATAATTTTAAAACTTTAACCATGAACTCTTCTCATGCTGAAGGTCCCTGAACCAGAACCTGGTCCTCATCTGGGCCACGGCACGGAGAAAAAACTCTTATCTCCTTTATTCAGAGAACTCGAGGTTGTCCTGTTAAGTCCGTATGACTGAGTCAATTTGGGTGTTTTGGTTTTTGAGATGAAAAAAAAAAAAAATAGCCCAGGGCTTAAGAAGATAAAGTACTTTGCAACTGAAGCTGTCAGATGAATGTGTCGGGTGCATGAAGGAGCACGAGAAGCATCAATATTACAGCACTTGCTTCATTACGAAATATATCAGGGAAATAAGATGAATCAGAAAGATCGTGGTGACAAATTAACTAGTTAATTCTGTAAAATAAAGTCACCAGATCTTAGTCATCTGAGTTTCACTGCCTATTTAACAATTTGTTACAACTCTGGTCATTATAGGAATTATATTGGAACAGTACATGATTTATTCATTAGAGTTATTAATTCATTAATGCTGGAAGCAGTTGAGCTGCCGCGACATAGTTCAATAAAAATCATGTTGAGAAAACCAACATTGCTGATTTTCATTTCTGAAACTCTCTGGTTGGTATTCAGGGTCCAGCTGCAGGAGAGTTTTTTTTTTTTTTTTAATCGAGTAAAAAAATTCAGGTTCGTTCATCTCCATCCAACCTGAGAGCAAACTGCCGCAGGATTCTGGACCAAAGGAGCAGTGAATCGCATTAAAAACTTCATTTTAGGAGAGCAATGTTGCTGGCGGCAAACAACTGGTCCACAGCGCCAAATATGACCAAGCAGAACAAGAATCACACGGGAATCATTTAAAAGAAATCCTGGAACAGGATTCAACCAGCCTGCAAATGCTGGAGTGGATGTTTTCATTTCTTTTTTCATGAGAGAGATGTTAAGACGACCGATGTCACAACTAAAACTCCAGGGAGCTCACATGAAAACTGGCAACATCTATAATAGATGTGCAATGTTTTGACATTTTTGCAAAAGCATGAAAATATAAAAAAAATAGTAAGATGACAGATAATTGACTCTACTGCCCCGACTTTCACTGGATCTACCAGAGAAACAAATCCGCCATCATTAAATTCATATGTTGACCTTAAAACATTAAGAACATAATGTGAAAAAATTCTGTCTTTACATGACATGCACAAAGTTAAGATGTAAAAACGGAGCTCACCTGAATGAGCAAAAAGCTTTGATAGTCGATAGTTTCTATCATATCTGAGTTCCAGGTTGCCGAATGTAACAATTTATGTTTATAATAAATACAATCCTTCAGATAAAACCCTGTCTTTGTCTGTTTTTAATATTTTACAGACGGAATTCCTCAGCTGAGAAGCTAATGATCGATTAGTAGCTATGCCTGCACAAAAAAATGTTGTTTAGGTAGAACAAAAATATAAAATAATTTATGATATGAAAGATTATTTTGTAAAGTCTCTATAAAAAAATGTGTTGAAAATCATTATGTATCAGTCTTTAAATTCAACAAGGTGCTTCTTTAAATTGAGAAACAAAACTTTGTAAAACTGATTATTCCATTTCCAAATGTAACTCTGTCCATGGTGCTGATCACCACAAGCCCATCTGTGACATTTATGATTGATTAATGATAACAACAATATTAACACTGTTACTGCTGTGACTCTGTGTGCTGCTGTTTCCAGCCACACCCTTATGTAACATAATCATTATTAATTAATCATAATTATTAGAAGAGGGAAAAAAGTCCCTGTGAGAAACTACCGCATGGTGCTGGATCATATAATACTCAGATGAATGTGTCCACTGTTCTTAAATAAATCTGATCTGAGTAAATTGGTGCTGAATCATGTCACTTACTGTAACTGCTGATATTTCTATTTTAGTATATCTATCTGATGATCTGATTTCTATGGTTCTGTCAGTGAGACTCTATCCATTGTGCTGAATCCCAATAAACTGTTTAATGATTATTTCTCAAAATAATTACTTTACTAAAAGAAATCTGTTCTTGATGCTGAACGACATATCATCACTGACATACCGTTACTCTGTCGTCACTGCCCATAAGTAGAAATGATGCGACGCTGTCCATGGTGCTGAATTAGTCTTTCACTTTCCAGGCTACCGAGTCCCATAATTATGACTCTGTCCAAGGTGCTAGATTGCTGTAGTTCGACTTTAAGAGTATAATTAATCACAATGTGTTTTAATTATTCTGAATAATTTTCTTGAAATGGATCACTGTCCATGGTCCTGATTTATGCTATCTTTTTAGAGAATTCTCACAAACTAAAAGTAGTGTCTGTGGGTTGCAACCCTAGAACTACATACAACATAACTTGAATTTTAAGACGCAAGAATCTGTAAACTGTCACGTGAACGTATTCATAATAAAATACTGTAAGTCACAGAGGGAAGCTCAGCCACCGGTGTTATTACAGGACTGCTGAGTGAGTCTGTACTGATTTTAGTCATAACGGGAATTTTCCAGCAATATTGCAGGATTATTTTTAGGAAACAGCATTGGATATGTTTTTCCAGTTTGTTCCAAAAACGAAGAGGGGCTTTATTGTATCAAAATCATATGAAAAATGAAAAAAGTGGTGGGGGCGGGGGGGGGGAATGAGAGGAAACAATTTACATTTTCTCATAAAAGAGCCTATATATTTTTAAATATATATTTAAAAAAAAACAGTAATTGAGTGTTAAAGGCATGTGGACTGCATACTAATGTCTACATCAGCAGTGCGGTCATGCACAGGTGTATTTTGAAGTTAGATGATCCCGGGCAGCCACTCACCTATGTTGATGTTACCCGGGAAACTTGTGCCGCTGCAGAGCGCGACCAGCAGCAGGAGCAGCGGCGGCGGCGGCAGCGGCAGCGGCGGGGGGAACTGGGGGAGCGGGGAGCCCTGCAGCCGCATGTTTCCTCCAGCAGCAGCAGCAGCACCGTCGGGAGACGCGGAGTAGCCCGCCGTAATCCCATCCGAGACCCACTCGGCCCGGCCACAGACTTCCCGCGCAGCCGGCGGCGGTTCGTCTTCAGCTCTGGCCGCTCCGCTTCTCAAACATCCATAGTTGGAGCGCAGAGCTCAGCTGCCGCGTCGACTCTGAGTCTCAGAGTGTTGCTTCGCTATTTGTGAACCCCCACTACCTCCCTGCCCCCCCCCCCCCCCCCCCCTCCTCCCGGTCTCCCGCTGAGTTTCACACGAAAAGAAAAGAAAAATGATGCATTTCCTCAGAGTTCTTTGTTTACAGTCATGGAAAAAATTATTAGACCACCCTTGTTTTCTTCAGTTTCTTGTTCATTTTAATGCCTGGTACAACTAAAGGTACATTTGTTTGGACAAACATAACGATAACCACAAAGATTGCTCATAAGAGTTTTATTTAAGAGCTGATATCTTACCATTTTCCATGGTTTTCTTGATTATAACCTAAATCACTTAAGTTTTTACATCAATAGCTATGGCGTTGTACTGCCAAAAACACTGCTTTTATGCATTCAGTGTTTACTTTTCTGTCTGTTTTAGTCACATGATGACGTTTAGTGGTACCAGGTATTAAAATGAACAAGAAACTGAAGAAAAAATGGTGGTCTAATCATTTTTTCCATCACTGTATATATATTATATGTGTGTGTGTGTGTCCCCATGCTCCATGTCTTTCACAACGCTCATTGATTATTTTCACTTTCAGGGATGTGTGTTTTTCCTCAGTGGACAAAGTGATAAATATATTTCAAGAAAGACTGAAATCCAATTTTTCTCCTTTCTACAAGGTGTCTTATTGAAGCCACTCCTTCAGTGTCTTGTAGAACCGCCCACCAAGATATTTCAATCAGGTTTAGGTCTGGACTTTGATTAGATCATTCCAAAACAACGTTGTTGTTGTTGTTTTCCGGTGCAGATTTGCTGCTGTGCTTCAGATCATCATCCTGCTGCAGGAACAGAAGGCCTCACTTTTGCCTTAAAATACGCAAGTAAATGGTCAGATTCATGACTGCGAGGTGTCCTGTTGCTGTGCTTCTCTGTCAGGTGTTTCTGAGATGCCGTATTTGGTTTCCACCAAAGAAAATTAAAAACAGCCAGCCCAGCAGATTCCACTGAATCTTCACTTCGGTGTAATTCCTCATCCTGGACATGCGCGAGGCAACAGTGGAGAGGAAAGAACCTGTGAGGTTTTAATCAAATATACATCCTTCAGTCCAGTTTTGAATCCACCCATCCTCTCTGTGTTACCACAACAGCTCCTATGATCTCTAAAGATCTCCTGGTGTCTCGCATGGTGACATCAGCGGCGGCAACTTCTGATCCAGAGGATTAAAGAAGCAATAAGATAATGGAAACAACTGAAATTACAGAACCAGAGCTTCTGCTGGGACAACAACAAAATAAAAAAAAAAAAATACATTATTTAAAAAGGACAGTCACTCCAAACAAACTCCAAACAAACTTATCTACATATTGTTTTAAACAAAAAAAAAAAAAAAACTGATGACATCACTCAACCATTCAACCATCCACTATTACTGCCTGGAAATCTGACTGAAGCTTCCCATTTAAACTTCTGACAAAAACATTTAAGTGACTTCCTCTGAGAGGAACCAGAACCAGAATCTAGTCCAGGACCGGTCCAGGAGCTGAATATTTTAAATTCAATTAATGTAAAGTTTATTTTTACAGCAGGAAGAGGTATCAAAAGTCATCTCAAGAGACTTCAAAAGAAAATAAAAAGTTAAAATAAAGTGCAAACACTTCCCCACAAAAAATACAAATTGTTGTTATCCATTTAACTTCGTTTGAATTAAATTTTATCCATTTCAATTATTATAATGCCAGTTAATAGAAAAAGACTCTTGATTTCTATACAATCCCCCGTCCTGGACAAGCACCTGTTGGAGAGGAAGAACTCCCCGTAAACGGGAAGAAACCTTCCTCAGGACCAGACTGAGTGAGGGAGGAGGTCTGCCTCCACTGGTTGAAGAGCAAAGAGAACATGGTGAGGAACGAGCAGTGCATCATGGGAGGTGTCCCAGTGCGGTAAAACTGCAGTCACGGTTCAGGGCAGCAGAACCAGCCTAACTGCTGTTGGTGTCGTCCGAAAGGAAGGTTTTAAACCTGATCTTAGAGGTGGAGAAGCAGGTTCCACAAGAGAGAAACCTGATAACTGAAGGTTCTGGTTCTGATTCTGCTGTTGGGAACTGTGAAAGACCAGTTCAGGGAGCAGGAGACATCATCTTCACACATGGAGTCCAGACCTGAACCCCGCTGAGCGTCTTCAGGGTTTGCTGGAGTTGACTTTGTGCAGCGGGGCGACTTCCTTCCTTAGATGTAGTGACATTGCAGTGATGTCATCAAAGCTAAAGGCTGTCCCATGAAATATCAGGTTCGGGCGTTTGGCAGGAGACTTTCATGTGAGGGTGACAGCCCCCTGAAATGACTCTCATGTCTCTGACATTCCCGCCAGCTTGTGTCCTTCGTATCAGACGACACAAAACGTCACATTTCTGAGACCATATTGAAGCCTGAAAGTTAACTGAAGCTGAATGGAAGGATCGCAGCTGTGTCTGCTGACATCTTTCCACCGACTGCTGTCACTTCCCTTCAGACTCGCTGATTGATTAGTGCCGAGCTGCAGATGTTTGGCTGAGTCCTGCATGTGCCTATCAGACACTGCTCAGGGCACAAATGCAGATCACTCCTGTTGCGTGGCCACGTACAGTCATGGAAAAAATTATTAGACCACCTTGTTTTCTTCAGTTTCTTTTTTCATTTTAATGCCTGGTACAACTAAAGGTACATTTGTTTGGACAAACATAACGATAACCACAAAGATTGCTCATAAGAGTTTTATTTAAGAGCTGATATCTTACCATTTTCCATGGTTTTCTTGATTATAAGCTAAATCACTTAAGTTTTTACATCAATAGCTATGGCGTTGTACTGCCAAAAACACTGCTTTTATGCATTCAGTGTTTTCTTTTCTGTCTGTTTTAGTCACATGATGACGTTTAGTGGTACCAGGTATTAAAATGAACAAGAAAGTGAAGAAAAAATGGTGGTCTCATCATTTTTTCCATGACTGTATGTATCTGATCTGGAACTACGACAAACTAAAGAGACCAAATTGGATTTCTGACTCCAGTCCAGTTCAGTTCATGCAGCAGTCCGATCCTGAAGTACCACATGTATGAACTGGATTTTCTGCATCACTCTGGAATAACAAGTTCCTAATTTTGACAATATTGCAAATAGAAAAGCAGGCCTTTCTAAAAACTTGTTTTGTGTGCGATTAAAAAGGACTAATCCCGGTCAAAAGTAAGTCACAGCAGTTCTGGATGCCACTCAGAGCACTCAGGTCCAAACACGACGCCGTAGCCATCAACTAGCCATCAACTAGCCATCAACTAGCCTTTAGATCAGGGGTGTCAGACTCATTTCTACTGAGGGCCACATCAGCATCATGGTGGCCCTCGAAGGGCCAGATTGACAGCATGAATGTAACAAAATGCATTGAAAATCAAAATAAATTAAACAACTTATACTTATTATATCAATAAATAATGGTTTCTGTATCTAATATGTATTCAAGTTTCAAATATTTAACTCATTATTATTTTAAACTCAGGGTGTGGGGTTGTCAACCTGCTCTCTACAGAGTCCGTTGCCATGGTAACAGACTCTGTAAACATCATTCAGAGTATGCATTACCTTGGTTTCAGAAGCGGAAGCGATTATTCTTTGTTTTTCTTGCAGGCTAAATTTAGCATACTTAGCTCCGCGTTTGCTGTCAAAATGCCGACGTAGATTAAACTCTTTCACGACCGACACCCGCCTCATAAGAGAAAAGAAATTCTGTTTTTTCACCTTGAGATAAAAACTTTTATTCGTTTTCCCTTCGTCCATGAAACTTCCTTCCTTGTGCATCAATTTTTCTTTTCCTGGACATTAGTTAGTTTGTGGAGGTTCTTCTTAAGTTCATCAGTTCTGAAAATCGCCTTGATGTCTTGCTCTTGGTGATATACTGTTATCGTTGTGGGTAACGACGAAATGCATTATGGGAGATGCAGTTTATTGTCAATATGCACTTTAAAGCGGTGTAAACTTATTTCAAGTCTTAAAATATTGATTTAAAATGTAAGCCAATAGTGCACAAGCTCTCGAGGGCCACATACAATGACGTGGCGGGCCACATTTGGCCCGCGGGCCTTGTGTTTGACACATGTGCTTTATATCATCAGGATGAGCTGGTTGTCCACCAGTAAGCACATCACAAAGTCAAACCTCATGGTGGCACTAGAGGAGAACTCAAAGTGACTTTAAGATTCATCCTCTGAGAGCAACCAAATACCTGCAGAAACCCTGGTACTGATCCATCAACCAGATCAATATCCCCAAAGATCAGCAGACGCTTTGACCCGATGACCCGTCTGTGAAGGTGGTCGGATGCATCAGATGGAAACCATGAACGTTTGGAGAGCGTTTCTCATCAAGGCATCGAGGAGCTGACAGTATCAAACAGGTTTAGTCACGAAACAGGAGTTGAGAACCCAAGTCCAGGTCAGGAGGCGGAGTAGCAATAACAACGTTCTTTTATTTAGCAAGAACTGAAGAACAGTTTTGAGTTTATCATCAGAAACTCCAGTGAACTCAAACCTGATGAGGAGACAGAAGAACATGAGCAAACAGACGGAGACGAAAGCATGTAAATACTCTCAGACACAGGTGGGGACAATCAAGACAAAACAGACCGATAAAGGAAATGACACACCGGGGAAAAGACTTTCAAAATAAAACAGGAATCTGAAGACGAACGTCCTCAACAAAAGAGACCCAGGAAACCAAAGCAGAAATCCACCTCGATAGTGTTACGGAGACCCGAGTCCGTTCACCGTCAGAGGCCCAGTTAATCTCTGTTTTCTAAGCTGCGTCGTCAGATTTCCCGCTAGTTCCTGGACTCGTCTACGATGGTGTTTTAGATAAACCCACGTTAGGAATCCTGTTCCTGGTTGGGACGAACCTGCTCAGAGATCGTGGTTTCAGGTGAACTCACGCACCTTGTTCGCTCTGCTGGATCAATACTGCAACTTTAATCACAAATTCCTGTTGTTAAATGGCCAGTTTCACAATATCAAAGCCAATTATTGTCATAAAATCTCAAACCTCATGTTTCAGTTCGGATCAAAGCGTTGGAGCATCCTATTCCAGCTGTAGGAGTAAACAGCATAAATGAACGCTTTGTGGTTTATTTATGGACGCTGTCAGTCCAGAGTCCTTTGAGGCTGGAGTCGTTTCTTTATCAGGCTCAACGTGAACTCGTTGGTTTGTTCAGCTTCTTATCTGAACACGGTTTTCCTCCTGAACAAAGAATAACGCCGAGGCTGATAATCCTAATCGCTTCACGGCTGACCGGTTTCCCGAGACGAAACAAAGAGGGAAGAAAATCATCTCCCTCGCTGATCCACGTCCCTGACTAATGAATTTTATCTGCACTCGACTGACAGGCTGAGTCTGTGGGTGGAAACAGGACAGATGATCAACTCTAGATGGCGTGAAGACGTCTCGTCCTCACAGAAGAACATCAGTGAGGTCAAACACTGATGTTGGACCAGAAGGTCTGGTTCTCAGTCTCTGCTCTAATTCATCCCAAAGGTCTTCTATCAGGTTGAGGTCAGGACTCTGTGCAGGACAGTCAAGTTCCTCCAGACTCTTCCATCCATGTCTTCATGGATCTTGCTTTGTCCACTGGTGCCCAGTCATGTTGGAAGAGGAAGGGTCCAGCTCCAAACTGGTCCCACAAAGTTGGGATCATGGAATTGTCCAGAATGTCTTGGTTCTGCTGAAGCATTCAGAGTTCCTTTCACTGGAACTAAGGGGCCAAGCCCAGCTCCTGAAAAACAACCCCACACCACAACCCCCCCCCCCCTCCACCAAACTTTACACTTGGATCAGTGCAGTCAGACCAGTACCGTTCTCCTGGAAACCACCAAACCCAGACTCTTCCATCAGATTACCAGACGGAGAACGTTCCTCCACTGCTCTAGAGTCCAGTGGTGGCTGCTTTACACCACTGCATCTGACTCTTTCCATTGCACTTGGTGATGTCTGGCTTGGATGCAGCTGCGTCACCATGGAAACCCATTCATGAAGCTCTCTGCTCTGTTGGTGAGCTGATCTGAAGGTCACATGAAGTCTGGAGGTCTGTAGCGATTGACTCTGCAGAAAGTCTCACTATGTTCCTCAGCATCCTCTGACTCCGCCCCCTCAGTTTACCTGTCCTACCACTTCATGGCTGAGTTGCTGTCGTTCCCAAACACTTCCATTTCCTGATAATCCAGGTGACAGTTGACTGTGGAATATTTAGGAGCGACTGGATTTGTTTCTCAGGTGTCGTCCTATCACAGCTCCTGAGAGAGACCCATTCTTTCACAGATGTTTCTAGAAACAGTCTGCATGTCTAGGTGATTAATTTATACACCTGTGGACATGGAAGAGACTGGAACACCTGATTCTGATCATCTGGATGGATGCGTAAATACTTTTGGCAGTATAGTGTACGTTTGTTGCTTTGGTAGAAAGTGGGCTCCGTGTAAAACAGCGTGATGAATAAGTCATCCATGACCGAGGACGTCATGCTGAAATATTTAACTGAATTGTTGTGTCTGTAGATCTGTGCTGGAAAAAGGGAGGCGAACAATCATCAACAAAGGAGGGGAAAATGCATTCAGCAGTCAAGGCCTGTAGCTGCAGAGCTTAACAAGGACTATAAACGTTATCAACAAGGAAAGTTCGCGTCCAACTGTGAAGGTAGAGCTTTACGAAGAAGCAAAAGGCTTCTGTCTCCTGGGACCAGATTCTGAGTCTGGTCTCACACTGAAGGATCAGCAAAAGCCACAAGGCCTTTGAATTTTCTACTTCCACAGAGGGTTAGGGGTTAAAGTAGGGTTAGGAGGTAGGGTTATGGTTAGGGGTTGAAGTAGGGTTAGGGGTTAGGGTTAGGGGTTAGGGGTTAGGGTTAGGGCTAGGGTTAGGGTTAGGGTTAGGGGTTAGGGGTTAAAGTAGGGTTAGGGGTTAAAGTTAGGGTTAGGGGTTAGGGGTTAGGGTTTAGGGTTAGGGGTTAGGGTTAGGGTTAGGGTTAGGGGGGGTTGAAGTAGGTTAGGGGTTAGGGTTAGGGGGGGGTTAGGGTTAGGGTTAGGGGTTAGGGTTAGGGGTTAGGGGGGGTTAGGGGTTAGGGTTAGGGTTCGGTTAGGGGTTAGGGGTTAGGGTTAGGGCTAGGGTTAGGGGGTTAGGGGTTAAAGTAGGGTTAGGGGTTAAGGGTTAGGGTTAGGGCTAGAGTTAGGGGTTAGGGGTTAAAGTAGGTTTAGGGGTTACAGTAGGTTAGGGTTAGGGGTTAGGGGTTAGGGGTTAGGGGTTAGGGGTTAGGGGTTAGGGGTTAGGGAGTTAGGGGTTAGGGGTTTAACAGTAGGGTTAGGGTTAAAGAGGGTTAGGGGTTAGGGGTTAGTAGGGTTAGGGTTAGGGTTAGGGTTCAGGTTAGGGGTTAGGGGTTAGGGGTTAGGGGGTTAGGGGTTAGGGTTAGGGGTTAGGGTTAGGGTTAGGGGTTAGGGTTAGGGGTTTAGGGGTTAGGGGTTAGGGTTAGGGTTATGGGGTTTGGGGGTTAGGGGGTTAGGGGTTAGGGGTAGGGTTAGGGGTTAGGGGTTTGTTAGGGTTTAGGGTTAGTTAGGGTTAGGGTTAGGGTTAAGGGTTAGGGGTTGGGTGGGTTGGGGTTGTCGGGTAGGTGGGTGGGTTAGGGTTAGGGTAGGGTTTGGGGGGTTAGGGGTTCGGGTTGGTTAGGGGTTAGGGTTCGGGGGTTAGGGGTTCGGTCTTTGGGTAGTTCGGGGTTAGGGGTTAGGGGTTAGGGGTTTCGGGGTTTCGGATTATCTAACCCCTGTAATTGAGCATATATTTCCATGCTTGTCTCGCAGTTTCACGTCAACGCTCGTCTGTTTTCGATTAGCAAAGTGGCGCCTC
>JAGFBZ010001985.1:10000-55000 GCA_018398805.1 Hirundichthys speculiger | reverse complement strand
ATTGATATATCCAAAATCAAATTCAAATTCAAAATACTTTATTAATCCCCCAAGAGGAAAATTCAAATTTCAGTACACCAGGAAAAATCTGGTGTACTAGAGAGCTGCTAGTGTCCACGCTCCTTTTTCATGCCAGTCCCGTGGTCGGAGTGCTACTCCAGATACAGCCGTTAAACCCAGTTAACGCCGTTAGAACCAGTATATCTCCATAATGATGACCAGTGAGATATCTCCAGGTCAGAGGAGGAACACCGATGAACCAGACCGTCTCCTCTGGGAAGACTGAGCTCCATTCAGTCCGGCGAGCGACGGAGCCGACCGTCCCAAGCCCGTTCATCACACGGACCGGACCAGGCCGTTGTCGTCTCCCCCGGCGGTGCTGGGCCCCACCAGGTCACCGACGGCCCTCCAGGTCAGCTGACCCTCCGGCGTGTAACAGCTGGACGGGGGCAGCATGCCGCCGCCGCCGCTGCTACGTCGGGGGCTCCCGTCCCGGCTCAGTGACGCTGCAGCCCGGATCCAGTGGCGGTGGTTGCCGCGGGTAGCAGTTCAGGACTACTTAGCTTAGCTTTCCCGAAACGGCCTCCAGCGACACCGTCCATGTCCGCGGCGGCAGGTCTCCACCAGCCGCAAGAGGACCGATCCGCCCCCTGCAGACAGTATACAGACATCCGACCATAGATCACCACAAACCGGGAACAAAGTGGAGCGTCCAGCGTTGCAGGGATAAGTCCCGGAGCAGCAGCGAGAAGCGTCCATGTCAGGCGTCGTCCGGGCACGTATGGTGGGCCGAATATCGTATATCATGTCATATCGTATTGTATAGTGTATCGCTACAGCCCTACTAATGGACCTCTGTGACTGACTGACAGCAGCTACCTGGGCTAAGTGGAGGTCGGCCTCAAGCTCTCTGGCCACCAGCAGCCAGGACCACGACCTTCTCCGGCCTCCAGGTTAGGGTTAGGGTTAGGGTTAGGGGTTAGGGTTGGTCCGCTACCCTCTCAGACCAGGAACCATCTCTGGGACCTCCAAGGCTGCAGTCAATGAGCAGATCATTGGCTGGTCAAGAGTCTCACTGGTCCTTGTTTCAAGTGTTAACAGGGACATGAGAGGTTAGGATGGATGGACAGATCCGATCCTTACGATTGGAAGGTGTCAGGATCAATAATTAGCTCAGAAGCTTTTATTGTACATTTAGCTGTTTAAGACTCAACTTTAATGTCTTCAGGAATGTAGGCTGTCTTAGATTTGACAACTGTGAGTCCTCAGTTTGTTCTCTTCAAACTCCTGCTGTCTTAGGTTTTTATGACCTAATGACCGGGACCTCCTGAGCTCCAAAGGTTTGTGGCTTCTCAGATAAACCCATTTGATTGACATCTGTGCTCCTGGACTGAGACAAACTTAGACACACATGTTGTGACACCTGAAACCATCTGGACCTCGAGATAAGAAGAGAAATAACCAGCAGGATGCAAGACTCCTCCTCTTTGGGGTTAGAAAATGAGATCTAGATCCAGACTAGATGGATGGATGGATGGATGGATGGATGGATGGATGGATGGGTGGGTGGATGGATGGATGGGTGGATGGATGAATGGATGGATGGATGGACGGATGGACTGAGGGACAAATGGACGGACAAACAGACGGATGGATGGATGGAAGATGGATGGATGGATGGACGGATGATGGATGGATGGATGGGTGAATGGATGAATGGATGGATGGATGGATGGATAGATGGATGGATGGATGCATGGATGGATGGATGATGGATGGTTGGATGGATGGATGGACGGATGGACGGACGGACAAATGGACGGACAAACAGACGGATGGACGGATGGAAGATGGATGGATGGATGGACGGATGATGGATGGATGGATGGATGGATGGATGGAGTGCTAAATGGATGGATAGATGGATGGTTGGATGGATGAATGGATGATAGATGGATGGATGGATGGGTGGGTGGATGGATGGATGGGATACTGGATGGGGGATAGACTGGCTGGATGGCGGGATGGTGGCTGGCTGGCTTGGCTGCCTGGCTGGCCTGGTCGGGTGCCTGGCGCTGGCTGGCCTGGCTGGCGGCTGGCTGGCTGCTGGTGCTGGCTGGGTGGCTCGCTGCTTGCTGGCTGGCAGCTGCTCGTGGCTGGCTGGCTGGCTGGCTTGCTCTGGCCTTGCTGGTTGATGGATGGATGGCTGGATGGGTGCTGGCTGAGGATGGCTGCTGGATGGATGCCTGGATGGCTTGGTGGCTGGTGGAAATGGATGGTCTGCCTGGATTGGCTGGATTGGATACGATGGATCGATGGATGGATGGATGGCTGGATGATGTGGGAATAGATGGATCGCTGGCTGGATGGATGGCTGGCGCTTCTATTGGCTGGCTGGATGGGTGGGTGGCTGCTGGATGGTGGCTGGCTCTGGCTGCTCGATGGTGGCTGGTTGGTGGTTGTGGCTGGCTGGGTGGCTGCTCATGCTGGCTGCTGCTCTCCTGGATGGCTGTCTCGCTGGCTGGTGGCATGGCTGGCTGCCTGGCTCGCCTGGCTGGCTGGGCTGGCTGGCTGGCTGGTAGCTGATGGCTCTGGCTGCTGGCTGGCTGTCTGCTGGGCTGGCTGGGGCTGGCTGGCTGCTGGCTGCTGGCTGGCTGGCCTGGCTGGCTGGCTCGGCCTGGGCTGGCTGGGCTGCTGGGTGGCTGGTGGCGGTGGGCTGCCCTTCTGGCTGGCTGGCTGGCTGGCTTGTGGCTGATGGCGCTGGGCTGGCTGGATTGCGCTGCCTTGGATGGATGGATGGCTGGCGACTGGCTTTGGCTGGATGGATGGCTGGGATGCCTGGATGGATGGCTGGCTGGTGGTGATGCTGGTCTGCTGGCTGGATGAATGGGATGGCTGGATGGATGGCTGGACTGGATGATGGATGGAGGATGGATGGATGGATGGATGGATGGATGGATGGATGGATGGATGAATGGATGGATGGATGGATGGATATCTCCTCCTCTTTGGGGTAATAAAATGAATATTAAATTATGGCTCCAGCACCTTACTGGTGTTGAGAACAGAGGAGCAAAACGACTGAAACAAATATTCTGTGTGGCATAATAAGTTTCTTCTTGACACCAGATAAAAGAACACGTAAATCTTAAAGGTAACGCTAAAGGCTGATTTATATTTCTACGTCAAAGGTGTGAACCGTACGCCGTCACATTCGCCGGACCCCGACGTGCACCTCTCTCACAAGAAATGCAATTGTTCTGCTTTGTAGATTTGTTCTTCTTTGTCTTCGGATTTCCCGCCACGACTGGTCCCTCATCGTCTTCGGGTCCGGTGGACCGCTAGCTTACTGTCTGTAAAAATGACCAACGCTCAACATTGATCAGCTGTAGCTCTTATAAATATACTTTATCTGCTCAGTCAACATGTCTGAGCTACATACAGGAAGTAAACGAGCAGGAACTGAGAGCTGAGAACCCACATTGCCCTCTAGCTGCTGCTGGTGGAATTACACCTGTTAACGTTGATCTGTAAACGCCAAAGTGGTTCGGTATGAGTTGCTGAGCTTCTTCTTGGTGGTTTTCTCGCAGCTGCGTAAATGTGTCTGCGACCTTGAAAATATCCTGAAGTGAAAGGACATCACTGGTGAGACATGTCCAGAGGAGAGACGAGGATGAAGGAAGAGGCCTCTTTACAGCTACGTGGTGGATGTTCGTCTAATTAAAGATGACGAACACTTTTAATTCTCATCTGAGGCAAGAAAATCTCATCTTCTTCTTTTAACTCTCGTTACGTCCTCATGTCTCCTCTTCACCTCCCACTCACATCCCTGCTGGGAGGAGCTTAAATTAAAAATAAAAAAAAAACAAAGGAGACAACAAGCTGAAGTGAGGACGTCCAAAATGGGAAACAAAACGAGGCGTCTGAGACACCTCAAACACTTTTAATTAATTAAACTGGATCATTAGGACCAACTTGATCAACTTTAGCTCCAAGTAGCCGCCAGGTGAGTCATCTCTGCACCAACTGTCAGATTTAAACATTAACTAGCCTCTGAGATAAAGAATGGGGTTCTGTATTCTGCAGTTTAGCACAAAGGTTCACATCCGTTGTCGTTATAAGTGAATATAATTGCTCTGTGAGGCCGAGCTGTTATTGATCGCAGCTTCCTCCCGCAGCTCCCCCACGGACACTAACGTGAACTAAACTGCAGAGCTCATGATCTTCTCCTCAGCCTGCCGTGACTCTTTATGGCCCAGCGGTGGGAGGACGGAGAGCAGCAGGACACTCCTGGACGCCACCGAGACGATGAAGCAGCAGGGAAAGATGTGTCCTCCTGCAGAGCTTCTCTATGCAGAGGCAGCTCTGCTTTAATCTGACCCAGAATCAGATCAGACACCGCGAGCAGTAAGTAAGGAGTCGGTCCCAACGACTGCAGAGACTCAGAGACTCACAGAGACTCAGAGACTCACAGAGACTCACAGAGACTCACAGGGACTCGCAGAGACTCACGGAGACTAGCAGAGACTCGGAGACTCACGGAGACTCAGAGAGACTCAGAGACACACGGAGACTCGCAGAGACTCAGAGAGACTCAGAGAGACTCACTGAGACTCATAGAGACTTAAAGAGACTCACAGAGACACACAGAGACACACAGAGACTCGCAGAGACTCACGGAAACTAACAGAGACTCACGAAGACTCACGGAGACTCACAGAGACTCGTAGAGACTCAAAGAGACTCAAAGAGACTCACAGAGACTCACACAGGCACACGGAGACTCACAGAGACTCGCAGGGACTCGCGGAAACTCACAGAGACTCACAAAGACTCACAAAGACTCACGGAGACTCACAGAGACTCACAGAGACTCGCAGGGACTCGCAGAGACTCACAGAGACTCACGGAGACTCAAAGAGACTAACGGAAACTCACAGAAACTCACAGAGACTCGCGGAGACTCACGGAGACTCACAGGGACTCGCAGAGATTCATAGACTCACAGATTTATGGAGACTCGCTGAGACTCGCAGAGACTCACAAAGACTCACGGAGACTCGCAGGGACTCGCAGAGATTCATAGACTCACAGATTTATGGAGACTCGCTGAGACTCGCAGAGACTCACAAAGACTCACGGAGACTCGCAGGGACTCGCAGAGATTCATAGACTCACAGATTTATGGAGACTCGCTGAGACTCGCAGAGACTCACAAAGACTCACGGAGACTCGCAGGGACTCACAGAGACTCAACGAGACTCAGACTCACAGAGACTCGCAGGGACTCGCGGAAACTCACAGAGACTCACAAAGACTCACGGAGACTCACAGAGACTCACAGAGACTCGCAGGGACTCGTAGGGACTCGCAGAGACTCACAGAGACTCACGGAGACTCAAAGAGACTAACGGAAACTCACAGAAACTCACAGAGACTCGCGGAGACTCACGGAGACTCACAGAGACTCACAGGGACTCGCAGGGACTTACAGAGACTCGCAGGGAGTCGCAGGGACTCGCAGAGACTCACAGAGACTCACAAAGACTCACGGAGACTCACGGAGACTTAAAGAGACTCACGAAGACTCACGGAGACTCGCAGGGACTCGCAGAGACTCAACGAGACTCACGGAGACTCACAGAGACTCGCAGGGACTCGCAGAGACTCACAGAGACTCACGGAGACTTAAAGAGACTAACTGAGACTCACAGAGACTCACAGAGATTCATAGACTCACAGATTTACGGAGACTCGCTGAGACTCAAAGAGACTCACGGAGACTCACAGAGACTCACAGAGATTCATGGAGACTCACAGAGACTCACGGAGACTCATGGAGACTCATGGAGAGCACCATCTCACCACCCAAACACAATTAATCAATGACTGGTATATATAAATATACATACATATAAAAGACTACTGGAAAAATGATCCAGTCTCTGAAGCATGCGCCGTCTGCTGCCAGGTGGAAATGAAGTGCAGCTGTGTGTTGTATCCACATCAGGAACCTGCAGCACCAACTGGATCAGGGATGTTGGGAGGTTCTCCATGTTCATCATTAACAGGAACTTTTAGTGTCTAAAGGAGCTGCAGAAATACTGACTCCCATGAATGAGGAGCAGCTGAGTGTCTTTGTGGTGGAGATGAGTTGCTCCGTGGTTGTCCTGTGTCTCCATGTTTGTCCTGTGTCTCTGTAGTTGTTCTGTGTCTTCGTGGTTGTCCTGTGTCTCTGTGTTTGTCCTGTGTCTCTGTGGTTGTCCTGTGTCTCCGTGTTTGTCCTGTGTCTCCATGGCTGTCCTGTGTCTCCATGGTTGTGCTGTGTCTCTGTGGTTGTCCCGTGTCTCTATGGTTGTCCCGTGTCTCTGTGGTTGTCCCGTGTCTCTGTGGTTGTCCTGTGTCTGCGTGGTTGTCCTGTGTCTCCGTAGCTGTCCTCTGTCTCCGTGGTTGTCCTGTGTCTCTGTGGCTGTCCCATGTCCCTGTGGTTGTCCTGTGTCTTCGTGGCTGTCCTATGTCTCCGTGGCTGTCCTGTGTCTCTGTGGCTGTCCTGTGTCTCTGTGGTTGTCCTGTGTGTCCATGGCTGTCGTTTGTCTCTGTGGCTGTCCTGTGTCTCTGTGGTTGTCCTGTGTGTCCGTGGCTGTGGTTTGTCTGTGGTTGTCCTGTGTCTCCGTGGCTGTCCTGTGTCTCCGTGGCAGTCGTTTGTCTCTGTGGTTGTCCTGTGTTTCCGTGGCTCTACTGTGTCTCTGTGGCTGTCATTTGTCTCTCTGGCTGTCCTGTGTCTCTGTGGCTGTTGTGTGTCTCTGTGGCTGTCCTGTGTCTCTGTGTTTGCCCTGTGTCTCTCCTCTGTCTCCTCCCTCTCTTCTTTGTGTCTCTTCTGCAGGTCTGTGCGGTTGAGTCAAATCAGTCCGCGGTCGTTTTGCGTCTCTGTGTCTTTTTGTGGTCGTGTGGGATCGTCCTCTGGTTGTGTAGCATCCCTTTGTCGTTGTCTGTGTCTTTCTGTGATTTAGTTATTTTGTCAGGTGGGGGCTTCATCACCGTTGTTCCTCTCTGTGGTCTTTTCTCGTTGTTTGTCTGTCTTTTGCGTTGAGTTGCTTTATGGCTGTTTAATGTTTTATATCTTTGTGGTTGTGTTTTGTCTTCTGCAGTTTTGAGTTCGTGGCCCGGCGACAGCTGCCGGCTGTCCTCGGGAGTCCTTTTGAGCGAATGCCTCATGAGTTTTGTGATATTCCAGCTGGGGGAAAAGCCCTTTCAAAATAAAACAGGAAGTCAAGAAGCAAAAAAAACATCATTAGTGAAGCAAAGGAAGTAAACGAGACTAAAATGTACCAAGGGAGGTACCAAGGGAGGTACAGTAGGGGGTTAGGGTTAGGGTTAGGGGGTTAGGGTTAGGGTTAGGGGATTAGGGTTAGGGGGTTAGGGTTAGGGGGTTAAGGGGTTAGGGTTAGAGGGTTACGGGGTTAGGGTTAGGGTTAGGGTTAGGGTTAGGGTTAGGGTTAGGGGTTAGGGGGTTAGGGTTAAGGTTAGGGTTAGGAGGTGAGGGTTAGAGGGTTAGGGTTAGGGTTAGGGTTAACCCTGCTGATCCATCAGCAGGTGCTCCTTCTCAACGTGACGGGTCTTCCAGGTTTTTCCGCTGGCTCAGGCAGCTCAGACCACCTCGGCGTAAGAATCCATAATAGGTCACCTGTTAATAAAACATCAGCGCCTCCATCCAGGTGCGTGATGGACCTTTGAGGTCTGTGAAGACTCCTTCACTGTCTGCACAGCAGAGTAATCATCCATTAAAAGTGTTAAATCTCTCGGAAAGTTGGAGACAAGCTTCAAGGATGACGTTCCTTTAACGAACGTCCCAACACCTGAGGAAACCAGGAAGTTTCCAGCCTCGGACTGCTTTATTCATGAGCTCTGTGGGCATCAGAGCTGTCGGGAAGCATCAGCGGGGCGGCGGCGCCGCTTGTCTCCAGGTGGTACGTTGGGCTCCAGCCCGGCCAGGCCGACCTGCTTCTGCTCGCCGTCGGCCTGAGTTGTTTACAGAAGCAGCTTTAGTAAAAAAGCACTTAAGGCACGAAGCACTTTGTGGAGCGCCGGAGGCTGGAAATAACCCGCTGCATTTACTGGGAACACATTACCGCTAAATGAGTCCCTAAGATGACTGAAGCAGCAAAGAGGGACGCAAACTTAAAAGATGATCAGGTCTCCCGTCGCTGCGGTGATGCCCTCGACCTCCAAACCATCCCAGACAGACTCCTCCTTCCTCTCATTTTCTGCCTCATTTTTTTATTTTTACTCTTGTCCTATTTAAATCGATTTTTTAAAATATGATTCGAATCAATTTGATTAAGCCATGAATCGCGATGTGGCCTCCAGGCCAGCAGAGGGCGCACTCGAATTAAACTACGTTCTTGTTCAACGTCACTCTGCGCAACGCTACGGGCTATTGTCATTACACATCTGTGCCACTAGATGGAGCCACACCTGAGTAAACAGTTAGCGACTCGAGCGTCTCAGTGATGTGGAGCTGGAACTGATGTAAAATGGAGGATCGCGCGGATCACTTGAAAAATAGGGGTCGTTTTATAATCAGTCATCTTACATTCGGGCCAATATGGTAAACTGGTAAAATTGGCATTTGATTTTTTCGTTACCTGTGCTGCTGTAACGACTGAATTTTCCCGGTGAGGGATTAATAAAGTACAATTCTATTCTATTTTTTGTTTAAACAAAAATAAATATGCCTTAGTTTGTTCCTTGCTTATCTACCTCAGGAATAAAAAGAAAACATTTTCTGATGCAGTATTGATTTGGAAAGTGTGTAGAAAAGGTCAGTTTAGTTCTGTTTGTATAATGTCTTAGTTTAGCTTAAAGTAGAGTCAATTTGTTGTGTGCTAAAGGGAAAAAAATCTTAACACTGTATTGATTTATTGAAAAGAGGGCAGTAGGCCTATTGTAAAAAAACAAAAACAAAAATAGGATTTGACTGATTTGAGAGTTAATAAAACAGTTTCCACTTTCCAGTCATTTGCTATCCAGGTATAAAGAGGATGAGAAAAAAAACAGTATTATAAAAAAAACAGAAGAGAACTGATACAATGTTGTCATTAGCTGCTAGTTCTAATCTACTAAATTGAAAAAGAGCGTAAGAGAAATACGACAGTATTGTTAAAAAGGAAAAGGCTGGATTTGTTTAAGAGCAGTGGTTCTCAAACCTTTAATCCTACGAACCACCTGAGAAACTGTTCAGCTCCCTGAGTTCCACCAAGATGACCAACTTTAAAATACAGCCATTTATGCCTTCTCAATTAGTTTTAAATTCACAGGAGAGATGTTTATTCCTTATTGTAGTTATTTATTTTTACCTGAATTTCATTTGAAACGTATTTATAATGCATTGTATGTTTCCGTTCTAAAAAAACAAAAGGTGAAAATGACGAAAGTCCTGACGTTCCCCCGCATACCACAGTTTACGCACCACTGTGTTAGAGAAATAATAAAAATAAAAAAAAATCACTCACTTGCCTGTAAATTAATATTGTGTTGGACATGATTCGAATTGTGATTCTCATTGTATCGTGAGTTGAGTGAATCGTGAGCTGAGTGAATCGTGATTTGAGTGAATCGTGATTTGAATTGTATCATTGTTGAAGTGAATTTGAGTGAATCGTGATTGAGTGAATCGTGATTGGAATTGTATCGTGAGTTGAGTTAATCGTGAGTTGAGTGAATCGTGATTGGAATTGTATCGTGAGTTGAGTGAATCATGATTTGAATTGTATCGTTAGTTGAGTGAATCGTGAGTTGAGTGAATCATGAATTGAGTGAATCGTGATTGGAATTGTATCGTGAGTTGAGTGAATCGTGAGTTGATGTGAATCATGATTGGAATTGTATCGTGAGTTGAGTTGAATCGTGAGTTGAGTTGAAGTGAATCGTGATTGGAATTGTATCGTGAGTTGAGTTAATCGTGAGTTGAGTAAATCGTGATTGGAATTGTAATCGTGAGTTGTGTGAATGTATCGTAAGTTGAGTGAATCGTAATTTGAAATGTATCGTCAGTTGAGTGAATTGTGATTTGAATTGTATCGTGAGTTGAGTGAATCGTAAGTTGAGTGAATCGTGATTTGAAATGTATCATAAGTTGATTGAATCGTGAGTTGAGTGAATCATGATTTGAATTGTATCGTGAGTTGAGTTAATCGTGAGTTGAGTGAATCGTGATTTGAATTGTATCATTAGTTGAGTGAATTGTGATTTGAATTGTATCATGAGTTGAGTGAATCGTGAGTTGAGTGAATCGTGAATTGGAATTTGAGTTGATCGTGAGTTGAGTGAATCGTGATTGGAATTGTATCGTGAGTTGAGTGAATCATGATTTGAATTGTATCGTTAGTTGAGTGAATCGTGAGTTGAGTGAATCATGAGTTGAGTGAATCGTGATTGGAATTGTATCGTGAGTTGAGTGAATCGTGAGTTGAGTGAATCATGATTGGAATTGTATCGTGAGTTGAGTTAATCGTGAGTTGAGTAAATCGTGATTGGAATTGTATCGTGAGTTGAGTGAATCGTGAGTTGAGTGAATCATGATTGGAATTGTATCGTGAGTTGAGTTAATCGTGAGTTGAGTAAATTGTGATTGGAATTGTATCGTAAGTTGAGTGAATCGTAATTTGAAATGTATCGTCAGTTGAGTGAATTGTGATTGGAATTGTATCGTGAGTTGAGTGAATCGTGATTTGAAATGTATCATAAGTTGATTGAATCGTGAGTTGAGTGAATCATGAGTTGAGTGAATCGTGATCTGAATTGTATCGTGAGTTGATTGAATCGTAAGTTGAGTGAATCGTAATTTGAATTGTATCGTGAGTTGAGTAAGTCGTGATTTGAATTGTATCGTTAGTTGAGTGAATCGTGATTTGAATTGTATCATTAGTTGAGTGAATCGTGATTTGAGTTTTATCGTGAGTTGAGTGAACCGTGAGTTGAGTGAATCGTGATTTGAATTGTATCGTGAGTTGAGTGAATCGTGATTTGAATTGTATTGTGAGTTAAGTGAATCGTGAGTTGAGTCAATCGTGATTTGAATTGTATCGTGAGTTGAGTTAATCGTGAGTTGAATGAATCGTGATTGGAATTGTATCGTGAGTTGAGTGAATCGTGATTTAATTTGTATCGTGAGTTGAGTGAATCATGATTTGAATTGTATCGTCAGTTGAGTGAATCGTGAGTTGAGTGAATCATGATTTGAATTGTATCGTGAGTTGAGTGAATCGTGATTGGAATTGTGAGTTTAGTGAATCGTGAGTTGAGTGAATCGTGATTGGAATTGTATCGTGAGTTGAGTGAATTGTGATTTGAGTGAATCGTGATTGGAATTGTATCGTGAGTTGAGTTAATCGTGAGTTGAGTGAATCGTGATTTGAATTGTATCATTAGTTGAGTGAATTGTGATTTGAATTGTATCATGAGTTGAGTGAATCGTGAGTTGAGTGAATCGTGATTGGAATTGTATCGTGAGTTGAGTTAATCGTGAGTTGAATGAATCGTGATTGGAATTGTATCGTGAGTTGAGTGAATCGTGATTTAATTTGTATCGTGAGTTGAGTGAATCATGATTTGAATTGTATCGTCAGTTGAGTGAATCGTGAGTTGAGTGAATCATGATTTGAATTGTATCGTGAGTTGAGTGAATCGTGAGTTGAGTGAATCGTGATTCTCATTGTATCGTGAGTTGAGTGAATCATGAGTTGAGTGAATCGTGATTGGAATTGTATCGTGAGTTGAGTGAATCGTGAGTTGAGTGAATCATGATTGGAATTGTATCGTGAGTTGAGTTAATCGTGAGTTGAGCAAATCGTGATTGGAATTGTATCGTGAGTTGAGTGAATCGTGAGTTGAGTGAATCATGATTGGAATTGTATCGTGAGTTGAGTTAATCGTGAGTTGAGTGAATTGTGATTGGAATTGTATCGTGAGTTGAGTGAATCGTGAGTTGTGTGAATCGTGATTTGAATTGTATCGTGAGTTGAGTGAATCGTGATTTGAATTGTATCGTGAGTTGAGTGAATTGTGATTTGAATTGTATCGTGAGTTTAGTGAATCGTGATTGGAATTGTATCGTGAGTTGAGTTAATCGTGAGTTGAGTGAATTGTGATTTGAATTGTATCGTGAGTTGAGTGAAATCGTGAGTTATCGTGAATCGTGTTTCTCATTGTATCGTGAGTTGAGTGAATCGTGATTTGAATTGTATTGTGAATTGAGTGAATCGTGATTTGAATTGTATCATAAGTTGAGTGTATCGTGAGTTGAGTGAATCGTGGCATGGTTGGAGGAATGAATGGAGGAAGGAATGGCAGCGTTACACAGTGGTGTAACGCTTTGTTGTCCCATCATTTCTTGGGACGTGTTTCAGTCCTGGAGAGAAACAATGGATGTTTATAAAGAGATTAAATGAAGCCAACAAGGAAACACGTGAAGCATCGAGGGGAAGTGCTGTCTGCGTAGATATAAGCATCAAAGTAAAAGTAAGAATAAGTATTTTTTTTTGTTTGTTCCAGATGTGCCACTCAGTCCTTCGGTTTATAAATTAGTGTAATTATACAAAGCAGCAAAGCAACTCCAATGATCACATAATTCCTCGTTCCTTCAGCTGTGGAATCAAGGAGAACATCTTCAGCATCTGCTGAGGTGACGCGTGGCGTGGAAGCTCAGCATCAGAGGACGCTGGCAGCTCTGAGCCACTTTCAAAATCTACGTCCCCAAATCAAGTGTTCAAAACTGGTCTCCATCTTCCTCGTCCTTCCTTCCTTCCTTTGTTTCCATCTGCCTGCAGGGAGGAAGGAAAGGAAAAACTTCCTCTCTCTGACTTGGCTGAGAGCTCCGGGGGGGGGGGGGGGGGGGGGGCGAGAGGAGGAGAGAGAGGAATCAATTCATCTGGATGTTTCTGCTGGAAACGAAGGAGGAGATGGAGAGATGGAAAGATTTACCAAAATAAAGGCTGAAGCTTCTCAGGAGACATTTTTTGAAACATAATCAGGAAATAAAAGTTGGAGCGTTTAAGGCGCTTTGCATGTTTATTCACGAAACGTCGAGCGACTTCAGCTTCTTTTTCATCTTAATTTGATGTGTTTCCATGGTAACAGGATGCAGAGGCAGGGCTGGGGAGGGCTGGGGGGGAGGGGGGGGGGATTACACGAGAGACTGAGGCGTGACCGACTCTGAGATGTGCGGTGATACCGTTTTGTAGGTCAGCGGACAGAGAGTCAACCTGGACGGACCGCTGCGAAGCTGGTTTGAAAGCAGATGCATCGTTGCATCCAGATGTGTCCAGATGTGTCCAGATGCATCGTTGCATCCAGATGTGTCCAGATGTGTCCAGATGCATCGTTGATGTGCATCCAAGAGGCTGAACAGCCTCGTGACGGCCGGTTCCCACCGTTTTGATCCTGTTCTGTGGAAAGCCAGAAAGAAGAAAACTTTTTACACAGAGCCAGTAGTTATTTAACAAAACATCAAGCTTGAAAAAATGAAGCATAAAATCCCGTACCCCCAGATGTCTGTTAACACACTGCCAAGAGAGCAAGACATAAACTTCGGTCTTAGAGAAGCAGTGATTTCCTCAACGTCTGTGTGGAAAGAGTTATTGAAGCATTTCCAGGCTATTAGGAGTTGAACTCCCTGCTAGAGAAAGACTTTAAAGACACTTGGCACACATCATCAAGTTTACCTCGAGGTCTGACTGCTGAAAGAGATACAGAGAAACTAAAGAACCACAGCCGTCTCTGAGCACCAGCACAGTTGGTCTGGGAGGAGCTTTCAGGAGCGACGACCTCAGAAACAAAACCCAGAATAAATCCAGAATCCATCACCAGGAATCAAACTCTGGAGCTGAGTCCAGTGTTGTGTTTTCTAGATTCAATCGTCTTTCTCAGTTATGCTGTTTATTACCGCGGGGGGCAGGGGGGAGAACCAGTAGCTCAATGGCTCTTTAAGGAAACATTGCAGCTGCTGAGTGTGGTTTCCCAGCATGCCCCAGGCAGGCGTTTGTTACAGTGTGAGCTCGACATCTTTATTCATCATTGTTCATCATTTGTAATCGGTGATGCTGTCAATCGTCATGGCTTTTCTTTTGCTGGCAGCGGTGGCAGATGGTGGAGGTGGAGGTGGTGGTGGAGGAGGTGGTGGAGGTGGTGGAGGTGGAGGTGGTGGTGGAGGTGGTGGAAGTGGAGGTGGTGGAGTGGAAGGTGGTGGAGGTGGAGGGGGTGGAGGTGGAGGTGGTGGTGGAGGTGGTGGAGGTGGAGGTGGAGGAGGGGAGGTGGTGGAGGTGGAGGTGGAGGTGGTGGTGGTGGAGGTGGTGGTGGAGGTGGTGGTGTTGGTGGAGGTGGAGGGGAGGTGGAGGTGGAGGTGGTGGAGGTGTGGGTGGTGGAGATGGAGGTGGTGGTGGTGGAGGTGGTGAAGGTGTGGTGGTGATTGGTGGTGTGAGGTGGAGGGGGGTGGTGGGGAGGTGGAGGGGTGGTGTTGGGGTGCGGGTGGCGGTGGTGGGTGGGCGGTGGGGGCGGGTGGTGGCGGTTGGAGGTGGTGGAGGTGGTGGGGAGTGTGGAGGTGGGTGGCGGTGGTGGAGGGTGAAGGTGGTGGTGGCGTGGTGGGGCGGTGGTGGAGGTGGCGGTGGTGGGTGGGTGGCGGTGGAGGTGGTGGCGGTGGTGGGGTGGTGCGGTGGAGGTGGTGGGGGGTGGTGGAGGTGGAGGTGGGGTGGCGGTGGGGAGGTGGCTGGTGGAGGTGGGGTGGTGGTGAGGTGGTGAGGGGTGGTGGAGGTGGTGAAGGTGGTGGGGCGGTGGTGGAGGGTGCGGGGTGGGGGTGGCGGTGGAGGTGGAGGAGGTGGTGGAGGTGGAGGGTGGTGGTGGCGTTTTGGTGGTGGAGTGGGTGGTGGGTGGTGGTGGAGGTGGTGAGGAGGTGGTGGAGGTTTGGTGGAAGGTGGTGGTGGTGGTGGCGGTGGAGGTTTGGTTGGAGGTGTGGTGGTGGAGGTGGTGGCGGTGGTGGTGGTGGTTTGGAGGTGGTGGAGTGGTTGGTTTTTTGTGGGGTGGAGGTTGGAGGTGGAGGTAGGTGGTGAGGTGGAGGTGGAGGGGTTTCGGGAGGTGGAGGTGGAGGTGGCGGTGGTGGAGGTGGAGGGGGAGGTGGAGGTGGAGGTGGAGGTGGGAGGTGGAGGTGGAGGTGGTGGTGGTGGTGGTGGTGGTGGAGGTTGGTGAAGTTGGTGGTTGGTGGTGGAGGTGGAGGTGGAGGTGAAGGAGGTGGTGGAGGTGGAGGTGGAGGTGGTGGAAGCCTCGGTGTGAGCGTTGGAGGATTTATAAGGAAGTCACCTGAAATCATGCAATTAATCGTGATTAAAATTTTTAATCGTTGTCCAGCCAAAGTAAAAAGTTATGTTGCTGTTCGTACCCAGAACAGTCAGTTACATTCTTTCTATTTTAACACACAGAAATAAAACATGACTAAAAGTTAAGCCTCGTAACTGGGCCGAACCGAGCCGCTGGTCCCCCCCACCTGAGCAGAGCCGGGATGCTAACACCCTTTGGTTCATCGTGAAACCGTTGAGAAGCAGCGACGACGGTCGGAGGGGACGATAAATGTCTCCTTAAGGGCTCCGGGGAAGAAAGGAAAAATGTTTCTTTGATAGTATCCAGCTCCATGAGACACTGGACACTTCTGGGTCACCACACACACGTACACACACACATGCACATGCACACACATCACGCGTGCATTTATGTTACCACGCAGATGTGATCCTGCCTGCAGTCACGGCTCAGAGTTGGTCATCGTATGACTCTTTGACAGTCACCAGATCTGCATACAAATGACCTGAAAAATGAAGAGTTTTTAGGTTTTTAAAGATTTTAGATTTTTTTCATGTCGGAATTTAAAAACTACGGCTGGGCAGCGATTGAAATTTTAAATCGCGATTAATCGCATTGTATACGCAAAATCAAATAATGAATTCAAAAGTAGTGTAAAGGTCACTTTTATTGAAATGTTCTGCTGCCATATGAACTAAAGTGCCATAACATTTGTTCAAACACTTTTAACATCAGCACTTGTCGGTAATACATATTTAGTGTAAATCTCATCTTTATCATCTTTAAAAATGTAAAATTAAATAAAACTTTTTGGCACTTCCAGGGCATTAATGTCATCCTGTTTTTATAAAAAATAAAAAAAGTCTACCAACAAAATCTAGAGGCCACAATCAGAACATTAAAACATTAATTTGTGAGGTAACAGCAGAAACTTTTAACGAGGAGTTCAACTTGGCAATTGTTACAAATAAAATTAAAAAAAAATTAAAAAGTTACATTTAATTTTGTTTTTCATTTTCTAATCTAACACAAAAAAGAAAAAAAATGCTTTTTTATATATATATTTCAATTTTAGACTTAAATCAAAAATACGAAATGTAAAACAGTCCACGGGAATTAGTTTTTAATATTTAATTGTCCGGTTTACGTGACCCTGAAATGACTTTGTGCATCAGTTCAGGTATCATGGCAGCGCTGGAATCACATACTATAATATTTACAATATTTTGTAAATCTGAATAAATGAATTGGAGGACACCCATCTGCTGTTGAATAAGTCATTGATCAAACTACCGTACTGGCCCAAATATAGGACGATATTTAAATCTAGAAGTCATATTCTCAAAAATTGGGTTTTGTTTTATAATGGAGGACTGGACTTTCTGTTGTCATTACACATCTGTGCCACTAGATGGAGCAGCACTGCAGTAACCAGCTAGAGAACAGCAGGACAGTGAACACATGGAGCAGATCTGATGGAACATGGAGGAATGACGTGAAAGTTTTGTTGCAGTCTAGATTTTTTTCCAGACAGAATTGTAAATATTGCTACCAGAGTTGGTACCTGAACTGTAAAGTTCACGGATTTTTACCGTTCTCCATGTCTGTTTTAGCTTTTCTGCATGTTTTTCTGTTAATTCTCTCCCGGTTCCGCAGCAGCCAGAAACAGACTTTTCAAAACAAAAGCATGTGAGCAACATGCGTTAACGCGCAATAAAGTAAATGTCGGCGTTAATAAATTAATGCGTTAACTTGCCCAGCCCTAGTAAAAACCCGTACTGTTATCTGAAATAAGGACTGTCCACTCGGTAGTCAGTCCCCTGAGCCTCTGATCTAACAATGAAACCTCTCCAATGGCTGCTGAGTAGAGGTGGGCGGATCGATCCAAATATCGATAATATTGATACCAGCGCTGGTATTGATATTGAAGGATACTCGTGTAAAACGATCGATACTCAAGTTTCTTTTCTTTAACACTGACTGAGTGTCAGTGTTTGAACTCTGTGTGACACGCTGTCGCTGTGTCCTCCTCCCCCTCCCCTCTCATCTCGCCATCACATGACTCAGCAGCACCTGCCAAACAAGTAGGTACATGGTCTCCATCTGATTCCAGCATCAGTCTGGCCCCTCCCCCCGGGCCCGCCCACTCAGTACTCTCTCACCTCCATCATCAATACACACCTCACGGAGAGAGAAAGAAAAAGAAAAAGGAGCACAGTTTGGTTGTATTTTAATACCGAAAACGAAACAGCTGCAAGTTGTGTAGTTTGTAAAAAGGCTGTAAAATACAGTGGAAACACTACAAATGTATTTAAGCAGATGAAAAGCCATGAACAAGAAAACGAAGAGCTGCAGAAACAGAGGACATCCTCCATTCCCTGACAGACTGCCAACCCTGAGACAGAAGAGGGAAGAGGAGAGGATCCAGGTAGATCAGAGTGGTCATCTTCAGCATAAATTTATATTAACTTTCAAAGTTCATGTTACTGAAGTCATTTGTTGAAAGATATAGGGCCCGATCTTCCGCCAAACCTCCTAAAGCCGCTATTAAGGTGTAGCGGGTAGCTATTGCACCTGTGCTACCTGCTACATTATCCATATGAGTGGTTAGGACGTTCAACCTGTTAACCAATAAGTGTGTCAGCAGCCATTGCCTTTAAGAGCAGGTACTCGCAACCTGCTACCTGCAAACTGCTATGGAGCGTCTTTTCATCAGATCAGAGCAGCCCTCGTGTGCAGCTCGTCTGTAGAGCTTCCTCCTCTTCCTTCCTCCTCCTCCTCTGCACTGATATATACATATAAATTTTTTTACACAGATAATTCCTATCAGCTACCTGAAAGTTCCAGATAGTTGGTCTCCTCCCAGTAAACACGATCAGGCAGAGCCGCGGGAACATATTCTCAGCAGGGGGTGCTGGGAGTCTGGGACAGCTGATGTGCCTTTTAAAATACTGCAGAACAAATAGTTGGATGCACATTTAAAGATCACAAACAATTAATGTTCCTGTCCCTCCTCGACCACCAACAGTTTCAGACATATCAGAAATAAATTCCCGCATCCAACCTTTTCCAGCTTGATACCAGAGACAAAGATCTCCTCGTTTCCTCCACAGCAAACATCTGGATGAGATCATGCCACAGCTGTACAGACTGGCATGTCTGGCCGCGACTATTCCCACATCCTCCACAACTGCTGACCAGACATCCTCTGACCTCTAGAGAATAAAAACGTCTGACAGTAATACGGTGATGCTACCCACTACCTGCTACCTGTGATTGCAAGATCCCAAGCTTGCGGAAAGCGCAAAAGACACACCCATTGCCACGCCTACAACGTGAGTCAGGGAGTTGGCATAGCGGGTAGCGGCTTTAGGGAAGCGGAAGATTGCATTAGCGGTTAGCTGAGGTTCCTAAATCCGCAATTTGCGGGTAGAGGCTAGCGGGTAGCGGGAGGTGTACGATCGGGGCCATAATATCATAAGAGGTGGACTAGAAAAAAACATTATAAACAGACGATTGAACTCAAAGGAATTTTTACACAAAAATATTAATTGTGATAATTAAGTGTTTTGCTGTCACTTATAAAGTTTGCTGAAATTCTGTCCAAGGTTTTAACAAAATATTACAAAGACAACAATCACAAAAACACCAAAAGGTCAGCAGTTTGATGATAGATCAAGGTCAATATGAAAAAGTATTGGTATTGGTATTGGTATTGGTATCGTATCGGTATTGGTATTGTATCGGTATCGGTATTGGCATTGGTATTAGTATTGGAATCAGTATCGGTCTTGGTATCGTATCGGTATTAGCATTGGTATCGGTATTAGTATCGTATCAGTATTGGTATCGGTATTAGTATTGGTATTGGTATTGGTCTTGGTATTGGTATCATATCGGTATTGGTATCGTATCTGTATTGGTATTGGTATCGGTGTTAGTATTGGTATCGGTATGGGCATCGGTATCGGCATCGTATCGGTATTGGTATCAGTATCAGTATTGGTATCGGTATTGTCATTGGTATCTGAATTGGTATTGTATTGGTATTGGCATCGGTATTGGTATCGTATCGGTATTGGTATTGGTATCGGTATTAGTATCATATCGGTATTGGCATCGGTATTGGTATCGTATCGGTATTGGTATTGTATCGGTATCGCTATCGCTATCGGTATTGGCATTGGTATCGGTATTGGTATCGTATTGGTATCTGTTGGTATTGGTATTGGTATTGGTATTAGTATTGGAATCAGTATCGGTCTTGGTATCGTATCGGTATTAGCATTGGTATCGGTATTAGTATCGTATCAGTATTGGTATCGGTATTAGTATTGGTATTGGTATCGGTCTTGGTATTGGTATCATATCGGTATTGGTATCGTATCTGTATTGGTATTGGTATTGGTATTAGTATTGGTATCGGTATGGGCATCGGTATCGGCATCGTATCGGTATTGGTATCAGTATCAGTATTGGTATCGGTATTGGCATTGGTATCTGAATTGGTATTGTATTGGTATTGGCATCGGTATTGGTATCGTATCGGTATCGGTATTGGTATTGGCATTGGTATAGGTATTAGTATCATATCGGTATTGGTATCGATATTGGTATCGTATCGGTATTGGTATCGGTATTACTATTGGTATTGGTCTTGGTATTGGTATTGGTATTGTATCGGTATTGGTATTGGTATTGATATTGGCATCGTATCAGTATTGATATTGTGATACTGGTCCTGTATTTACTTGGTATTGGATCGATACCTAAATTTCCAGTATCGTCCAGATCTGCAGCTGAGTAACAGGAACTCAGACAACTGAACCTTCCAGCTCCACAGAAAAACACTGGAAGATCTGAACTCCCGTCTGCTTCGTGGTATTTAGGTCACGAAACGTAATAAAACGACGTGGCGAATGCAAACTGAAGCTGAAGCTGAAGCTGCCGACCTCTCAGCACTGTTTCTAAAACCTTCTCTGGACTGAAACCCAAAGTGTCGTTGTTTTCTAGAAGCAGGAAGCTGCATAAACACCCTCTGAGCTGAGTTCTGCTCCACACGGGTCCAGACCCGTGTATCAGGGACCTCTACGGACCAGGAGCCTGATGGACCTGACGCTCTCTGCTCTCTGTCCACCGACTGTCCCCAGTTTACAAAAAACCCCTAAAACTCTCGGGTGAGCTTGGAGCTAAGCGCCGGCTAAGTCTTTCTTGAAACTTGCCTGAGTTTTGCACAGATCAGACAGGAAGAGCCGTCGTGTTAACATCCAGACGGAGACCAGGATGTGGTTTAGGCGCCTGCTGAGGGAAAGCAGAGGCTAAAACACCCAGTCATGCGGACGTTATCTTCTCCGTCCCTCTAAACCAGCTGTTATCTGCTCCCTCTTGTCAAACCATTAGCAGCCAATCAGCTTTTAAATCACCCTCTAACTGCTCCTGATGACGGTCGTCATGGAAACCCTGGCACTTTTAAAGCGGTTTGATGGTTTTCGGGCTCCGTCAGGGCTCTGTGACTGACTCGCTGTTTCGCAGCTTAAATGCAGACGTGATGATTCGCAGATTTGTGTGGCCGCGGATAAATACAGCGCGTGTTCACGCCGGGATGGAGGATGTTCGGAGGTGGCAGGGAGGCAGTCGGCTGCAGGAAGGAGGGTTTTAATCCACCGATCAGCAGGAAAACTTGTCTGTTCTGCCGGAAGCAGAAGGAAAGGTCACAGGTTCAATCCCCACCGTCAGTGGATTAAAGGGAAGCAGTCGCATCTACTCCTCCGTCTCCTGTTCTTGTATCAGTTTATTCCAGCCACTCGCTTCCATCCTCATACTTCCCACTGCCGCTTCCTCTTTGTCGTTTTCAAGTCGGCTGTGTCATGATTTTTAACAAAACACAAAGTCAAAAATCCAAGATACAAAAACATAAACTTAACTTAAATCCAGGGAGGCGACAAGGGAAAACCAGTCCTGTCTGGTTTTCCCCAGACGGACGGCCGCAACCGGAACCAGGTAACTGGCAAGGTGGACGCCGCGGCAGCGGCAGACTGGAACCAGGAGCTGGCGAGGTGGACGGCTGCGGCAGAGGCGGACTGGAACCAGAAGCTGGTGAGGTGGACGGCTGCGGCAGCGGCAGACTGGAACCAGGAGCTGGCGAGGTGGACGGCTGCGGCAGCGGCGGACAGGAACCAGAAGCTGGCGAGGTGGACGGCTGCGGCAGCGGCAGACTGGAACCAGGAGCTGGCGAGGTGGACGGCTGCGGCAGCGGCGGACTGGAACCAGGAGCTGGCGAGGTGGACGGCTGCGGCAGCGGCGGACTGGAACCAGAAGCTGGTGAGGTGGACGGCTGCGGCAGCGGCGGACTGGAACCAGAAGCTGGCGAGGTGGACGGCTGCGGCAGCGGCAGACTGGAACCAGAAGCTGGCGAGGTGGACGGCTGCGGCAGCGGCGGACTGGAACCAGGAGCTGGCGAGGTGGACGGCTGCGGCAGCGGCGGACTGGAACCAGAAGCTGGTGAGGTGGACGGCTGCGGCAGCGGCGGACTGGAACCAGAAGCTGGCGAGGCGGATGGCTACGGCAAACTGGAATGAGGAGCTGGTGAGGTGGACGGCAAAGGAAGCGGCGGACTGGAACCAGGAGCTAGCAAGGTGAACGGTCGCAGAAGAGGCGGACTGGAACCAGAAGCTGGCGAGGTGGACGGCCGCGGAGGCGGCGGACTGGAAACAGGACCTGATGAGGTGGACGGCCGCGGTGAACTGGAACAAGGAGCTGGCGAGGTGGACGGCTCAGGCACGGACTCGGCCGGCTGGAGGTCCTGCGGCTCCTGAGAGGCTGAAACAACAGTTTGTTTGTGAAAGTGACTGATGAGCAGTCATCAGGGTCAGGCCGTCGCTAAGTCTGAGCTACGAACAGGAAGTAAACAAGAGGAAGCTCAGCACTGCCGGCTACAGCGCTGCAGAAAAGAGCCAGCACTGCCCTCTAGTGGTTGGTGGTGTAGTTACAGAGCAACGCAAACCAGTACAAACATCAAAGAAGGTATCGGGCCATCGGACTGATAAGCTCAGTAATGTGTCTTGTCCACGTAGCGGAGAGCAGCATCTGGCGAGGCGAGGACCGGTCTGCCAGCGTTCCCATCACTAAGGCGTCTCAATCAGCACTGGTTCAACTGGTTTAACTGCTTCACAGCTAAACTCTCTGACCGCTCGCCAACTCTGCTACTTCAGGCCAGCAGTAAGTAAGTGAGATCCTCAGCTGAGGAGCGTTTTGTGAATCACAGCTCGGACCATTAAACCGGGTTTAAACACACTTCCTGACTCTCTTGCTGTTCGAGGTCACACGTCTCTGCAGCATCGCCGTGGTTACTGTCAGAGCGGATAGAGCATCTCAGGTGCTGGCAGGTGTAGTTTCACCTTTGAGTGTGTGTTATTGGAGGTGAAGGCCCCGCGGTTCATCAGAGACCCCGCCACTAACGACCACCGACGCAACGACGCAGCATCAGCACTTCACGCCTCAACGTGTCAGAGCGTCTTCGTCAGACGGAGTTTGTTGACTGTGTTCTGACCGGAAACAAAGATTAGATCAGATCAGAACATGCTGCTGTCTGATGGTCCGCTGCTCCTCCACGTCCTCCTGGAGACTCACCTGGAGACTCACCTGGTGCCAAACAAACCAGCGCTTTAATCTTTTCTTCATGTCTTTTTTTTTTGTGGGTCTGGTTTTGTCATGCTTTTGTTTTACATCATTACCACGGCACGGTCTTTGCATAATTTACATAATAAAACAGCCATAAGAGCATCCAGAGCACGCCAGGGGTCTCCGACTCCAGTTCTCAAGGGCTGCAACCCTGCAACACATCTGAACAGCATGCAGAACTGGCTTCATGCACCTGCCTGCACAGGTAGGTCCTAGATGAGGAAAACCATGGACCCTTGCATGCTACAATAACTAACCGTCCACCAAGCCTTGTCTCAGCCCTGGACTGGAGAGAGCTGGTGAACTTTGGAGACTCCACCAACCTCAGGTCACATCAGGTCCACATCCTGGAGCTCACAGTCCAACGTGAGAACTTTTCTGGAGAGGCTTATGAACGTAAGAGGCTGAGCTGTGAGCACCAACATGTTGGTTTAACAGCTGGTTAAAATCATCTCAGAGAGATTTGGACTCCTGTCACAGTCAACGGTCCTGAATTAAGGATAAAACTTCCAGCAGCTTCATCCACCTCTCATCACCAGGGTTATAATAGTCTTGGATTTTCCATTAGTTTTTGTTTTTAGTTTAGTTTTTCAAATTCAGTTAGTTTTCATTCATTTTTAAAGCAGTTTTGCTAGTTTTTATTCCTTTTTGTTTTGAAATACTTATTTTTAGTTTAGTTTTTATTAGTTTCAGTGTTAGTTTTAGTTTTATTTTGTAAATTAGGGTTGTAATTTTGGTTGAAGTGAAGCACTGAACTTTTTGAAGGCTATCGAATCACAAAGTTGTGTTTACATTCTGGTCTCAATAAACATATTTATCAATGTGTCTTCCCTCTTGTGGTGTTCCTGCGTATTTACTGACCAGCAGCTATCTGGTCTCCATGGAAACAGTCCATTATAGTTACTGTTTTCTCCCGTTCCTTCCCAACGCTGACTGGCCTGCAGCTGTAGCTTCTCTTTCCAGGGGGCTAGCTTAGGCTAGCTTATCCAGCTAGTCTTGGTTAGCCTTCTTGTGTGAGCTTTTCAAATGGACTTTCAGATTCGTGGGTTTTTTCCCATTGAGAAGTATTCCACACATTGTATCACCTGCTTCTATAACAAGGCACTTATTTTTATCGTTAACACAGTTTCAGTTACTTATCGTTTTTTAAAAAACTCTCGTTTTTATTTTATTTCAGTTAACCAAAATGTTTTTGTTAACGATAATAACCTTGCAAGTCACGGTGAAACTCGTGGAAGTTTTCACCAGACGTTGGCACTAGGCATTTGCCGATTGTGCAAGTAAAAGTGGCATATTATGCTAGTGGCAGTGCTCGTTTTTTGCCCAAATTATGCTCAAATTATACTCGCTTTTCAAAATTATGCTACTTTTTAAAAAAATTATTCTGTGCACAAACTTCACAACTCACAAGACAAGTTTGAAAATGTATTTTATTAACCCTGGCCTGACGTTCTGGGCCCGGTTTTTTCAAAAAACCTGGGTAACTTTATTCGGTGGTTAGGCCTATACGTTTGGCGTGGCGGCCGCCATTTTGAAACGAGCACCGGGAGAAAGACTGAGTCTGGGACCGGAATTCGATGAAACGGTCTCGGTCCGAGACACAGACTTCTGGTTCCGTTTCATCGAATTCCCGCCGTATCTCAACACAACTAAAAAGCAATCACAAAATAGGAGTGGAACCAACTGTTAATAGTAATCTATCGTTTTTAGTAGCTGAGATCTTCGTTTTCTTGAATTATTCTAAAATTGTGCTATTAAGACAAGAAAATATACGGATTATGCTAGCAGCGCTACTTTTGGAAAAAGGGCAAAAATTATTATCAATTCCTCAGATTATGCCAAAAATTATGCTAGCACAATCGGCAAGAGCCTAGTTAGCACAAAGGATGTTGGTTCCTCTGTTGGTTGCCTCTTGGCTGCTATGAAACCACAGCAGAGAAAGAGTTGGAGCTCCAGTTATTCTCATGTCATCAGTCATTATTTTATCAATGTGTAACACCAGTTAGTCTTTTCTCTCAACACGGCAGGTCAGTTGAGAAGAGCTCAGGAAAGGAGTCATGAAGCACCGTTGCATTTGTATTCCTCTGGCCCTCAACAATCTCCTTGTTTTCGTTCTTTTTTTAAGAGCAACTTTTAATCTGTTGATGAACAGATCTGTCGCTTGGTTGGCTCCTCCCATCTCTGCGCTCAGCTTTCACCTTCCAGCGTCGCATTTAGCATCCAAACACGATGAATCTGCGGAGCTCATCTAACGCTCAGCGAGAACACGTCTCCTCTCCTCGGTGGGGGGAAAACATCATCAGAGGAGCCACTCAGAAACGAACCGAGTGGGTCCGTCCCTCCTGCGGTTCTCAGACTGTGATTTGGTAGCAAACGCAATCAAACTGAGCAACAAAAGGCAGTAATTCTGCATTTGTGGTTCGCCGCCACGCAGCTTTGAAGTAGGAAATGAGTTTAGAAACCCAGCCAGGGCCCGTTACTCAGACGCATCTGACTCACAACATGGAAATTCATCACAGCGCGGCGGCACCTGGAAATTGGGCTCACGGCGGACGTGCTGCGCCCCCCTCCACTACCCAGCATGCACGCGGGGGGGTGATGATCATTACATCAAATTGGATTGCAGACGGAGAAAAGCTGGAAGGAATCTGCGACTGTGGCTTCGGCTGCACTTTGACAGATTGAATTACGGCCCAAAATGGGGGGAGGATTAAAGTCATTCAAATCACGAGGCAGCGCTGTAATGAAGGGAGACCGTCGGACAAAGGAGTCGCGAATGCAACCGCGCCGACGCCACAAATGAAGAACAAACTCCAGTTGAGACGTGATGGTTTGTAGGACGTGAAGAGCTCAGGGGCTCATTTATAATCAGAGCTGAACATCAGATTTTATCGCAAACAATTCAAGTCAAAGAAAATGGATCCTCTTCTTTTTTTCCTTTCATCTCATTGATTTGACAACATTTTAGTCTCAGATCTGATAGCAGCTGTATTATGTCTGAAGGCTTGTCAGACTGATTAGAAGTTAATCTAAATCAGGGGGTGTGCAGACTCTGAAACAGTGGACTCCCTCCTTCAGAAAAACCTCCAGCGACCTTCAGAACCTCCGCAGAGGACGAGGACGTCTTCATGGAACCAGACATGTTACCGTCGTTTTGATGATAAACAGGAACGACACTCAAAAACCTCTCTGGACACTTTTGCAAACGTCAGCAGCCAGAATTAATTCACCATATTATCTACTTAAAAACAGTTGCCAGGGATGTAAATTCTATCTGTGAAGATCAAAACCTTTTTGGAACTAGACTGTAATTATGTTTATTTCTGTTTCAAAGTTGGACATTTTTACCTAAAGGACAAGGGAGACTGACGAGCTTTTGGCCTACAGGTACCCTGGTGGTTGGTAGAGGAACTGCAGCCTCTAGTGGTCAGTAGAGGAACTGCAGCCGCTAGTGGTCGGTAGAGGAACTGCAGCCTCTAGTGGTCGGTAGAGGAACTACAGCCCCTAGTGGTCGGTAGAGGAACTGCAGCCTCTAGTGGTCAGTACAGGAATTGCAGCCTCTGGCCGTCGGTGAAGTAACTGTTATTTTTCTTCCTTTCATGTTTAGTGGAATTAAAAGTTGAGAGAATCAATCACACAAAGTAAATGTAATTAGTACAACATTTAATTCTACTTTGGACAATCAAATTGCAAATCATTGAGAAAACTCAAAGTTCTTACTGCACAAAGTTGGTTTGAATTGTTTGAATATTCTCAGTTATTCTTTATTTCTTAGGGTGAAGTGACCATCATCGCACCCACACCCTTTCATCCTTCCTTGGTGTTAATAATTCACTACTCTGGGCCGTATTGACTCTGGTCCGTATGAACTTTGGGCCATATTGATTCTGGGCTGTATGGACTCTGGGCCCTATTGACTCTGGGCCCTATTGACTCTGGGCCGTATTGGCTCTGGGCCATATGAACTCTGGGCCATATTGATTCTGGGCCGTATTGACTCTGGGCCATATGGACTTTGGGCTGTATTGGCCCTGGGCCCTATTGACTCTGGGCCGTATTGGCTCTGGGCCGTATTGGCTCTGGGCCATATGGACTTTGGGCCGTATTGACTCTGGGCCGTATTGGCTCTGGGCCCTATTGACTCTGGGCCGTATTGGCTCTGGGCCGTATTGACTCTGGGCTGTATGAACTCTGGGCTGTATGAACTCTGGGCTGTATGGACTCTGGGCCGTATGGACTCTGGGCTGTATGAACTCTGGGCTGTATGGACTCTGGGCCGTATGGACTCTGGGCTGTATGGACTGGGCCGTTTGGACTCTAACCTGACTCTGGTGCAGCGGTTCATGCAGGCGGCCCAGGTACAGAGGCTACAGTCCTCGACGCAGCGGTCGCTGGTTCGACTCCCGGCCCATGTGACCCTTTGCTGCAGGTCTTCTCTGTTCTCTCTCCATCCCCTTTTCCTGTCTGTCTTCACTGTCAATAAAGGCCACTAGTGCCAAAAAAATCAACACTCTTCAACTGTCAGGGTAGATCTGTGGAGATCCTCTGAACTTTAAAGCAGCTGATAAAATGACACCGGTGTTGGTCGGAGCACAGAATCATGTCAACAGAGAGAAGAGCCGCTGAGTTTAGTGCATTAACAGGTTTAGACTCTGTCCTCGGCTCTGATTTCTGCTCATCTTTGTCCACGTGGACGTCAAATGCATGAAAACATCCAGAAGCCTCAGTTCTCTTAAATTCAGGGGCTCCTGGACTCAAAGCTTCCCGCTGTATTAAAGCAAATCACTCTGTACTTCAAACAGCTCCCTGGTCCGTGGTGTGAGAAAGGCTCCACGGCTTTAAGTCACTTTGATTTTGGAAGAAGCCAGATTCACACCAAACCCTGAGCTGAGATGAGAATCCCAGGACTGTGACTCACGGAGGACTCACGAGGCGTCGCTAGTCCTCAGCGTGACCTTGTCTGACCTTCAGAGCACAAGTGAAGCGCTTTGAAGTTTAGGGAAGTGCAGCTGTGCATATTCATGAAGTCTCTGGGTGTTGTTTCAGTGTGAGGTGAGCGTAGCAGCGGGGGCGGAGCCTGATGGGCGGAGGGAGGGGCTCCTGCGCTCTCAAAGCTTAATCGGCCGCGCGCCCGTGCGCTCTCCGGTCCGCGTAACATCCTCGGCGCTTCAGCGGAAGGCTTCCACTGCGACTGACTCACCTAAAGACATGAAACCAAAATCCAAAATTACAGTAACAGATACAAACTAACAGATTTACACGATGACAACAGCTGCAAAGACACAAAACAGCTGGACAGGAGTGACAAAAAGAGACACAAACAGCAAAGAAAGTTCACGTGTTTCAACTCACCAGGCTGGACACAGAAAAATTAAAGATTAAAAATGACACAAACTGCCTATAAACATCTTATAACACAACTAGACTCTTAGCAAAGATGTACAAAACAACATCAGCACCAGCTTTGTTGCAGCTGCGACACGTCCAGACGCCGACGCGTTGAACTCAACACGTCCAACTCTGTCCTGGTCGTCGGATACTCCGCGGCCAAAACGAACAGAGATCCAGCCGACGACCCCTTCGGCCTTTTGTATAAATAATAAAGGTGGGAACATGCGATGTTCTCCCTCCTCGTCCGCCTCGCCCGGCCGCTGCATCAATAAATCATCCAATAATGTGATGAATAATTTGCGACAAGTCGGCTATTACTGCGCCGCAGAGTTCTCTCAGACTGAACTTTCACATCTTTATTTCATGAGCTCTAATTCCATTTAGAGACGGGCTTTCATCTGCAGGTGGAGGAGGTTCACCGAGGCAGAGGTTCACCGAGGCGGGGGTTCACCGAGGCGGGGGTTCACCAAGGCGGGGGTTCACCGAGGCGGAGGTTTACTGAGGCAGAGGTTTACTGAGGCGGAGGTTTACTAAGGCAGAGGTTCACCAAGGCGGAGGTTTACCGAATCGGAGGTTCACCGAGGCGGGGGTTCACCGAGGCAGAGGTTTACTGAGGCAGAGGTTTACCGAGGCTGAGGTTCACCGAGGCGGACGTTTACCGAGGCAGAGGTTTACTGAGGCGGAGGTTTACCGAGGCGGAGGTTCACCGAGGCGGAGGTTCACCGAGGCGGAGGTTCACCAAGAGGGACGTTTACTGAGGCGGAGGTTCACCGAGGCGGACGTTTACCGAGGCGGACGTTCACCGAGGCGGAGGTTCACCGAGGCGGAGGTTGACCGAGGCGGAGGTTGACCGAGGCGGAGGTTCGCCGAGGCGGAGGTTCACCAAGGCAGAGGTTCACCAAGGGGGACTTTAACCATGACAGACGTTCACCGAGGCAGAGGTTCACCGAGGCCGTCGTTCACCGAGGCGGAGGTTTACCGAGGCGGAGGTTCACCAAGAGGGATGTTTACTGAGGCGGAGGTTCACCGAGGCGGACGTTTACAGAGGCGGACGTTCACCGAGGCGGAGGTTCACCGAGGCGGAGGTTGACCGAGGCGGAGGTTCGCCTAGGCGGAGGTTCACCAAGGCGGAGGTTCACCAAGGGGGACGTTTACCATGGCGGAGGTTCACCGAGGCGGAGGTTGATCGAGGCCAACGTTCACCGAGGCGGAGGTTCACCGAGGCGGACGTTCACCGAGGCGGACGTTCACCGAGGCGGACGTTCACCGAGGCGGACGTTCACCGAGGCGGAGGTTAACTGAGGCGGACGTTTACAGAGGCGGACGTTCACCGAGGCGGAGGTTCACCGAGGCGGAGGTTCACCGAGGCGGAGGTTGACCGAGGCGGAGGTTCATCGAGGCGGAGGTTCACCAAGGCAGAGGTTCACCAAGGGGGACGTTTACCATGGCGGAGGTTCACCGAGGCGGAGGTTGACCGAGGCCGACGTTCACCGAGGCGGACGTTCACCGAGGCGGAGGTTTACCGAGGCGGACGTTCACCGAGGCGGAGGTTCACCGAGGCGGAGCTTTACTGAGGTGGAGGCTCACCGAGGCCGAGGTTCACCAAGGCGGAGGTTTACCGAGGCCGAGGTTTACCGAGGCGGACGTTCACTGAGGCGGAGGTTCACCGAGGCGGACGTTTACAGAGGCGGACGTTCAACGAGGCGGAGGTTCACCGAGGCGGAGGTTGACCGAGGCGGAGGTTCGCCGAGGCGGAGGTTCACCAAGGCAGAGGTTCACCAAGGGGGACGTTTACCATGGCGGAGGTTCACCGAGGCGGAGGTTGACCGAGGCGACGACCGACGTTCACGAGGCGAGGTTACCGAGGCGGACGTTCACCGAGGCGGAGGTTCACCGAGGCGGAGCTTTACTGAGGTGGAGGCTCACCGAGGCCGAGGTTCACCAAGGCGGAGGTTCACCGAGGCCGAGGTTTACCGAGGCGGAGGTTCACTGAGGCGGAGGAGACCGGCGTTCAGGCCTGTTCGGTTGGACTCTTCCAGCAACTTCAGGCCAAGATGAATGAAGACGTCTGCAGTAGCCCGAGGACGTCATGGTGGGACCTGCAGGAACGGTTTTCACCAGGACCGGGTGGCCGATGCACCACAACAAAGAGAACCTGTTCCTGTGATTACCACGTTCACTGAGAGAAGCTGAGGTCTGCCGGACGCAGAGCTGCTGGACAGGCGAGAGCTGCTGGACAGGGCGAGAGCGGCGGCGGTTCGTGCTTCGAGGAATGTGAGTCTTCAGATGAGCAGAAGGTGCTGAATCACTGATGCTGACGTGATCCTCCTAAAGGCTGTCGGGTTTCTGGAAGGACACGTGACTAGAGACAGAAACCTAATGATGTAACATTCATACTCAACTTATCAGAGAATCCACGAAAAGCTTGAAAGTAATTCTCCGCGTTCTTTTATCTGGTGCCATTGACGAGACTAGAAACAAGGACCAATTAAAGAGTTTAATATACAATGATGAATACAAATATTCAATATGCCATGCAGAATGTTTTAATCGGCCGATGATGTATTACCTTAACACCACAGAGAGATGCACACCGAATGTCAGATTGTCTCAGTTCTTATAGGCGGATCCGGGTTCTTCTGAGTTTTATTTCTCTTAGTCTCAGAATCCAGATGGCCAGCAGCTCTTCAGTCTTACAGTCCAGGATAATAAACCAACTGTTTATCTGGAAGTCCCAAACTTTTTTGGGGGTCACGAATCCAGGATGTTCCAGTCGTTTAGGTCAAAAAAACCTAAAGCATCAAACTCGGGACTCGCTGTCATAAAAAGGAGACAGCATTCCTACATGTAATAAAGTTTTAGCTTTTAACAGTTGAACAGTTCTCTAAGTTCATCTCAACCGTTTAGGCGCCTGAGTTTTTTTCAAGAAAATATACAATTTTGATATCAAGATTTCAAAAGGCTCTAACTTGAAAGCAGTTTGAGATAAATGTAAACTGTCAATGAGAAAATTGTCAGTGTGACTCAAAGTCTGTGATGGGAGTGAAATTATTCATTTAATTTGCATATTAAATGAACAATTTCAATATGTTGCAGCCATATTGGAAAATGTTCAATTTTGATATCAAGGTTTCAAAAGGCTGTAACTTTAAAGTGGTTTGAGATAAAGACATACTGTAAATGAGAAATATCTTCAGTATGAACCAAAATTTGGAATGGAAGTAGAGTTGTCATCTAATTTGATTATTGTGACATCACCTGCCCAAACCTGCCCGGTAGTCCTCATTTTCAGATTTTTCCTCAAACCCCATGCACAATGAAAGCTTTCATTTTAGGGACAATCACATCATAAAATCATGAAATCTGGAGTTTGGTTTCAATATTTCCCTTTCAAAGAACTAGTGGCCTTTTTTGTTTGTTTGATCGTTGATGAGGCTTCAGAATTCATCATTTGGAAAAGGGATGAAATCAATGGGCTCAGAATTTCTCAGATCGTCTCCAAAAAAACCAACAGGCTCATCAAAATTTAGGCTCCACTTTCGATACTCTTCCTCTTCTCTCAAGAACTCTCAGCCGCCACCATCATCATCATCATCACATGATTTCCGGTGCGCCATTAGCAATGTGTTTTTTTTCCCACGTTGCCATGACAACGGTGGTTGTTTTCATCCCCGCTACATTTGTCCATATTTGCGGTGTTATGAGCCCCCCGACACCTCGACCTGCTTGGTGATCGCAGAAAGCTTCAACCCCGGTCACGCTGAGGTGAAGCATCCGATATACGATGCGCTGATTGTGGACTATGATGCGCCGACTCGCCGTCACTAGTTTCTGCTTCACTGAACAACTGAATGTCTTCCTCCTCTGATTTGGAGTTAGCCAGAACCTGACAAAGTAATTCGTGGACGGTAAACCGACGTCTTGACATCGTGAGTAAATGAAAAAAACACTCTTTCGCTCTGCTCTGCTCTCGCTACGCTCAGCATTTCTACCACTACTGCGCCGCGCGTCTCTGCGCCGGAGGGTGTTTTTCAAACTCATTTTACGCTAAAACTTTGAATAGCACCACCAATAATGGTTCTCAGATTACAGGCACACATGTCCGCCATCCACTGGTGAAAAGTAGTAACAAGATTCAGCTTCACATTTATAGATACAGCCTGTTATAGTCAGCAATGTTGCTTGTCGCAATATTGCGACTTTGGCGCTTAAAGGGTTAAATCCTAACGAGCTCTTGGCTGTACCAGAGGATGGGCAGAAGAGCTGGATTTACCTCCATGTTCAGGGTCACTGTCCTGCTGGACCACCCAGCTTCTGCTCAGCTTCAGACAGTCACCCTGACTAGATCCTGGTGGGTGTTTTGGTAAACCTGAGGATTCATGGTAAGCGGTTCAGGCCCCGTATCATGATGCTCCCTCCCCCGTGCGCCTTTGTTGGGATGGTGACCTCACACAGGAAGAAGCAGACAGCTGATGGATGGAAGGACCAGCTGTCTCATGAGCAGAAATGTTCGCTAGCTCCCGTGACATCTTCAAGGCTTCAGCCTCGTTGGTTCTTCATGACATCATGCAGATCATCTCCTCTTCATCGTACGTCTTTAGAGACGCCAGACTCCGTTCACAGCAGCAGATCTTTCTAGATGTGTCTGATAAAAGACAAGACAAATTACCTTTTTTTTTTTACACATACCGTCACATTGTACGACAAATTAGGGCAGAAAATCAGTGAATTCCAGAAGATTTGTGTGTTTTTTCTACCACTGTACATCAACTTCATCAACGTGTGACGTGAAGAACATCAGATGTTGATGTTTCTCAGTGAAGGAGACGTTTTTCACCCTCAGAGGCAGCTTGAAGACCTCTGAAGACGTCAGGCTCTGCTTTGTCTGACAGGGTTCATCAGAGAACTCGTAGATCAGGATCAAGTCGTCGTTTCAGTAGCTGGAAGTCCGTCTCTTTGGTCTCCAGGTTCAACAAAGCTGTGAAATGGGTGGATTTTCAGCTCAGCTCAGTCGGTTGGTTTCTGTCTTCGTTGTGAAGCCCACGAAAGTTCAGACAGTGAAGTAGCATCTTCTCAAAAACACATGAAGAACATCTCATTCAGGGACGACAAAGCCGTTTCAGAGAGCAAACTTGAACCCATCTCAGGTGCACAGATGTGCGTCTGTGATGTAACGGGCTCGTTGCTCTACCTGCAGCTCTGAGGTCATCCTGTAACGGCGGTAATTACCGTCCTCGCTCTGTTATTCTGTTTCATGTCAGCTCATTAACCTGCTTCAAACTTCTGCTGCCGTCTTCTCCTTCTCTGTTCGCTCTCTCTTCTCTTTCACTTTGTTCCTGAAGGTTTTTGTTTTCTTCTTTGAATTTCAGCCGTCCATCTGTCTCGTCTTTGTTCTCTCTCGTTTCGACTGGACCGTCTATTTTAATTTTGAAAAAGATCCATCGTCCTCCTTCTCACGTTCTCAGTCTGTTGAACACAAACTTCCACCCTCCCCATCTAACTTCTTCCTATGTTTGTCCCGATGCATCCGTTTGTAATGAATTCAAAAGTAGTGTAAAGGTCACTTTTATTTAAATGTTCTGCTGCCATATGAACTAAAGTGCCATAACATTTGTTGTTCAAACACTTTTAACATCAGCACTTGTCAGTAACACATATTTAGTGTAAATATCAAAAAAATTTAAAATAAAATAAAGCTTATTGCCACTGCCAGGGTATTAATGTCATCCTGTTTTTATGAACAAAAAAAGTCTACAAACAAAATCCACAAAATGATTGTGTCTCAGCACAATCAGAACATTAAAACAGGTAATTTTCTGAGGTAACAGCAGAAACTTTTAACGGGGAGTTCAACTTGTCAGTTGTTACAAATAACCTTGTTTCTAAAATGAAAATGTCCATGTTAAAGTTCAGTAACTTTAACAATCCATGTATCATTCATTCTTTCCATTTTCAATTGTCAATCAAAAATAAAAAAATAAATAAATAAAAAGTGATATTTTATTACATTTTTCGCTTTGTAATCTAACACAAAAAAAAGCCTGTGTTTTTTTTTAATATTTCAATTTTAGACTTGAATCAAAAATAAAAAAAACGGGCCACAGAACTGAATTAGTTTTATAATGGAGGACTGGACTTTCTGTTGTCATTACACATCTGTGCCACTAGATGGAGCCGCACTGCAGTAACCAGCTAGAGAACAGCAGGACAGTGAACACATGGAGCAGATCTGATGGAACATGGAGGAATGACCACAAAGTTTTGTTGCAGACCAGAATTTTTTTTAGACAGAATTGTTAATATTGCTAACTGATTTGCTACCTGAACTGTAAAGTTCATGGATTTTTACCGTCTCCATGTCTGTTTTAGCTTTTCCTTATGTTTACTGTTTTTTTTACAGTTCTGCAGCAGCCAGTAACAGACTTTTCAAAACAAAAGCATGTGAGTAACATGCGGTAACGCGCAATAAAATAAATGTTGGCGTTAATTAATTAATGCGTTAATGCGATAATATATATATATATATATATATATATATATATATATACAGTCATGGAAAAAAATTATTAGACCACCCTTGTTTTTCTTCAGTTTCTTGTTCATTTTAATGCCTGGTACAACTAAAGGTACATTTGTTTGGACAAACATAACGATAACCACAAAGATTGCTCATAAGAGTTTTATTTAAGAGCTGATATCTTACCATTTTCCATGGTTTTCTTGATTATAACCTAAATCACTTAAGTTTTTACATCAATAGCTATGGCGTTGTACTGCCAAAAACACTGCTTTTATGCATTCAGTGTTTTCTTTTCTGTCTGTTTTAGTCACATGATGACCTTTAGTGGTACCAGGTATTAAAATGAACAAGAAAGTGAAGAAAAAATGGTGGTCTAATAATTTTTTCCATGACTGTATATATATATATATATTCAATGTTGTGGAAGCATCCGGTGCCCCAGTATAACAGACCACAGCAGGTCTCTGCAGGCTTGAAAGCACTCTGGTGTGAATAACTATCTGGGCTGCGTACTGCAGGACGCATTTATTTCATAGTTCTCCAGAGGAAGGAGGACCTTCAGATGTTGCTCGGGGGTCTCTGATGTCTCTGCTGGGACAGGAGGACACACACAGAGGATGTACCTTCTCCTATTTAGGTCAAAAGCGTGTTTGATTTAAATCTCAAGACCTCGTCCTTCATGCGAGTGTGAGGCGGCTGACTGCCAAACACTCTGCTGAGTGAAAAAGAAAAGAAAACGAGTGAGAAGAGGCGGCCGTCTGAGATCAGCTGACTGTTTAAGGAGCTGCGCTTCGGTTAAAATAGATCCTGGTGCTTTATTTTGGGAGGTGACAGTCAAAACTTGTGAAGTGGGGGACACGAGCTGCTGCAGACAAAGTTTGGGGACGGCGAGCGTTCGCTATGAAGCAGCTGCTTTAAAGGACGGAGGATTTCAGCGACGGTCCTCACAAAGATAGAAGATGCAAAATGTAGAACCACATCTTTTAATCTTATTTTCATGTGTAAAAACATTATGAAATACAACCTCAGAAGAACAACGTACAGAAGGTCACCTCGATGGCTGGAAGGTGTCGGGTCCTTTCGCCCCATCATCCTCCCTCCACCGCCGTGCTTGACAGTGGACGGGGGGATGATGTTGGGTCCTTTAGCCCCATCACCATTGAGGTTTCCCAGCAAACCGTACCTGTTCAGTCTTCTACCTGTGCTGTCATGGACGTTAACATTTGACACGCTGAGTGACGTCTGTAGACTCTGACATCTAGGTTTTCTCGTTGGTTTGCCTGTTTTTTTATTTCTCTAAGCGTCTGACCTTGTGGTAAACGTGCTGGGACATCCACTCCTGGAAGACTGACAGCCGTCTTGAACCCTCTCCAGTTGTGGTTTATCTCTCTCGTGACACTTTCCAGATTGTTGTGCAGCAACAACCGCATCTCCAAGACTATGTCACATGTCTTTCCCTCTTGGCGTTGTGTTAGCATGCGCAAAGCTTTGCAGCGTCTATGAGGAAAGGATGAGATTAAACGAGGGGCTCTAGCTGGAAGCACAGCAGAGTCTCTGTGTTCCAGGTCTGGTCATTATGGAAACTGAGGAGTCGACAGAATAAACATCTGATAGTCTAATCCTCCATCTGCTCTCCATCACACACACTCCTGCAGCCATGCTTCTTCTGCCAGCACACACGTGCACGTGGACGTGCACTGTGCTGGCAGTGACGCACAGTTGATCTTTCCACACATACAACCATGCTGATGAGCTGAATCCTTGTGGTTTCTGCATCTACTGGTACAGTTACTGGTCCACCGAAGGTGACACTGGGGACAGGACGGGTTCAGCCCCAGCACACAAGGAAGCTTTGTTTGAATACCAATCATTACTGGGGCCGTTTTACGTCTCGTGTCCTGGTACCAGGTATGAACAGATATTCATCTGTAAACCAGACTGTTTTCACAGGCAACCAATGAAAGTGAACTACTCAAAGACACATTTCTGATGCCAGTTCATTATCCAGAGCAGCCGGTGAGAGATCAAGGTATGAAACGACATCATTGCGAGGGAGGAAAACCCACAGAGTAAAGGGGAGCCGCTTTGAGATTTGATTTAAAGCCATGCGGAGGTGTGTGGCGTCTACTCAGTTGCAGGGGGGTTGTGGAGCAGTGGCTCAGGGAACGGTGTCAAAGACCTCCTCCAGATTATTAACCATCTACTGAGGCAGGAGCACTACTATACTATACTATACTATACTATACTTCTATGAGATTCCAGAGAAGCTAATCAACTTGATTAAGTCCAGCTTTACAGGTATGAAGTGCAGAGGGGCCCACGAAGGACAATTTTCAGAACCTTTCGAAGTAAGAACTGGTGTGCTGCTATCTCTGTTCCTTTTTCTACTGGCTATTGACTGGATAATGAGAACAACAACAAGCGGGAGCAGAAATGGGATACAGTGGACTCCCTGGAAGCAGCTAGTTGACCTGGATTATGCAGATAATGCAAGAAAAAAACATTGGATTGAAAGTTAACATAGAGAAGACTAAAGTAATGCGGATCAATACCACAAGTGAGGTACCAGTATTGGTAAATGGACATCAACTAGAGGACGTCGACGAGTTCACGTATCTGGGAAGCGTGGTTGATAAGATGGGAGGAACCGAAGCAAGGGGAGTGTTCCTTATGTTAAAGAACGTGTGGTCGTCTAAAGAGCTAACTACTACAACCAAGTTACGGGTTTTTAGATCAAACGTGAAGTCTGTCCTGTTATATGGTGTAGAGACTTGGAGAATGACAAAGAAAACACTGAGCAAGATCCAGACCTTTGTTAACACCTGTTTAAGGCGTATCCTTAAGATAAACTGGAGGGACAAAGTCACAAATGAAGAGCTATGGGAACCAGTGGAACTGCAGATCAGAAAGATGAAATGGGGCTGGATAGGCCCCAAGTAATATCACACGCCAGGCCCTCATGTGGAACCTCCAGGGTAAAAGAAAGAGAGGCAGACCAAGGAATAGCTGAAGGAGTGTTGTGGAAAAAATAAGATCCGATCTCGATGAGAAAATCAGAATAGAATTTATTAAAGAGAAAAGAAACAAAAATACAAAAATCTTATGTGCACATAAGGAGAGCTGTCAGTCAGTGCTCCACAGAATACTGAATAAGAACTCTGTCAGATAGAGATAATGGTTTCCTTTTATACCAAGACAAAAGTTGATTCTTCTACAGGTTTTTACATACAGAGTGGATCACAGCAGGTAGCGGTGAGGACAAAGGGACATTTGTCTTAAAACAGACTGATTGAATTTAGCTACGTTACACAGTTCCTTGATCAAGAAGTTATTTACTTGATGTTGATTGAATTTAGGAATGTTTATTCAGAATCACAGCTGACCCCCGTGCTTGCCTTTTGTCACACATTATTATGTGTATTGGTCTTCAAATCAAAGACAAATCACTTTTAAACAAATTGTTAAAGACAAATAAAATGAACAAAATTACAAGATGAATAAACCAAATAAAAATTTTCTCCACAATGATCTTGTTGTTTCAGTTTATTTTTCCATTCTTCTTCTTCTTCTTCTCTTATATATTGGTGGTTCATGAATAGAAAGGGTGGTGCACTATCGCCACCAAGTGGACTGGAGTGGTACGGTGTTGAGTCGGTGGATCTTTGTCGCTGTAAGGTGGAAACACAGTGGAGGAGGTCGGCCCGTTACAGCTCCAGCCTTCTAGATTTTACCACGGACCCTTGCTAATGGAAACGTGGCTTTGGAGTTGAAAAAATCGCTGGTATGTGGAAATAAAAACCAGTTTGGACTTCAATGTGTGTTTACTATGAGTGGTTTCGACCTTCACTGCGTCGTGACGTAGGTTTCTCCACAGACGGGGGTGGGAGAGGTGAAGCAAACATCTCAAGGGTTCGCCTTCGTGAGTGCAGGAACACAAACAGCTAGCTGAACTGTGTCAGCAGTTGTAGATGTGTGTGCTGACGTGGAGCCTGAGCTCTGTGGTCTCCGCCGGACGGATTAACACCCAGAGCATCTTATTCAGCCTGCAGGTCGACTCCTGTTAACCCCCCGATATTAACTCTGAGCCGGCAGCTCAGCGCTGCTGCATCAGGAATCGCCCTCTGACCCCGAGCATCCACTCGAGCTGACGCTCCACCAGCAGGGACTGCTGGGAAATCCACAGCGAACGAGCTTATTAACGGCTGAAAGCGACCAAACTCCTTCAGCTTGTTCACAAGTCAAACAAGCGCCTCATTAACCAAATCAGAGCTGTTGGAACTTTTAATTAATCAGTGTTTTTATGGAGACCGTGTGTCTGGCTGTGAGGAACCCACTCAGAATATCATCAACAGAATCTGCAGCTCTTCTTCAGCAGTGAGCTTCGACTGTCTGGCTCAGCCTTCGATTATCGCTCTCTGCTCTAATAACGCAGTTCCAGCTGCAGCGGCCAGCTGTTTTCAAGGAGCCAGAGCTCAGAAATGCTCATGTACGGCCCAGAGGCATGTTAGAGATGAGCTGATGAACCCAGCCCAACGCTCGGCAGCAAAAGGAGCCAGATGTTTCCCCTCCGGGGTGGAGGAGACTCATCAGGTGGACGTTATGACCCCGAACTCCTGATCACGTTGAAGTTTGACAGTTTAACGTGGAATTCTTCAACTGTTTGAACTTGAAAACGTGGTCGTTACCTGTTTCTGCTGTGGACGCGTCAGTTTATTGGCGACAGGTGACTGTCAGGATCTTTAACATCCGCCTGAGTTCTGTTTTAACTAGGGCTGGGCAAGTTAACGCGTTATTATTGCGTTAACGCATTCATTTATTAACGCCGACAATTATTTTATCGCGCGTTAATGCACTCATATGCTTTTGTTTTGAAAGGTCGGTTACTGGCCGGAACGGGAAAACAATTGGCAGGTAAACATGCGAAAAAACCTAGAACAGACATGAAAAACTATAAAAATCTGTATACTTAACAGTTCGGGTAGCAACTCAGGTAGCAATATTAACAATTCTGTCTGAAAAAGAAAATTCTGGACTGCAACAAAACTTTGTGGTCATTCCTCCATGTTCCATCAGATCTGCTCCATGTGTTTCACTGTCCCGCTGTTCTCTAGCTGGTTACTGCAGTGCGGCTCCATCTAGTGGCACAGAAGTCTAAAATTGAAATATTAAAAAAACCAGGCATTTTTTCCTTTTATTTTTTCTTATAAAATTAAAAAACGAAAAAACATATTTAAATGTCACTTTTTAATTTTTTAAATTTTTGATTGACAATTGAAAATGGAAAGAATGAATGATACACAGATTGGTAAAGTTACTGAACTTTAACATGGACATTTTCATTTTAAAGTTCTCCCAGACGGAGGATTCAACAGAAACAAGGTTATTTTGTAACAACTGACAAGTTGAACTCCCCGTTAAAAGTTTCTGCTGTTACCTCAGAAATTACCTGTTTTAATGTTCTGATTGTGCTGAGCCACAATCCTTTTTTTGGATTTTGTTTGTAGACTTTTTTTTAATTTTTTATAAAAAACAGGATGACATTAATGCCCCGGCAGTGGCAATAAGCTTTATTTTATTTGACATTTTTTTAAGATGAGATTTACACTAAATATGTGTTACTGACAAGTGCTGATGTTAAAAGTGTTTGAACAACAAATGTTATGGCACTTTAGTTCATATGGGAGCAGAACATTTAAATAAAAGGAGATTTTACACTACTTTTGAATTCATTACTTGATTTTGCGTATACAATGCGATTAATCGCGATTAATCAGGGAAATAATGCGATTAATCGCGATTAAAAATTTTAATCGTTGCCCAGCCCTAGTTTTGACGTGTTTGTGTGCACAAACTCCTACTTTCACACAAGCGTCATGATGCGTCAGTTTTTAATTATTTTCATAGCGGATCACTTCTAAACCTAGTTGGGACCAGCAATTGTCGCTTTTTTTACTCTCCACCGTACAGTTTCTGTATGAAAATGAAAGTTGTCAGCCAAATTCTGTGTAGATCTAATTGCAGCCTGCTTCAGAAACATGCATGGACCATATCTACACCTCCCACTGCTACATCTCAACATAGTGGTGGGTTAACATAGCGTGCAGTTAATGTTCAAATGGACCCAGTATGGATCCGGTCCCACATGGAGCCCATTGTTTTTCAGGACATACAAATGTTAGCTGGGTGAGTGATGGTTTTAGAGCAAAAACATTAACCTTTTAAAACAAAAATGGACTGATGTGGATGTAAACTCGATTGTGATCAACATCTCAGGACGGACTCTGAGAAGGTGGGCTCCGAGTCCATCACGTCCTTGTTTGAGACCAAGTCCAGATCAGTCCGTTTTTGTTTTAAAATGATGTGGACAACCGTTTCACTAACGCTCAGACTCGCGGGCCAGAAACGATGCTGATCCGCATCCACGCTGGCGTTTCAGCTGCATGTTTGTAAAGATCTCTGTCCACACTACGCCATCATGAAGGTGGAAAAAATGTTTTTCATGTTCATCTTTTATCTGGTGTCAAGAAGAGACTGAAAGCAAAGAGCAGTAGAAAGTTTAATACACATGCAGAACATTATCAGCCGAGTGGTACACTGTTCTCAACGCCACAAGGTGCTGAGGACAAATGCACACAACACTGTCGGACTGTCTCTCTTTTATAACTCCAGTAGTAGCGGGTCTTCACCTTTATCTCAAAATCCAGATGACCAACAGCTTTAAATCACAAGTCCAGACACATGTTGTTGATTGTCTCAGTCCAGGAAGAAATGCCATTCAAATGTGTTTACCTGAGATGCCTCCCACATCTCAGGAGCCTGGAGGGTCAGAAAGGTCCAGCTGTAACAACGAAACTGCACCCGAAAAAGCAAGGATCCAAATGCAAAATCTGAGGTTGCAGAAATCTGAAAGATTCCATCCTGTTTTGGAACAAGCCAACTAAGAGTTCACAAAATCTTTAAGCTATTTCTAAAATCCTAACTGTGGTTACGTACCGCTGTCTGTCATCTCCGCGCTATTGTCCGATAACGATCACGTGATACAGACTTGGCAAATCAGGGAAGGACATGTGACCCAGGAGAGCAAATCAGGAACCAAAGCCTTTCCATGGTTTCGAGACGTTTTCGGTTTCACCCGTCCACATTTAACCACAGTTGAATTCAAATACAGTGATTGGTTGAGCCGGAAACGGAGGGAGCGGATCAAAAAATGTCCATTTTCAATGATCAAATTTTCTAGAGTAATAACGTGGACGTCAGACGGAGAGTTTCGCTGGAAGAAGGTGTGAAGGTGGTGCAGGACGACAACCGGGTGACATCTCAAAACCATAAGTGGTTAATCTGAGTCAACGAGACAAAACTGATGAGGAATGAAAAAGTGAAGTGCTGCTCTGCACTTCTATTCTTGTAAATAGTTTTAATGAACTTGTTAATAGTCTCTGAGGTAGACCCATTACAGGTTTGTCTTCAGCTCAGCAGAATCATCAGTCTGACTCTCACAAACAGGACACAATTACACTAACGACCCTGTTTCAAACAACAAACCAGCTGTTCCAGGACGACGTTGTCAAAAAGACTTCATGAAACATTTACGGAGCTAAAAAAACGTAGTAGAAATATGAAACGCCCGAGCACCTGCTGTAGGATTAAAGTAAATCTGAACTGAGTCACAGTTAAAAGGAAATGTAACACTACTTCCTGTTGACATAAGTTCATCCACTTTAATGTTTCGTTGGACCCGCCTTTAGCTTTGATTACGGTACACATTCGTTGTGTCATTGTTTCGATTAGCTTCTGCAATGTCCAGCAGATTTATTTCCATTCCAGTGTTGCATTAATTTTTCTCCCAGATCTGTCATTGATGATGGGAGAGTCTGAGTCTCCAGAACATCCCAGAGATTCTCAATGGGGTTCAGGTCTGGACTCTGTGAATCCATGTGTGAAATGATGTCTCCTGCTCCCTGAACCAGTCTTTGAGCCCGATGAATCCTGGCTTTGTCATCTTGGAATATGGCCGAAGAACAAATCCAATTGATGTAATAACCTGGTCATTCAGTATATTCAGGTAGTCAGCTGACCTCATTCTTTGAGCTCATACTGTTGCTGAACCTGGACCTGACCAGGACCCTTTCTCACCCTACAGTAGGTCTAGGCCATCACTCTGGAACTGGGTCCGTCTGGAACAGGTCATCTCAGACCAGACATGACCTTCTTCCATTGATCCAGAGTCCAATCTTTTATGCTCCCTAGCAAACTGAAGTTTTTTTCCAGTTAGCTTCACTGATTAGTGGTTTTGTTAAGGCTACACGGCTGTTTCAGCCCAATCCCTGGAGTTCCCTTAGCATTGTGGGTGTGGAAATGCTCTTACTTTCAGTATTTCATAGTAGAATAGCTTCTTATTCAAACATGCATATTATTATAATAAATATATATAAAATATATATATATATAAATATATATGTATATATATATATATATATATAATATCTAGTTTAAAATATAAGTATAATGCTTTTATTTACAGACTATGAGCTATATACTTTTTTTCCATATTATAAATCATTGTGTGTGTGGTGTAAATGAGATTTTTCATGTTTTAGTGAAAAAGAAATAATAAATCAATCTAGAATCTAATCATCTGAAAACAGCATCTAACAGCTGTTTTGTACAACCTCGCTACAAAACTCAGTGAGACTGCATCAGTACTCGCAACAAAAAGGCTCTTTCTTCAGTGTACAAGCATGACAACAGTGAAGAACAGACTCCCAGATTCACACCGACCTGCGGGTTGAAAACCCAGCTTCTTTGGGTAAGAAAATGCAAAAAACCTCCACCTCAGCGAAAGTCCTTAAAGTAAGCACAACCATCAAAAAAGAAAATAAAAACTCCATCCCAAAATCATGTTCAGGCAGCAGGTCTCATTTGCAGCTTTGCACGCTCGCAGCCTGTCATTAATCAGCGGGATGTTTCCGAGACGTCTCCTGCAGAGTGACAGCCAGGAACTCCTCAGAAGTTTCTCAGAGAAGATGCTGAGGGCCCACAGAGAGGCTTCCAGCATCTCTGCTGCCGTCAGTTCAGTTTCTGAGCTGAAAGTGCTGCACGGGGTTGAGTTAAAAACAATAACAGTAAAATGGAGACGCCAGTGTCACAAGAGCCAGAAAGGAAAGGAGCCTCCTCGAGGCCACTGTGTTCGTTAAATCCGGAAACCTTCCTCTCACATTGGAGGGATGTGGAAATCACACATCGTTATTGATTCATTCACAGCTTCGCATCCATCCAGTAGTCAAACATAGAAACCGAAACTGATGCTCCTTCTGCTCAGTACGCTGGACCGCTAACTTTGCTAACAGAGCTGCTGTACAGTCAGCTGTCCGGTCCCAGTTACAGCGCTGGTTATCAGAGGTAACGGGTTCCTGCCTCCTGGCTGGATCGCCACGTCGAGCTGAGGGATCCTGGGACTCTTCGGGTCGCCTCCAGAGTTAACTAGGGTTTCTCAACGGGCCCCCAGCGCCCCCCTAAGGTTCAGAACGACCCGGGGGGGCCCCCCTGGGGGGGCGTTCTGAAACCGCTGGAAACGTCAGGGCTGAGAGGGGGGCGCTCAGGCACTAATGAGGGCGCCACGCCTTGAGACTCTATTTTAACTTCATGGTTTCCCAAGGTTTTTTTTTTTTTTATAGTTCAAATCTATTTAAGTTTAATAAAATCTTGTGCTCAGATTTCCTTTCAAAAAAATAAAGCTGCTGTCTGAGACCAAAACCCCGAGGCTGCTGCTTCCATGACCCGGTAAAATCTCCTTTTTTCTCTCTACGACACAGTCAGACGAGCCGAGCGGGATCGGTCGCCATAGTAACGCCCATAAACACACAGCAGCGGAGAAACTCCTTTCCAGCACATTTCACGGGCTTCATTCAACAACCAATGAAAACAAACACAATCAAGACTACGTTTAATCACAGACATTTACAGTACAATCAAAAATGGCGGAAACAAGAAAAAGTGTCGGCAGTACAATGCTGATTACGTAAATTATGGATTTGTTCCATCACCGAGTAATGTACATCTGCCGG
>JAGFBZ010001985.1:0-5000 GCA_018398805.1 Hirundichthys speculiger | reverse complement strand
CAAATTGAGTCAAAACTATTTGCTTCAAAACAACCTATTTATTGTTTATTGTTAGTGTTTTTGCACATTTAAATTTTAAACAATTTAAATTTTAAACAATTTAAATGTGAAAATTAAAAAAATCGATATTATATCGGGCGGCTGAAAATCGCGATATATTGCCACATTGATTTTTTTTCACACCCCTAGTCTACATGGACACGTGTGATTGGCCGACTGGATATTTGAGCTAACAAGCAGTTGGACAGGTGGCTGATGTTGGCTGATGTTGGCTGTTGGCTGATGTTGGCTGTTGGCTGAATGTTGGCTTATGTTGGCTGTTGGCTGATGTTGGCTGATGTTGGCTGATGTTTTGTTGGTTGGATTTGGGATGTTGGCTGATGTTGGCTGTTGGTGATGTTGGTTGATGTTGGTGTTGGCTGATGGTGGATGTTGCTGGTTGTGGCTGATGTTGGCTGTGTTGGCTGTTGGTTATGTTGGCTGATGTGGCTTGGTTGATGTTGGCTGATGTTGGCTGATGCTGTTGGAGCTGAGTTGGCTGATGTTGCTGATGTTGGGCTGGTTGTTGATGTTGGTGATGTTGGTTGGCTGATGTTGGCTGATGTTGGCTGTTGGATGATGTTGGCTGATGATGGGTGTGGCTGATGTTGGATGATGTGATGTTGGGTTGGCTGATGTGTGGCTGATGTGTGGTTGATGTTGGCTGATGTTGGCTGATGTTGGCTGATGTTGGCTGATGTTGGCTGATGTTGGCTGATGTTGGCTGTTGGCTGATGTTGGCTGATGTTGGTTGATGTTGCTGATGTTGGCTGATGTTGGCTGAGTTGGCTGATGTTGGCTTGATGTTGGCTGATGTTTGGCTGGTTGGCTGATGTTAGGCTGATGTTGGGCTGATGTTGGCTGATGTTGGCTGATGTTTGATGTGGCGTTTGATGTTGGCTGATGTGGGCTGATGTGATGATGTTTGGCTGATGTTGTTTGATGTTGTGGCTGTTGGCTGATGTTGGTGTTGATGTTGGCTGATGTTGGCTGTTGGCTGATGTTGGCTGATGTTGGCTGATGTTGGCTGTTGGTTGATGTTGGCTGATGTTGGCTGATGTTGGCTGATGTGGCTGATGTTGGCTGATTGATGTTGGCTTGATGCTGGCTGATGTTAGCTGATGTTGGCTTATGTTGGCTGATGTTGGCTGATGTTGGCTGATGTTGGCTGATGTTGGCTGATGTTGGCTGATGTTAGCTGATGTTGGCTGATGTTGGCTGATGTTGGCTGTTGGCTGATGTGGCTGATGTTGGCTGATGTGCTGCTGTTGGCTGCTGATGTTGGCTGATGTTGGCTGATGTTGGCTGATGTTGGCTGATGTTGGCTGATGTTGGCTGATGTTGGCTGAGCTGATGTTGGCTGATGTTGGCTGATGTTGGCTGTTGGCTGATGTTGGCTGATGTTGGCTGATGTTGGCTGATGTTAGCTGATGTTGGCTGATGTTGGCTGATGTTGGCTGATGCTGGCTGATGTTGGCTGATGTTGGCTGATGTTGGCTGATGTTGGCTGATGTTGGTGATGTTGGCTGATGTTGGCTGATGTTGGCTGATGTTGGCTGCTGATGTTGGCTGTTGGCTGATGTTGGCTGATGTTGGCTGATGTTGGCTGTTGCTGTTGGCTGATGTTGGCTGATGTTGGCTGATGTTGGCTGTGTGTTGCTGATTGATGTTGGATGTTGGCTGATGTTAGCTGATGTTGGCTGATGTTGGCTGATGTTGGGCTGATGTTGGCTGTTGGCTGATGTTGGCTGATGTTGGCTGGTGTTGGCTGATGTTGGCTGATGTTGGTTGGTGTTGGCTGATGTTGGTTGATGTGGCTGGTTGGCTGATGTTGGCTGATGTTGGCTGATGTTGGCTGATGTTGGCTGATGTTGGCTGATGTTGGCTGATGTTGGCTGATGTTGGCTGATGTTGGCTGATGTTGGCTGATGTTGGCTGATGTTGGCTGATGTTGGCTGATGTTGGCTGTTGAGCTGATGTGGCTGATGTTGGCTGATGCTGGCTGATGTTAGCTGATGTTGGCTGATGTTGGCTGATGTTGGCTGATGTTGGCTGATGTTGGCTGATGTTGGCTGATGTTGGCTGATGTTGGCTGATGTTGGCTGATGTTGGTTGATGTTGGCTGATGTTGGCTGATGTTGGCTGATGATGTGGCTGCTGTTGTGGCTGATGTGTGGCTGATGTTGGCTGATGTTGGCTGATGTTGGCTGATGTTGGCTGTTGGCTGATGTTGGCTGATGTTGGCTGTTGGCTGATGTTGGCTGTTGGCTGATGTTGGCTGATGTTGGCTGATGCTGGCTGATGTTGGCTGATGTTGGCTGATGCTGATGTTGGCTGATGTTGGCTGATGTTGGCTGATGTTGGCTGATGTTGGCTGATGTTGGCTGATGTTGGCTGATGTTGGCTGATGTTGGCTGATGTTGGCTGTTGGCTGATGTTGGCTGATGTTGGCTGATGTTGGCTGATGTTGGCTGTTGGCTGATGTTGGCTGAGTTGGCTTGGCTGATGTTGGCTGATGTTGGCTGATGTTGGCTGTTGGCTGATGTTGGCTGATGTTGGCTGATGTTGGCTGATGTTGGCTGTTGGTTGATGTTGGCTGATGCTGGCTGATGTCGGCTGATGTTGGCTGATGTTAGCTGATGTTGGCTGATGTTAGCTGATGTTAGCTGATGTTGGCTGATGTTAGCTGATGTTGGCTGATGTTGGCTGATGCTGGCTGATGTTAGCTGATGTTGGCTGATGTTGGCTGATGTTGGCTGTGTGCTGATGTTGGCTGATGTTGATGTTGGCTGATGGCTGTTGGCTGTTGGCTGATGTTGGCTGATGTTGGCTGATGTGGCTGTTGGTTGATGTTGGCTGATGTTGGCTGATGTGGGCTGATGTGGCTGATGTTGGATGATGTGGGGCTGTTGGCTGATGCTGATGTTGGCTGATGCTGATGTTGGCTGATGTTGGCTGATGTTGGCTGATGTTGGCTGTTGGCTGATGTTGGCTGATGTTGGCTGATGTTGGCTGATGTTGGCTGATGTTGGCTGATGTTGGCTGATGTTGGCTGTTGGATGATGTTGGCTGATGTTGGCTGTTGGCTGATGTTAGCTGATGTTGATTGATGTTGGCCGATGCTGGCTGATGTTAGCTGATGTTGGCTTATGTTGGCTGATGTTGGCTGATGTTGGCTGTTGGCTGATGTTGGCTGATGTTGGCTGATGTTGGCTGATGTTGGCTGATGTTGGCTGATGTTGGCTGATGTTGGCTGATGTTGGCTGATGTTAGCTGATGTTAGCTGATGTTAGCTGATGTTGGCTGATGTTGGCTGATGTTGGCTGATGTTGGCTGATGTTAGCTGATGTTAGCTGATGTTGGCTGATGTTGGCTGATGTTAGCCAATGTTGGCTGATGTTAGCTGATGTTGGCTGCTGCTAGCTGATGTTGGCTGATGTTAGCCAATGTTGGCTGATGTTAGCTGATGTTGGCTGCTGCTAGCTGATGTTGGCTGATGTTAGCTGATGTTGGCTGATGTTAGCCAATGTTGGCTGGTGTTGGCCGGGTACCAGACTGTGTTCATCAGCATGTTGCCATAAAACCAGCTCAAGTGCAAGCTGGTGGATGGATGGTAGAAGCAGGAAAACTGCACACAGCTTTATATTTGTGTGTTTTCAGTCTCTCTGCTCATTTACTAAACTTTGTTCTGTTTGCCCACCTCATCGCCTCCTCATTGATCTTTTCCTTCCAGCTCCATCTTTCATGCCACCTATTATTCCTTTGTTTTTGTCTTCATTGTGCAGTTCTGGGCAGTTCTGGTGTCTGAACTCCCCCTACACCCCCCCACCCCCCACCACCCTGTACATCCAGGACCCTCTGCTTTGTCTTTCTCCTTACTTTCCTTCCTCATTTACCGTCTCCCTTTTCTCTCTTTATCCCTCTGGCTCGTGGAGAAAAAAAAGGAAAAAGTCACTTTTTAATTTCTTAAATTTTTGATTGACAATTGAAAATGGAAAAAAAACAAACAAACAAATGATACACAGATAATTACTGATTGATAAAGTTACAGAACTTTAACATGGACATTTTCATTTTAAAGTTCTTCCAGATGGAGGATTCAACAGAAACAAGGTTATTTGTAACAACTGACTAGTTGATCTCCCGTAAAAAGTTTCTGCTGTTACCTCAGAAATTACCTGTTTTAATGTTCTGATTGTGGCCTCTAGATTGTTAGGATTATGTTGGTAGACTTTTTTTTATTTTTCATGAAAAAACAGGATGACATTAATGCTTTGGCAGCAGGAATAAGCTTTATTTTATTTGACATTTTTTAAGATGAGATTTACAATAAATATGTGTTACTGACAAGTGCTGATGGTAAAAGTGTTTGAACTACAAATGTTATGACACTTTAGTTCATATGGCAGCAGAACATTCAAATAAAAGTGACCTTTACACTACTTTTGAATTCATTATTTGATTTTCCGTATACAATGCGATTAATCGTGATTAATCAGGAAAATCAAGCAATGCAAAAAATGTTTTTTCAATTCTAGTTTTCGTTATTTAGTTTGTTTTCGTTAGCGATAATAACCTTGCTCAGCATTGCGTGTTTATCGTCAACTGTGGATCTTAGCGTGTCGTCAGAACAGCTGTTTCATTCCCACATGTGCTGCCTTCCATGGCGAACCTGAATGGTGACGTGTCTGCGTCCACCCGACTGAGTGCTGAGAAGGACGTTGTCCTCACCGCAGAAAGGATCCTGCAGTCTGTGAATGTCCAGCAGTTATATTTCTTATTTGCTCAGTTTCCCGGATGCATCAAAGCGTTGGTTTGACACCTCCTCGGATGGATCGGTTTGGTTTCTCCACACTGAGACCCGCACAGATGGAGGATCACCTTCCTGTTAACATTAAAGATTCAATCTCAGTCTTCCCCTCTTCTCCTCGTTCGTCCCGACTCTCTCCGTTTCCTGTCAC
>JAGFBZ010001984.1:0-260568 GCA_018398805.1 Hirundichthys speculiger | reverse complement strand
GCTACCTGGTGTGACTGTTGCCCAGCCACAAATTCATCATTAAACTGATGTAAATCGATCATTAAATGCCTGTTCAATAGAACTTTATTATAATCCTGCAGTAACGTGAATACAAGATGCTGTTGTATTTGTATTTGTATCAACTAGAAATGACAGATGAAGATCATCAGAGCTGAAGTGGGTTCAGTTAGCTCCCATGTCCTCAGAAGTCCAGTTATCCCCATTTATGTGTCATTTATGAACTAAGTTGGACACCTTTGACGTACTTCTCTCATAATCAGGAAACCGATTTTGCACTGAGCAAGTTCATATTCTTATCTTGAATTCGTCCCAGGTTATGGGAGCAGAGCAGGTATTAAGACAGGTTCTTGACCCGCGGGTTTGTGTGCATCCATGTGTTTACACACACACACACACACACACACACACACACACACACCTTCCTGTTGATCAATGTACAACCAGCAACCTGGAACGGTTATGCAACCAGCGTCGGAGCATGTGTGACTGCTAGCTGACGGCTCTGAAGGCAGAAAGTGCTTTAAAGTCGGGTCGGGAATCAAAATAGCCAACATTCACCTGTCGACTGCTCTAAACCGATAAGGTGATTAAACACCCACTTGAGGTAAATAAGCCTGGATTTAGAGCAGCAGATCAGCCATTCACAGGTTTGACTTAGGCCACCTAAGCTGCTCATCGCTGCAGCAGAGCACACACTGATCTCACCTGCACTATCATTAGAGCTGTGTGTGCGTGTGCGTGTGTGTGTGTGTGTTGTCAGTGTCAAGGCCCTGAACTTCTGAGCAGACTTGATATAACTTTTGCATTTGAGAGAGGAAGTGAGACAAAGCAGAGCACAAACCTTTTGGGCTTTGTAGTTTAATTTAAGCAACAAAAGAAAGACGAGCGACGCCTTTATTCCACCATATTATGTCTGGTTGATCGGTGTTGTCCCTGGCAACCGACGTTTAGTCTCTCCTGTTGTCTTTGTGAAACGTGGAGGGATGGGCACACCTGGCTGAGAATCACTTCCCAGGAATGTTACCTGCTTGAACATTGTGTGGCTTGTGCCGTTGCTGTGCTCTTGGCACGCAGGTGAATTCTTGGAAGTGGAATGGCAAACCTCCCCCGCAGGCGTCGTTGCGCAATCAGGGCCGCGAAGCAACGTTTCGTACGACAGGAAGACCGGAGCGAGCAGGCCGAAGGGTCGGATGTGAATAAAGCTGCGTTTCAGGGGGATTACACCTTTATGGGGAAGTTATGTTCAAGTAGAGTAACATTATTTTGTGAGAATTAAAGATAACTGTTGGGTAAACTATTAAAAATGATTATTAAATAAAGTGACTGGAGCTAGCAGAGTTAACAGAGAAGTAACTCTGACAAAAGACTTTAATAAGATTTTAATCTCAAATATTTTCATTTTTATTTCAAATTACTCAGATTCGTCCTTACTTGTGACTGTTGGAAGTCTGAAACCAAGGAATCCAACTGACAGTGATTTGATTGGATTATTGGCTCCAGATGTTGTCATTGGATTTCTACAGCTGGATTTACTATAACTGTTTACTATAACTGTAACCAAAACCTTAAGTGACGGTTTTAAATCAACGCGACGAAGTGAATAATGTCTCCTCAACTGTTAGACAAAGCAGTTTTTGTTCAATATGATTTTTGATTCAAAATGACAGAAATTGAACGCAGCTGAATCATCAGCATATTTGTTTATGTGAGCTGTGATGGCTTGTATAGATTTACAGCCAAGTTTTTTTTTTTTTTTTTAAGGATGTAAATAAATTAAACTGGTAAGCAATTTTAAAGTTAAAACTGATGTAGATAAATGACTAAATCATGACATACAGTAATCCCCCAGACTTCACGGTTAATGGGAGCTGTGACCCCCCCCCCCCCCCCCCCCCCCCCCCCCCCCCTGCAGATGGTGAAAACCGCGATGTGGATGTACATGTACATGTATTTGTACATACAGTATACATGTACATGCGAAGGCAAAATCTATGAAAGTACACTCACTTTAACGATCTCTCCTCTGTGTGTAGCTGACGAGAGACAGAGATGGGAGACGCAGGGACGCGTATCAGCCAATCAGAGTACAGACAACTGACGGCACAGTAATGACCGTCATGGCAGCCAATCACAGGCCTCCATATTCGTTCATGTGGCCTCCCCTGTCGGCTCTTGTTGCTTCCGAGATTCGTTCTTGATGTGATGGGTTTTGCTTCAGCCTCGCACGGTTCGTTTTAATTTTTAATTTTTTTTTTTGAATATTTTTTTTTTTAATGAATATTTTTGAAACCTCCGTGATGTACTGAGACCGCGAAGTATAAGGGATTACTGTACAGTGATCCCTTGTTAGTTTGCGCTTTAAGTCCCGCAGTTGTAGTTGTTGTTTTTATTTCTTTTTGTTATTATTATTTTTTTCAGAAATATATAATATAATAAAAAAATAAAGAAAAAATCGTAGAAACATCACAGGATGTTGTGCGCGTTCTCTCACAGGGAAGAAATGCTGTGAGCCAGCCTGGCCCCTTCAAGAAGGTGGCCTTATGGGTAATGGTGTGGCCTTATGGGTAATGTAGTGTGTGTCGTGGGACGTTCTCTGTTAACCGACAGGAGCCCAACAATACAACAAGTTCCTGCAGCGCCAGAATAAAGTTCCCGTTCCATGCAGAGAAAATCGGACTTTTGTTCTGTTGTTGTTAGCGTGTTAGCCGCTAATTACGAGCCAAAAGGTAACAGAAAGACCACAGTTGAGCCTTTGTCTTGTTTCGCTACTTTTTTTACTGTTTTTAAACATATTTTAAACACATTATTGAGGCTCCGGCTCCAGTTTGTGGATTTTAATCTTCGCGGGGGGGTTAGCGTACAGCCGCAAAGCTGTGAGACCACCGAGAGCTTCACGACTTACAATCCAGCAGGATTTCTTCCAAAATACTCCACTGAAGAGAAACAAGAGGTGTGACATGTTTTGTCTTCTCTGTTCTTCCGTCCTCATCCTCAGATCACGACCCGCCGGATCAGAACTGAGCCGAACCCTCGCAGCACCGCAGGAGAAATCCCAGAGAAATCCCGCCTCAACAGAGGCGCCGCCGCAAGCTTTGTTTAAATTGGGCCGGCGTGAGGGGAGATGGAGGACTGACGGACCGAGGACCGGCAGGTGACAGAAGGCGGCTCCTCCCACCCGTCCGCCAGCAGACATGGCGGGGCTCAAACGCCATCACGACGGGAAGATCGCCGGGCTGTACGACCTGGACAAGACGCTGGGGCGGGGTCACTTCGCTGTGGTCAAACTGGCCCGCCACGTCTTCACTGGGGAAAAGGTACGCCTGCGCACGCCTGCGCACGCCTGCGCACGCCTGCGCACGTCTGCGCGTGCGAGCGGAGCGTTCGGATGCCAAGGACTGAATGTCCCCGTCTTTAAATAACTAGTTTTAACACGCCGTTAAAGGCTTCGCCCGTGTTCTTAAAAGCAGAAGAGTGACTTTCGTCTGAGTCCTTGTTGATCTGAGCCGTTGTGAAGGAATGCGATGGCGCCTCATGAATGCGATGGCGTCTCAGGAATGCGATGGCGTCTCATGAATGCGATGGCGCCTCATGAATGCGATGGCGTCTCATGAATGCCTCAACATTGTTTCCCGCGGCGTTCCCAGACTTTATAATAGTTTTCCCCGTCTTCACCGTGCATCAGCAGTTTATCGATAAAGCTCGTCCCCCACGTCTGTCTGTCTGTCTTCCAGGTTGCGGTGAAAGTGATCGATAAGACCAAGCTGGACCCGGTGGCGCGGGGTCACCTTTTCCAGGAGGTGCGGTGCATGAAGATGGTGCAGCACCCCAACGTGGTGCGCCTGTACGAGGTCATCGACACGGCCACCAAGCTCTACCTCATCCTGGAGCTGGGCGACGGAGGAGACATGTACGACTGCATCATGAAGCACGACGGAGGCCTCGGTGAAGAAGTAAGGGGCCCGTTAGGACCGTGAGAGCCCGTCTGGTTCTGAACCGGCTGGTGATGGTGCTAATTACCTGCTGCAGGTAATTAGCACCATCATCAACCAGTTCAGAGCCCGTCTGGCTCTGAACTGGCCGATGATGGTGCTTATTACCTGCAGCAGGGAAGCTACCTGGGCTGCTCTGGTATTACGCCACCTGACCCTGAACTCGCTTCCAGATAAGGCGGGATAACGATAGAAGTGTTAATCTAGATCACAGGTGTCAAACACAAGGCCCGCGGGCCAAAAGTGGCCCGCCACGTCATTTTATGTGGCCCTCGAGAGCTTGGGCATTATTGGCTTAAAATTTAAACCAATATTTTAAAACTTAAAATAAGCTTACACCACTTTAAAGCGCGTATTGACAATAAACTACATCTCCCATCATGCATTTCGTTGTTACCCACAACGATAATGGCAGCTATGAGCAAGACGATTTTTCAGAACTGATGGACTTAAGAAAAACCTCTACAAACTAACCCCAACATGTCCAAGAAAAGAACAATTGATGCACAAAAGTATAACTTTTGTATAATGTGTGTCAGTCGTGAAAGAGTTTAATCTACGTCGGCATTTTGACAGCAAACACGGAGCTAAGTAGCTATGCTAAATTTAGCCTGCAAGAAAAACAAAGAACTGCTTCTAAAACCAAGGTAATGGATACTCTTACAACCACAAACCCTGAGTTTAATATAGTAATGACTTAAATAAACTTAAATAATAAACTTGAATACATAATAAATACAGAAACCATTATTTAACATTATAATAAGGTGTAGTTTAATTTATTTTTTTTAATTGCATTTTGTTACATTCATGTTGTCAATCTGGCCCTTCGAGGGCCCCCATGATGCTGATGTGGCCCTCAGTGGAAATGAGTCTGACACCCCTGATCTAGATTACCCTGGCATGGTTGGAAGTCGGTCTCCAAGGAACAAAATTAGGATGTGCTACTTTAAAATATGTCTACTAATACAGAGGAACTATTGGAGGAAGTGCAGTGAAGTAGTTCAAAGGAAGTCACGGTCCCACAAATGCATTATTCATAGCGATTCTTTGGAGTTAATGATTCCAGACACCAGCGGCTCAGTGTTTGACATTGAAAGTTGTTACATCACGCAGTAGTGGGCGGTCAGGGAACGCTGATGTTCTAAAACTCTCCAGGCTTTTTTTTTTTATTGAATTTTTATGTTCACTTACTGGTATTCAGTGAGACGGTTACTCTGGCCGTTCTGGGAAAATAACGTGCAGAGCTGACCGTCCAGAACAGGGTTATAATAGTTTTGGATTTTCCGTTCATTTTCCATTCAGTTAGTTTTAATTCATTTTTAGAGCAGTTTTGCTAGTTTTTATTCATTTTCATTTTGAAATGCTTAGTTTTAGTTTAGTTTTTATTAGTTTCAGTGTTAGTTTTAGTTTTATTTTGTAAATTAGGGTTGTAATTTTGGTTGGAGTGAAGCACTGAACTTTTTGAAGGCTATCGAATCACATAGTCGTGTTTACATTCTGGTCTCAATAAACATATTTATCAATGCGTCTTCCCTCTTGTGGTGTTCCTGCGTATTTACTGACCAGCAGCTATCTGGTCTCCATGGAAACAGTCCATTATAGTTGCTGTTTTCTCCCGTTCCTTCCCAACGCTGACTGGCCTGCAGCTGCAGCTTCTCTTTCCAGGGGGCTAGCTTAGGCTAGCTTATCCAGCTAGTCTTGGTTAGCCTTCTTTCTAGAGGGCTAGCTTAGGCTAGCTTATCCAGCTAGTCTTGGTTAGCCTTCTTTCCAGGGGGCTAGCTTAAGCTAGCTTATCCAGCTAGTCTTGGTTAGCCTTCTTTCCAGGGGGCTAGCTTAGGCTAGCTTATCCAGCTAGTCTTGGTTAGCCTTTTTTCCAGGGGGCTAGCTTACGCTAGCTTATCCAGCTAGTCTTGGTTAGCCTTCTTTCCAGGGGGCTAGCTTAGGCTAGCTTATCCAGCTAGTCTTGGTTAGCCTTCTTTCCAGGGGGCTAGCTTAGGCTAGCTTATCCAGCTAGTCTTGGTTAGCCTTCTTTCCAGGGGGCTAGCTTAGGCTAGCTTATCCAGCTAGTCTTGGTTAGTATTCCACACATTGTATCACCTGCTTCTACAACAAGGCTCTTATTTTTATCGTTAACACAGTCATAGTCAAAGAAATCCCAAATAGGACTGAGATGCTTTCTAACAACTTTTGCGGCAGCATCATTGCTGATCACTTTAGGTTTTTTTTTTTTTTGCGGTTGTTGTTGTACGGCGGAGCAAAGTTAATATATTTCAAATGTTTATGAGAAAGAAAATTACAAATACGAAAACGAAAGACGTTCTTGATATTATTATAGTTAATTTTAGTTTGTTTTATAAACACATAATACAGTTTCAGTTAGTTATCGTTTTTTAAGAAACTCTCGTTTTTATTTTATTTCAGTTAACGAAAATGTTTTTTCAATTCTAGTTTTCGTTATTTCGTTCGTTTTCGTTAACAATAATAACCTTGGTCCAGAAACAGGACGCCCGGCCGAAGACTTGTTTCTTGAACCTGTGTCAGTCTCTGGTCTCTGAACCGTAGTAAAGAAACCGCTCTTTCATCTAACCTCGTTTTCATTCCGCCGTCCCACGACACACACACTACATTACCCATAAGGCCACACCATTACCCATAAGGCCACCTTCTTAAAGGGGCCAAGCTGGCTCACAGCATTTCTTTCCTGCAAAAGAGAACGCGCACAACATCCTGTGTTTCCGTGATTTTTTCTTGATTTTTTTTTTTTTATAATATATATTTCTGAAAAAAGCAGAATAGCCCAAATTGGCGAGGGATCACTGTAAAACCCTCCTTTAAAAAAAGTGAAAGTTACATAAGATAAGATAAGAGAGATAAGATAATCCTTTATTTGTCCCACAATGGGGAAATTTACATTGTTACAGCAGCAAGAGTAGCAATAAAAAAAGAGAAAAAGGACAACAATAAAATAGGATAAACAATAATAAAACAAACAATCACTACAATAGAGAATATATAATAAATAATAAATAATAACTCTGACTTTATTTACAAGGATATGTTGGTAGTGATTACTACACCTGAGTTAAATTATTGCACGTTAATGAATATGTATATGTATATTGCACACAATAGAGATGAGATGAGTCACATTGTCCATTGGGAGGGGGGTTGCTGACAGCGGTGCTGATTGTACAGTCTTACAGCAGCACGTAGCCCCAATATAACCTAAATACATCAGATAGTGACAAATTTGTTCATTTTTATTTGATATGTTGCTGCATCTCCAGTGAAAACTCAACTACATAACCTTTGAGTGTGAACCAGACTGAACAGTGAATTTAATTGACAGGTATATTACTAACTCTTGACCGTATTTCCGTCTCTCCTCTCCAAGGTGGCCAAGTGTTACTTTGCTCAAATTGTCCACGCCATCTCCTACTGCCACCGGCTGCATGTGGTGCACCGGGACCTGAAGCCCGAGAACGTGGTGTTCTTCGAGAAGCAGGGCATCGTCAAGCTCACAGATTTCGGATTTAGCAACCGCTTCCAGCCGGGGAAAAACCTGAACACCTCCTGCGGTTCGTTGGCCTACTCGGCGCCGGAAATACTGCTGGGGGACGAGTACGACGCTCCTGCTGTGGGTAAGTGGGGAAGAACCGGGATCTGGGAATACGCCTTCGCTGATTTCACCTCGGTAGCGGCTCCAGCTGACGTCTCAGATCACCTGGTGGACGTCACCGGTGGTTGGCTCGTGCTTCCACTAGGGATGTTCCTGGCGACTAATTTCCCTGTCGACTAAACGAAAATTTTAATTAAGACTAGTCGACTAGTCTAAAAAAAAGGAAAACACTCAGAAAACAGTGAAAATTTAGCACAATTTATTGAAACATCGAAACAGAATTTGAAACATTGTCCCAAAAAATATTGTGTGTAACAAGAGTTCTTTAAGCCTTTAATCACAATGTTTCAACAAACCATGTCGGATTTTTAAATGCCGCTGAAGTACGAGACACTTTGCACCGTGCAGTATGAATGAATGTGAACATGAAGGCAACTCAGTCAAACGTTAACCACCAAAATAAATAAATTGCCTCTGACACATTGAATCTTGCAGATTATCCGACAAAAAAATATAGCTTTAATTCACTTTCAAGTTAATAAAACATCTAAATTATAATTACATTTCAACCGAAACGAGCAGCATTTTGCGCTGTGCAGTATGAATATAAACCCTGCACATCCAAAAAAAACTCACTTAAAGTTAACAAATAATGTAACATCTAAAAAAGATAAATTGCTGCTGAATTATTAAGCTCTATGCGCAGTTCAATATGAGTGTAAAATTAAACAAACATCTAAAATCTCTCAGACCGGACGGGAGAACACGTCTCCGGGTAAACGATGTCAAATCGGCCTGAGTGTGGCTAGCACCGCTAGCATCAGCACCGCTAGCATCAGCAACCGCTAGCATCAGCACCGCTAGCATCAGCAGCCGTCGTCTCGCGCAGATTAACATCCAAATGCTTGAGTTGAATGTGGTTGCTCATTGCTCCAGTCGAGTGATTGTATGCTAGTTGTTTCTGACACAGTCTACATACTACCTTGTTTTCATTTCATTTTCTAGATTAAAGTACCGCCAAACCGCGCTGGTTTAGCGAGACTATCTTCCCACTGTGCCGTTTTAAATCTCCAGTCTACTCGAGCGTTGCCGCGGAGAGGAGGGCTGCTGTCTGACGGCTCTGTAGCTCCGACTAGTGGCGGGCGGCGGTATGACAGTTAAGCAGCCTTGTACATGAATAAAACACAAATTGGTTTAAACGACTAATATTTCTGGTGCCGACTAGAAAGTGGGCGGACGTTTAATCGGTTAGACGACTAGTCGCGCGCATCCCTAGCTTCCACGTTCACATGCTCTCTCAGCCATTATGACCTGATATCGCAGCACTGGTTCCAGTATGTGACCTACAGAACTTTACCTGTGGACCCTGAAGACTACCTGGCGCTACATTATCAGGGAGGAACTGTGCAAAGTCCAGAACGGTTGATAGTGTTACCAGCAGCCAGGAAATAAGCCGATCCACGGCGCTGCGGTCCTACGGCCACGTCTGAATGTGTCTGCGGTTCAGTTTTACTGACAGTCGCGCCCTTTCTGCGTTTAGACTAAATCTCATAATGAGTCCGGATTAAATAAATGTCCACGGCAGCAGTCACACCTGAAATAGCTGCAGAATCACTGAGTTTGCTTTTCTCTCACACATGGACGTACTTGGACTCTGAATTAAGTAGTAACGGGAACAGAAATCAAAAGAGAGGCTCGTGCACGACATACAACAGGACCCAGATGGATGGAGGAGCGGTACCAGGCGTGCTGCTGTCTACCCAGAAGCCACTGCGTCTTGTGCTCACTCGGGCGAGATGATGCCGCTTTGATTGCTGGGATTATCCGTCCAGCGGAGATGTGATGTGGCGCGATCGTGTCAGCGGTGCGCAGCAGAATAAATGGAGGGCGGCGGTACCGTACGGGCCGCGGCGCCGCCTGGCCCCGGGGTTACGGCGAGCATGCTGACAGCGTGCAGAGCGGTTTTTTCTGCTGACGTGCCCGGTTGGTTGCAGAGATAAAGAGACGGTCCTTGCTCAGCTTTAACAGGCCAGGTCTGTTTGGCGTCAGTTAATCCTTTAAGGAAGATGATTTGAAATGTGAGTCAGTCTTTTAAATTAATGTTGGTGTGTTTTTATGTTTTTATGTGTGTTTATCTATCTATCTATCTTATCTATCTTCAGATAGCGCACTATATTAATAATACTGTTGTATTCTTTTGAATTAAAGCTGCAGCTGGCAAGAATTTCCATTAGTGATTCACTCAACTCACAATTTGGTACGATTCATGATTTTTTGCTCACGGTACGATTCACTCACTGTTTTTTTTTTAGACAAAAGGAGCTGCAGACAAATTATGACCAAATAAAATGATCTTTTCTTCATAGAAAATAGTGCAATTGAAATGATCATCTTAAATATGGTCTATTTCCTTTAAAAAAATGCTGCTCATCATCATTTATCTCCTTTTATCACAAGAAAATTATTTAGCTGATGTCATTCAACATCTGAAATGACAAAAACTCAAAAAAGTTTGTGTCCGGGCTGTGGCCAGGTGTCTCTTTGTGGTGACGTCCTGCAACATGTTTTACCTGTATATGTTAGCAGTTTCTCTCAATATTTGCTTCTGTTTTTGTCTTGTCTGTCTCTTTCTCACCGTTCTTTTTTTTTTTGGTGTGTGTACATCGGGAATCCAAAATGGCGCTGACTTGAAACTACTCGGAGCGTCCTTCACTCTCAGAAATAGGGGTACAGTACGAGTCTTTTTTGTCCCCTGAGGTACAATCTACACAAATGTACCCCCTAGGGTTAATTATTGGACCTTAAGGTACCTATATGTACCTTTTTGATGGTCCAAAAGGTACATATATGTACTCAGGTGGGTACAAAAGGTACAAAAGGGTACAAAACTGTACCTTCTGAGGGTACTGCCCCAGTGACAAGCCATTGTACCTCTAAAGGTACAATTCTGTACTTTCTTTTCTGAGAGTGTTTATCTCTATGTCACTGCTCACATCATCACCATGTCGTCCCTGTACCTGTACTAGGCTACTGAGTACAGGTACAGAGGCTACATGCTAGGCTACGTAGTGATGCGAGTTCTAGCGTTGAAACTGAATCAACTGACAACATATCCTAAAATTAATTAATAAATAAACAAGAAGATACATACTTATGACACATTTGCGATTCATTTTTCATGCCAACCGATGCAAATTCATACATTAAATACATTTGTATTGGTTTTTATTCGACTCACGATGCAACGTTACACCCTTATTATTGATTCAGGGGATGTTTATTTAGTTGAGTTATCAGTGTATAAAACTTACATAACACTCATAAAAGATGTTAAATTTGTGTAAATATGACTCACATTTGACTCATCAGATCTGGTGAATTTATTGCTTCCGCTTTTAAAACCGGCTGTTCTCATAATAGTTGCGGTAGATGGAACCTTCCATTAATCTGCTTCTCGTTAGTAATCCGGGTTTAAGATCCAGAAACATTTCCGGGGCATAAAAGACAAAGTCCTGACCCTGAACAGTTGGCAGATGACGTCCTGGATAAGACTGGAGGAACAATTTCATTTTTATACAAAAAAACTAAAAGAAACTCCTGAATCTCTTAACGACTGCAGGCCCGTGGCGCTCACTGCTTATATTTGGAAATCGTTGCAGAAGTCTGGGATGCATTCTTTAAAAATAAATTCATCTGATGTTTTGTTTTGCTTTTTTACGTGTTTTTTTTTTTAATTTAAATTTTCCTCGCCTCCGGCCTCACGGCTGGCCTGTTTTTCACCTGTTCTTGTCTCCTCACCTGTAACCCCCCAGGAGGGGCTCCTCCCACCACTTTAACGGGTTTCGTGCACCAGCGTGGCCAAAGCTTCTCATGATGACGTCCACCAGGTTTTATTTCTCTGTTTCTTCTCTCCGTCGGTGATGATCGGGCGTCTCAGTCCACCGGCTGGTCCAGAAGTTCTGCTGCTGTGTTGAGAACCAGGCAGATGATCCGTGGACTTTAATCGTGAGACTTTTGAGTTTGGGCTGCAGTTTATGTTTAATGGATCCAAGCTTTTGATTGGCCAGATCCTGCAGCTTCACGAGGCTGTTGTTCATAGAAAACTCTATTTTCTGGTAAACTTTGGAGGTTGAATATTGACAGTTCCATCATGATTTTATCATTTCTATCTATATATTACAGTTTGACTAATGATAATATGGTTGCTGCTGGTTGTGCTACAGTTTCCCAGTTTGAAACAATGACGGGCCTGTTAGGTGGTTTAGGGGTGAACGATAACTATCGGGCCGATAACAGGAAATTATGATGTCATCCCGATAAGTCCGATATCACGACGAATAGCCCCGATAACATTTATATTTCTGTCAACACAGCAGTGTCTCGCTCCCTCTGAGCCTTGAATGACCAGCAGTGAATGTTATGTTCAAGTAACGTCGGCATAATCAGAAAAACGATTACTCAATAAGGAAAATCAAGAATACCCCCTCATGCCAGAAAACAACTCGTTTCCCTCATGTTACACATAAAAAATAGAAAAAATAGAAAAGGCTGAAAGAACGACTAGCAAACGAGGAAACGTCGGAATTTACGTTATACCTTGAATGCAGCCTGCAGCACAGCGCTGATCACAACAAACATGGCGGCGTGGAACTTCGTTAAAGTTTCAGAAGAAGATAGTTTGGTGGTTTTTTTGTGATGAATCCTCCGAGTGAATTCTACAAGGAGGGAAGCACAAGCTTTAATACGTAAAACCTGATCAGCCACCTACAACATAACAATCACTTCCATGGAGTTTTGAAATCGCGCTAACGTGAGCTAACGGAAGCTAATGCTAACAGGCGCTAGCCAGCAGCAGTCTCTCCTCCCCTCCCTCATTCCTCTCATCTAAAGCTTCCATGAGATTACAAATAAAAACTACTGAACCTCATTTACTTTAATTAAAGGTATTAATTTAAATGGAACCACAAGCCAAAATCCTTTAAATGTTAATCTTTTTCAGTTAGTAATTCTGATGCATGTATTTCCATCAGTTCAAGGAGCCTTTATTTTTTATATCAGTCAGTAATGAACCTTATTTAAGTTAATGTGAGATATCAAATAGGTTTGTTTGATAGCTTTAAGAAAATGTTTGAGAGGCTTGACAATAGTTTTTCACTGGAAAAAATAAATATCTGTTCATTTAAAGAGTCCAAACTATTCTTGATTTTGTTCATAGTATTGATAAAATGATCTTAGTTATATGTGTGTGTTATCGGTATCGGCCTTTAGGAGCTGAAAGTTATTGGTTATCGGTATCGGTTTTAAAAAACAGTTATCGTGCATCCCTAAGGTGGTTGATTTGTCAATTAACTTAAACCGGCCTTCTTTTTTTTTTTTTTAAAGAAAGCAATATTACATAAAGCTTTCTTCTTTTGCAAAAAACACGTGAAACAGATTTGTGCTTTCGTTTCATGTTGATATACTTCAGTGTGTGAGCTCCCAACTTTTGGCCTTCAATAAATAGAAACTTAAATATAGATCTGCTCTTCAAGAGGAGCAGCTGCACTGAAAAAAAAAAAAGAATAAATTACTTGTTATTAGCAGTTACAAAGAACATATCTAAAACCTTTGATAATTCAGAGAGCATCAGCAGACAATGAACACGCACTGATGGGATCTTTACAAATATTATGATTTAAAAATAGCGTGTTGCGTAATGATGAGGTGGACAGGATGCTGAGCTTGGCCCGCTCTGGCGAGACGACGCTCAAGGGACCGCTGATTTGGTTCTGTTTTTCTCAGGGAAGCAAATGTGTGAAAATGCAACTTGCTGGGCTGCAAAAAAAAAAAAGGGACGTTGGCAGTCGTGGCTGCCAGCGCTACGTAGGTGGCGTCGTCACCGCGAGGGACGTCGCCGTCCGGTGACGCCAACCGTGCTCCCGCACAGACGTGTCAACCATCTGGTTTATAAATAAAGTTGTCAGGGAAGGAAGTTTGACGCAAGTGATGAGGGAGCAGGGCCGCGGTTGCTAGGATACGCTGGCGAGGGGTGAGGTGGCGGCGGGAACCGCTAAAGCGTTCGCTCCCTCCATCATTACTATGAAACACAGCCTCACAGCTCCAGAGCAATAAATAGTCACTTTACACGGTGAAGTAACACATTTACTCCACCGTAATGAATTCTTCAGCGTGGCCTAGCTAACTGGAGATATATTATCTCCAGTTAGGGGGGGGGGGGGGTAAATCCACCGAGGCTTTTCAATTTTCTGACTGATCCAATTTGCAAATGCACAGGTTCTGTTGCAGTAATAAGTGGCTGCTACTCCATTTTTTTCCAGAAAAACAGGAACGATGGAGAACTTTGGTCATTATTTATCCTCCTCAGAGGGAGAAGATGATGGAAGAACTTCCATCTTGAGCTTTACAGCGTAGATATTAGGGTTCTGATGGTTTCAGGGAGCACCTCAGATTTGCAAGCTACTGTGACATCACAGACCCGGATCAGAGCCGAATGATCTCACCACTTTGCTGTTCCTCTAAAGGTGTTCGGACAGAGCTGTGACAGTTCCACCGGAGCCACATCCTTCAGAAGATGGGCAGTGGAGATCCAAACCCTACGTCACAGGTGTCAAACACAAGGCCCGCGGGCCAAATGTGGCCCGTCATGTCTTTTTATGTGGCCCTCGAGAGCTTGTGCATTATTGGCTTAAAATTTAAACCAATATTTTAAGACTTAAAATAAGCTTACGCTGCTTTAAAATGAATATTGACAATAAACTACATTTCCCATAATGCATTTCGTCATTACCCACAACGATAACAGTATATAACCATGAGCAAGACATCAAGACAATTTTTTCAGAACTGACGAACTTAAGAAAAACCTCTACAAATTAACCTCAACATGTCCAAGAAAAGAAAAACGTCTACGTTTTAACAGCAAACACGGAGCTAAGTACGCTAAATTTAGCCTGCAAGAAAAACAAAGAATCGCTTCCGCTTCTAACCATCACCTGTGCGAGAGCAGGTTTACAACCACAAACCCTGAGTTTAATATGATAATGAGTTAGATATTTGACACTTGAATACATAATAAATACAGAAATCGTTATTTAACAAGGTGTAGTTTAATTTATTTTGATTTATATTGCATTTTGTTACATTTATGCTGTCAGTCTGGCCCTTTGATGGCAACCATGATGTGGCCCTCAGTGAAAATGAGTCTGATATACATCCAGCTGGAGAAACGTGGCTGAAAAGTGTTCTTTAGCGCTTTAATCTGGGCGGTAATTTCACCCAAACATGTCTCGGACATTTTATGAAGACCTCAGGAGATTGTGTTTAATTTTGAAACGGTGCATCGTGTTTGTCCTTTAAAGGAAACAGACACGCTGATTAAATTGGGAAGCTGGCAAAAGAGCAGCACAAACCCCTTTAACCCCCCCCCACCCCCCCGCCTGCTCTGAAGCCGCACTAATCAATATATTTCCTTCCACAATAAATCAAATGAATGCGGACTAGGAAAGTTTTCCTTCAAAGAGCCAAACTCTAAATTTCACTTCTGATTCTGCAGATTTCCTCACATCCATGACGTTATTTAGCATCTGTTTGTTCTGCTTTTATAGCTCACAGCTCGATATTTTTTCCCTTTTTTACTGACTCACACCACTCACATAACCTCCAGCTGCAGGATGTGCTTTTTTTAAACAAGCTGACATGATTTCTGAGGTCTTCATGAAATGTTTGTGACATCTCTTAGCCAAATATGGTATAAAAGCTCTCTCTTTAAGCGTGTCTTTACAGCTCTGGTCATAGCAGCCACTTTTAGAGGGGTGGAGTTTAGAGCTAGCATAAATGCTATTTATACAACAAACATGAGTGTGCTCGCAGGTAGCTGCTCGTTTTATCACAGTTCAACATGTTGCAGCTTGCTAAAAAAAATAAATAAAAGAAAAGAAAAAAAGAGTATCCAGATACCCAAAACTGAAAAAAACAGATTTCCACCTAATGAGCTAATATTGGAATATTCGGGTCCAGCTTTATATAAAACCTCTCTGATCTGGGTCTGTGATGTCACTGCTTCCTAGACATTAGTGCTGGGCGATATGGAAAAAATCATATATCACGATATGGACTATTTTATATCACGATAACGATATATATCACGATATACCATAATAAAGTATGTTTTCAGTTATTCTCTGAAAAGTTTGACAAAAATTTCATTGCTTACTTTTCAACTTTATTTTGAAAGGACATTTAGCTGAACTGTCACAAACATACATTTTAGTGCAACAAAAACAGGTAGGTACAGAGGTACAGTAGCTTTCACATTTTTTTAAAGTGCACAACAGTTTCTGAGAGGAAAAACACATTTTTGCACTGAAGTTCAGCTATAAAAAATAAATCTGTAACCTTGTAGTGCAAAGTTTGCAAACCAATATAAAGTGTCTAAAGTAAACATCAGGGTTGAAGAGAACTCTGTTTAAGGCATTAACCATGAATAAAAGTGCAAACATAAAAGGCTACTTTGTAGAAGTAGATACGATTCTATCAAATTTATCGTTGCAGGTTATTTAATTACATATTTGCTGTAATAATTGATAAAATTAGGTTAGAAACGATAGAAGAGAAATGGCACAATACACACTTTTCTATCGTCCCCACAATATGTATCGTCATATTTCCCAGCACTACGATACATCCTCAAATAACAAGGTTGTGTTATGTCAAAGTCTCTGAATCAGCCGTGACTTCAAACACCCAAATAAATGGTCTTAAGGACAAAAGATGGAACAAATTTTCCTCCGTAATTTGTCCTCTTTAACAAAAAAAGCCAGATATATTTCTTCATTTGTAGATTCAGAAAAGGCTGAGAACATTATCGTAGGTGACGTTTGTGCAGCGGGTCGGTTTAATCTCTCTGAAGGTCTTTGTGGTAACGTGAATGATGGCTCGTACTACCAGAAAATGACTCCTCCTGATTTGTGGCCATTGATTAGTTTAATCTATAAGGGGACGGCCGTTTCATGGAACCCGTTGCTGCCTTTTGTTGGATTTGAAAGGCCAGATAATCCATAAAGCTTTGAAATCTAAATCTACACAGACACGACACTTTCCTCCCTTTTGACTCTAAAATTGAACAAACCTAAAATAAAACACTAAAAATATTCCTTTGGAAGTGGCATCATCACATCTGCTGCTCATTTAGCTGCTGGCAGCAACAGAAAAATGTGACCAAGCGTTTGATGTCACATCAATAATGCAACTGTGCTGCGTCGGTGATGGTTCTGGAAATCAATTACTGCATCTTTAGAAATGACGGGCGCGTGGCGGGTCGTGCGTCATCCAGTTCAATAAGGTGGCCCGTTTCAGAGTAAAGAGGAGAACAGAGGTGGGGGTTAATTAGAAGAGCCCCCCCCCCCACCTCCTAATTTTTTTTATGGAGGAAGATTCACTTTCAGATAAACACATTAGGAGCTTATTGCGTCACTGATCAGTTTATTTTCAGAGCTAATTAAAGATTTGGCGCAGGATTAGCGCTGACTAATTACTGAGCACGGGGGTCGCGTGCGTCCGCGGGATGGGCTCTGTGCTCGTGTGCAGAAAGTGTGTCAGTGGAACACCCCCCCCCCCCCCCCCCCACCCCCACCCCCTTTCAGCAGTGAAAGCCCCGAGCAAACATTTGTTCTCTTTAGAGTAACCGGACCGGAAGAACCGGACCGCTACAATCAGCATTTACATGAAGCTCTGAGGGACGAACGCGTTTAACCCGCTTTTGTCTCCGCCGTGCGTTTGAGTTGGGGCGCGTGCAGGCGCGTCTGGTGCGTGAGCGCGCCCGCGGGCTGCAGGCGGCCGCGCGCAACCTCATCCTGCGTCTGACAGATGTGTCCTCAGATGGCACGTGTTCATGGAAACGGCTCTGATCGGATGTGATTCATGCTTCGTTTGAACTCGCCCCCCCCCCCCCCCTCCAGGTCACTAAGCAGTGAGGATATATATATATGTAAAATATTAGGGCTGGGCAAGTTAACGCGTTGTTATCGCGTTAATGCATGTTGCTCACATGCTTTTATTTTGAAACGTCTGTTATTGGCTGCTGCGGAACCGGAAACCTACTGGCAGCTAAAACAGACATGGAGAACGGTAAAAATCCGTGAACTTTACAGTTCAGGTAGCAACTCAAGTAGAAATATTAACAATTCTGTCTGAAAAAAACAATTCCAGACTGTAACTAAACGTTTGTGGTCATTCCTCCATGTTCCATCAGATCTGCTCCATGTGTTCACTGTCCTGCTGTTCTCTAGCTGGTTACTGCAGTGCAGCTCCATCTAGTGGCTCAGATGTGTAATGACAACAGAAAGTCCAGTCCTCCATTATACAACTAATTCAGTTCTGTGGCCCGTCTTTATATTTCGTATTTTTGATCCAAGTCTAAAATTTAAATATTTAAAAAAAAGACAGGCTTTTTTTTGTGTGTTAGATTTAAAAACGAAAAAAGTAATAAAATGTCACTTTAATTTTTTTGAATTTTTGATTGACAATTGAAAATGGAAAGAATGAATGATACATGGATTGATAAACTTACAGAACTTTAACATGGACATTTTTATTTTAAAGTTCTCCAGACGGAGGATTCAACAGAAACAAGGTTATTTGTAACAACTGACAAGTTGAACTCCCCGTTAAAAGTTTCTGCTGTACCTCAGAAATTACCTGTTTTAATGTTCTAATGTGCTGAGACACAATAATTTTGTTGATTTTGTTTGTAGACTATTTCTATTTTTTTATAAAAACATTAATGCCCTGGCACTGGCAATAAGTTTTATTTTATTTTACATTTTTTTAAGATGAGATTTACACTAAATATGTGTTACTGACAAGTGCTGATGTTAAAAGTGTTTGAACAACAAATGTTATGGCACTTTAGTTCATATGGCAGCAGAACATTTCAATAAAAGAGTATTTTACACTACTTTCGAATTCAGTATTTGATTTTTCATATACAATGCGATTAATCGTGATTAATCAGGGAAATAATGCGATTAATCACGATTAAAAATTTTAATCGTTGCCCAGCCCTAATATATATATTTTTTTTTTTCTTCACTTTCTTGTTCATTTTAATACCTGGTACCACTAAACATCATCATGTGACTAAAACAGACAGAAAAGAAAACACTGAATGCATAAAAGCAGTGTTTTTGACAGTACAACGCCATAGCTATTGATGTAAAAACTTAAGTATTAACGTACTAATCAGGGAAATAATGCGATTAATCGTGATTAAAAGTAATTTTTTGACGATTTTAATCGTTGCCCCGCCCTAATATATATATATATATATATATATATATATATATATATATATATATATATATTTATATATATATATGCTTTACTTAGTTAAACCACCATATTCATGTTTTCTTTTTCTTTTTACATCTTTGTGCCCCCCCCATCTTTCCATTATGAACCAATGTTTGCTGCGTGTGTCTCTGCAGATATCTGGAGTCTGGGGGTGATCCTCTTCATGCTGGTTTGCGGTCAGCCCCCCTTTCAGGAGGCCAACGACAGTGAGACGCTCACCATGATCATGGACTGTAAATACAGCGTGCCTCCGCATATCTCCCATGCATGCAAGGAGTGAGTAATACCCAAGAGCACAAACCCACACAGATGGACGGAGTACTCTGCAGGTGCTGCATATTTCATGTTTATAGATGTGTGAAGGGAGCAGGCCGGTCTTTCTTCTGCTGCTCATCGTCGTCCTGCTTTCAGCCGCTGCTGCAGAGCTGCGTTAAGTGTATCTAATGTACCCTTTTAAATCAGCGCTCTATTTTTAACATTGTGAGGGTTTAAGGATGCGTCAAAGCGGAGCAGGGACAAATATTTGCTGAATATTTCCAATGCCTGCAGCCCTGCGCAGACATTGTGTTTGGACGTTACTTCATTAGATTATCTTTGCTTTCAAACGCTTCTTCAAATATTGGCACGTGTCCTGGTTCGTGGGTTGTTTATTTGAAAGCAGATATAAGTCAGTTTCCAGCGTTGCCTTCAGGGAGCAACACTTTCCCCTGTATTTTCTCTGGGCTGTTAGTGGTATTTTTGGATTTGAGGTGTTTGAGAAAGGAAATACTTTTGATAACACTACTTATCTACAATCATCAGGAAATTATCATCAGGGATCCGGAAACACGTTATAGCACTTATCTGGCTAAGTGAACTCAAAGTTAGCAAGACCTGCACTTTTGTCTCCAAAAACTACGGTGCATGTCAATCTTAACTTCAACATACCCTCTGAACATAACCTGGTTTGGTTCAGGTTATGTTGAACCTGAACCTGAACTCCCTACCTGGTTTAGTCAACTAAAGTATATGCAATAGGGCAGTGGTGCGCAAACTGTGGTACGTGTACCACCAGCGGTACGCGAGCGCTCTCTGGTGGTACGCGGGGAACGTCATGAATTTCCACATTTTTTCCATATTTTCACTATTTAAAAAATCGGAAACATACAATTCATTATAAATGCAACATTTCAAATGAAATGTTCAGCCTGAGTTAATTAAAACTTTAAAAAAAATTGTTGCACATTCGGTTGCAGTGCAGATGTAGCAACTTTTAAGTGTTTATTTTTTCTCTGTACGAGTTTGTGAGAATTGTTTGACAGAGTAAAATTTCAAAAATAGTGACTTTTCTGTTAAAAAGCAGCTTTTTATTGGAAAATTTTGAGTTTTGAAAATCAAGACTTTTTTGTTCTGAAACTAATTTTAAAAATTACAAATTTCACAAATTTGCAAAATTGCATCTTTTCAACTTCAATTTTGTTTTAGATAAAGTTGAAACCTGCAAAATCAGAACTTTTTAGCTTTGAATTATTTAACAAAATAGCAGATTTTGTGTATTTGTAACTTGTCCTTAAATTACAAAATTTTGTTGTAAAATTTTGCAAAATCCTGACTTTTAGTCGTTAAAGTAAATTTTTGTCATGAAATCTCACAAAAGTCTTTTTATTGTAAAATTAAGATTTGTCCTAAAAACATGAATTTCAAAAATACAGATCATTTTGGTGAAAAGGTTTTAGAACAAAAATTTACCAAGACTTAACTAAAAAAACACAAATTTTGCAAGATTCAAAAAAGATTAAAACTGCTTTAAAGTTTTCTTTGGGCAACTTCTGTAAAATTTGTAACGTTTTGATTTTATAATTACGATTTGGTCATAAAAATATTTTATATAGTTGCAACCTTTTGTTACAAAATCTTGACTTTTGTGGAATTACGTGCTTGTGTTGTAAATGTCTGATTCAGTAAAGTAACAATTCAGGTAACAATAAATAACCACAATAAGGAATAAACATCTCTGTGTGTTTAAAGCTAATTGAGAAAGCTTTTATGGCTAAATTTTAAAACTGGTGGAACTCAGAGAGCTGAACAGTTTATCAGGTGGTACGCAGGATTAAAAGTTTGTGAACCACTGCATTATGGGGGATGTATTTTGTTGAGGTTATGTTGAGTAAGTCCACATTAACCCTGGTTGGGGTTTGGAGGTCGTCACAAAATGAGATTCCTGTTTGAGAAACGACAAAAATTATACAGAGGCTCAAATAATCCACAAGCTTTACACTTTAAGATGGTGATAAAACCAAGGCCTGATGTGTTATCTCACCTCCTTTCTTTTTTTTATTTTGTGGGGGCGTGCTGTTTCTTTTATGAAATCTATAATAAATTGAAACAGCCTTCTGCAGCCTGACATTTAAAACATATCACTTATGTCACGTATTATTTTTCTTCCCTGTGGGAGTCACCTGTAGGCTAAGGGGGGGGAGACCTATTAAGAACACACCTGGTGGTGCAGTGGTTGGGGCAGGTAGCCCACGTACAGAGGCTGTACTCCTCATGTGGCTGGTCGCGGGTTCGACTCCCGGCCCGGATGACTCTTTCCTGTGTGTCTCTGCCCTGTTTCCCGTCTCTCCTTCACTGTCAAATAGAGGTCACTAGTGACAAAAAAAAAAGGACAAAGAGATTTAGCCTAATAATTTACATTAGTCCTGGAGGCCCCCCCCCCAGGTATTTCATCTATAACGGCCCGTCCTCTATCGATACTGAGACCCAGCTTCTCCAGGGGACTGAAGGGGGCTGGTGATGGCCCCCCACCTGTCTCACAGATCTTTTAAAATGAATGAACGAGGCTGCATCCTGTTGTAACAACACTGAGTTGATTGAACTAATTAATATCCGTGTCTGTCAGGATATTAATAAATTCCTTTTTTAACCGTTTCCTGACCTGTGCTGGATGTATCCTCTCATTGTCCTGGAGGCTCTGCTGCTTCCTAAGGAAATATTTTCTTTTTTTTCCCCCTCGTAAAGTCCAAGGATCACCTGGGATCCAAGGAAGGCCATTGTGGTTATTTTCTTTAATTTTGTCACAAACTAAAACTAAAATAAAAATAGACAGACAGGTCTCCACTTCACAAAACACACACTTAAAATAAAACCATTTGTCCTTTATTCTCTGGCTTAATGAGATAAAAAAAAAAGAGGACAGCATTTGATTTCTGAAAAAAAAAAACATCAGGTAGTCTGCTGAAAAACTGGACCTTCCAGATGAATAAAGACCCAGAACATGAAGCCAAACTGTTCAGTAAATAGTTACCAGAAACTAGCGGTGCACGATAACTATCAGGCCAAAAACAGGAAATTATGACGTCATCCCGATAACTCCGATATCATGACGAATAGCCCCGGTAACATTTATATTTCTGTCAACACAGCAGTACCTCGCTCCCTCTGAGCCTTGAATGACCAGCAGTGAATGTTATGTTCAAGTGACGTCGGCATAATCAGAAAAACGATTACTCAATCAGGAAAATCAAGAATACCCCCTCATGACAGAAAACAACTCGTTAACTCGGTCATAATTTTAGTAGTTGTTAACTTGAATTGATATTTGCAGTATTCTCCCTTTATGTTACACATAAAAAAAGAAAAAATAAATAGAAAAGGCTGAAAGAAAGAACGACTAACAAACGAGGAGGAAACGTTTGAAATTTACGTTACACCTTGAATGCAGCCTGCAGCACAACGCTGATCACAACAAACATGGCGGCGTGGAACTTGGTTAAAGTTTCAGAAAAAAGATAGTTTGGTGGTTATTTGTGACGAATCCTCCGAGTGAATTCTACGAGGAGGGAAGCACAAGCTTTAATACGTAAAACCTGATCAGCCACCTACAACATAACAATCGCTTCCATGGAGTTTTGAAATCACGCTAATGGAAGCTAATGCTAACGGAAGCTAATGCTAACGGGCGCAAGCTAGCAGCAGTCTCTCCTCTCCCTCATTCCTCTCATCTAAACCTTCCATGAGATTAAAAAAAAAAAATAAAAAAAAACTACTGAACCTCATTTATTTTAATTAAAGGTATTAATTTAAATGGAACCACAAGCCAAAATCCTTTAAATGTTAATCTTTTTCAGTTAGTAATTCTGATGCATGTATTTCCATCAGTTCAAGGAGCCTTTATTTTTTTTATATCAGTCAGTAATGAACCTTATTTAAGTTAATGTGAGATATCAAATAGGTTTGTTTGATAGCTTTATGAAAATGTTTGAGAGGCTTGACAATAGTTTTTCTTTGGAAAAAATAAATATCTGTTCATTTAAAAAGTCAAAACAATTTTTGGTTTTGTTCATAGTATTGATGTAATGATCTTAGGTATATGTGTGTGTTATCGGTTATCAGTATCGGTTTTAAAAAACAGTTATCGTGCATTACTACCAGAAACATTATCAACATTTTGAGGGGTCCAGTAAGAGTCCAGATGTGAATCCTAAACAGAATCTATGGAGGGAACTGAACTCAGAAACAGCATGAAGAGATGGTTACTAAAGAAGTCTGGTCCAAAATCCCAGTTCCAGACACACAAACATGGTTTCTGAGTTTCCCAGCTCATACGGATGATACGAACGTCACGTACGAATGCGATGTAGATCTCAATCTTCCTCAAGCACAGAGCAGATGTTTAATATGTATCCATGATGCTACATCTCCCCTCTCACCTCCTCCAGCCTGATAGGCCGCATGCTGCAGAGAGACCCCAAGAAACGAGCCACCCTGGAGCAGATCGAGGGCCACCAGTGGCTCCGGGGGGTCGACCCCTCCCCAGCCACCAAGCTGTCCACCCCCCTGGTGTCCCACCGCAGCTTATCTGAGGACGAGCACGGCTCCATCATCCAACGCATGGTGCTGGGGGGCATCGCAGACAGAGACGCCATATCTGAGTATGTACCCCCCCCCCACCACCACCTGAGTTAACATGCAGCCATCTTCTCCTGATGAATCTCCTCATGGTTCAGTGACGCTACTGAAGCTTAATTGGCTGTAATCAAGAGTTTAATTGCTGTTATCAGCCAGACGGCTGTCCAATCTGAACGAGTAAAATGCTAAAGTCAGTCTCTTTGGCTCACGGTGGATTTGGCGCCGGTGGTGGGATGTTGACGTGTCCGCTCGTTTCAGGGCTCTGGAGTCGAACCAGTACAACCACATCACGGCCACCTACTTCCTGCTGGCGGAGAGGATGCTGAGGGAGCGGCAGGAGAAGGAGCAGCACAGTCAGATGCGATCCCCCAGCCCCAGCAAGGCTCAGTTCAGGTACGGATACACTCTGGTACGCTCTGCAGGTGCACAAGCAGCTCTTAAAATACAGACCCAACGTTCTCCCTGCACAGTTCTGCACCGTCACCTCCACAGTGTTTTCAAAAACAGCCGTCGGCCGTCGCATCCGACGGCAACTTTTCCATTTGTGACGCCTACTTTCCCTTCGGTAAATAAATTATGAAATAAATAAAGTTTTCGTAAAAGAGCCAAGTGTCCATAAAGGTTTTTGAGTTAATAAACTTGAGTTCGCCACACCATCGCTTGAATCTGCTCGCATACGTCGATCAAACGGGAGCCGAGCTAAAAGAGCCGGAATGCCACAATAACACACAGGCTTCCGTCTCTCTTTGTTGCTAGTCCCGCCCCCTAACCTATTCTAACCAATAACCTGCCTGCCTCAGAGATGCATTCAATGAACTCATGTAATCCGAATAACAGAACATCTAAACAATAACAGAGCATCATAACATGAACATAATGTCAGGGTTGCTACAATATTCTGTATTCCAAGACGAGCAAAATGGCGGAAAAGCGACATCGCGGGCTGGCTGAGATGTGGCAGCTAGCAGCGCCAAAACCAAAAGGAAAAAGGATGTACCAGGTAATTATATAATGTAATTCAGATTTAATAAATAATTTTGTTATTATAGTGTTTTATCGAGCGGTATCCAACTAATTTACATAATTTGTTCCGAACAAGGTCGTACTGTAAATCAGGTTTATAACAGGTGCAAAAATTCATTAGGCACAGATTTCAGATAAATGTGTCATTTTTAACTGTACTTTTTCATTCCAAATTAAAGATGAATGTGTAAGAATGTTAGTAAATTAGAGACTAGCCAAACTTGAACTACATACACGTTGTTTAGCCTCTTGTAACTTCAAGGCCCATTCTAATGTAGAATCAGATTAATATCAAGGACGTTAATGTTATCATAAACCAAGCAAACATGGAGTTATAAAATAACCAGTTTATTTTCATTTGATTTGTTATTAAATACATGTATCACACTTTGCTCTTTCAAACTTGCAATTACTTTCCTTACTCTTGTTTAACAAAAGACATGCAACGTTATGGCTAGGGTTATTTTAATAAAAAAAAAGGTATCTGAACATCCCATTTTGCATCTCAAGATGCTGGAAAATACGTCTCAGAGAGTCTAGAATTTCAAAATTTCTTGGGGGAGCAGCAACTCCTACTTCACTCAATGCAACTTCTACTTCACTCAATGCAACTTCTACTTTCAAAAGTTGTGAAAACACTGCTCCAGAAAATAAACCTGACGGGTGACGGACAGACGTCTGTTGTGAACATCAGTACGCCTGTCAAACACGTTCAGCCTAAAAATATCCTGAAATAAAGGACAAAACAGTTTATTTAATCTATCTGATCTAATCCCTTACAATGAAGCACTGATCTGAAATTAACCGCTCAAGCTGGTTTATGAAGAATTTAAAGGTATGTTGTGTAGGGCTGCGCGTTGGGACGAGAGCGCCATCTGGTGGGGACTTGTTCTGGTTTAGTTTGGATAAAAATGGATCAAAAGGTAAAAAATAGAGAAAGAGAGAAAAACTGAAACGTGCTGCCAAGGAAGCAACATGGATCCGTACTGGGAGTGTAGTGGTGTTACAGTGGAGCATAAACTGGTGTGTTTACGCCGTCACACTGGGCATCAGAGGCGTAATTCCAACGTCAGTGTTCGACCACGTTCAGCACGTCTGCAGCGGTAGAGACGAGACGAGTCGAACAAATGAGCAAAATTATAATAAAATGTGCATTAAACTCGATTATAAATCTAAGATACGGCTGGAGAAAAGGACCCAGAGCTGACCAGCATTTTACTGGTACGAGTGGTAAATACATGAATGAATATTCATTTTGTGTCCAGTGACTTCGAGTGTCATTAATTAAGTAGTAAATCTGGACTTAAAAAATTGGTCTTAAATTTGATGTTCACTAAACATTTTGGGACTGTGTGGTCACGGAGCGATGCCTAAACATCTTTAATGGAAATATTTTCGGTAAAACTAAACAAACGCCGCCATCAGACTCAGAGGGACGAATAAACTTCTGTGTTTAAAAATATAAAAACACTCAAGAGTCTGTGTATCTTGTAATATTATCATTTAATGAGGACACGACAAAAACGTGCCATTAATGGATTCCAGCAAATGAATAGAACAAAAATAAAAAATAAAAAGAGAAAAAGGAGACGTCTCTCACTGTTACAAATATGGAAATGCAAACGTATTGAGTGTATTGATCCCAAAGTGTTTTCATTGTCTTCAGGTGATTTTATGAATCCAGTTTCAAATTCTGCTTCTCTGAGAGGCAGAATGGATTTAATTCGTGATGTTAACCCATTTATTATTATTATTTTTTTTAATGCATTGTCACAGCCAGTGGCGTAATAACAACTACATATGGTTAATTATTCTAACTGGACTCTGCTCTGTGTCCATTTTGGCTCTGATGAAGATACAAAAGTGTGTAAATGTTTGTCAGTTTGCATAATTAAATCTAATGAGTGAGTCTCAGACTGCATATGAAACTGGAAGGATCCTCTCAATGTGGCACTTAAACAGAAACAATTATTCAAAAATTTAGCACTAAAAGATGTCATTTTGTTTGTTTGTTTTGTTTTTTTTAACTGTGGCAAACTTTTTTATTTTCTCGCTGAGTTTCCACTTTTGAGCCGTAAATACGGAACGACAGCCAGTTGGCTCAGCTCGTTGGAACGAACGAAAGTTGTTTTCATCACTAAGTGTAAATCAGGTTTGTTTAAAAGGGTGCAAATCTTTTCGTTATAAACAAAAACATTAACGTTAAAGCTCTGAAAGCCCTTACTGTTAAACGTGATAAATATTTGAACGTTGTTGCTCTTCACAGGCAGTCGTGGCCGACCAGAGTCGATGTCCACCAGGACGTCGGTGACGGGTTGGGGGGTCCGGCCATGTCCCACCCCGGGGGGCCCCAGTCCCCCGCCCGCAGCGCTGAGAGCCTCCACAAAGGTCCCAGACCCAAAACGGCCCTTCTGGACCTCAGCCAGCGGCAGGAGAAGCCCCCCCCCAGCGTCCCCCCAGCAGCAGAGCCAGGAGAGGGGTCCCAGGCCTCTGGGGAAGCCCCACTCCACCCCCCTCAGGCTGGGCCCCCTGGGCTCAGTGGGCCCCAGCAAACCACGCAGCCCCAGTCTGTTCAGCGTGGAGGAAGATGAGGAAGAAGAAGGGGGTCAAGACAAGTGTTTGCCCCCTTCATCGCTGCCCTCCCAGGTGGTGCTTCGCTGCAAAGCCTCCTCCTCCTCCTCGTCGTCTGTGTCCGGTAACCGGATGACGTCGCGCATGAGCGCCCCGGTTCTTAACCAGATACACGAAGAAGACAAAGAGGATGAGGAGGAGGAGGAGGAGGAGAGAAAAGAGCTGCATGGACTCGGCCCCCCCAAACCCAGTCTGAGCCTCAACCTGAACTCTAGGATCCCCTCACCTTCACCTTCATCACAGATGTTCTCACCTGGAACTGTCGTCTGTTTCTCGCCCAGCTCAGAGACTAGCGACGATGAGACAGGAAGTCGCTTTAAACCAGAGACATTTCATCAAGGCGGACCAGAGGATGAGCGAGAAGGGAGGAAAAGAGGACACGGAGAAAGGGGGGACGGGACACGGCGGTCCCCCCCCAGTTGTCCCAGTCCAGGAGCAGGACATGTGAAGACTCCGGCCAGAGCAGCCAGCGGCCTGGTGGAGAGCCTGAAGCTGATGAGCCTCTGCTTGAGCTCGCAGTTCCAGAACCTCACCGGAGGAGGGGGGGGGCAGCGGGGGTGTGGCTGGCTGGGGGGAGTCCCAGGACCGGCCCGTGTGGAGGATGTGCATGGGGGGCTCCACCGGCAGCCTGGATAAGGTGTCCCTCCTGGGCGCCCCCTCGCCCCGGGGTAACCTTTACCGCCAGCCGCCGCTGGGAGACGCGCTGGCGGACCCGCTGCTGGAGGGGCCCTGCGGGGGGGGGGGGGGGCCCTGCGGGGGGGGGGGCTGAGGCTCCGGGAGCTGGACCTGGCCCGGGACAACCACCGGAGCGTGAAGAACCACATCCTCCAGATGCCTCTGACCGAGAAGACTCTGTCTGTCAACATCCACCGAAGCCCCAAGGAGGGTCTGCTGTGCACCCCGACCCCCCACAGCTGCTGCCAGGTCATTTAAAGCTCAGCTGCAACTATTATTTTAATGTTTTAATTCAGTTAAATCTGCACCAACTCATCACTGCACACTCTTTATGTGTGTGTGTTGTTTTTTTTTTTACTATTTTCTTTTAACACTTAACGGTGGAGAAGCTGGGAGAAAATCCAAATGCCAAAATTGCACATTTAAATACACAAAAAGTCTCTTTGGAGGAGGCTGGGTGTAAATATACGAAGCACTTTCAGTAAATTAAACTGAACACTAAGGGGACATTTTAATTTTAACCTGCATTTGTGTTTTAAATAAGGCTCATTAAGAAGAGAAGCAGATACACACATTTATATAAACAACCTGCAGCACTCAGATAAGCTGGTAACATCTTATCATGTTACATATCATCCTTTAGCTCTACTTTGTTTTTATTTTTATGATTTTTAGAATTATTTTCAAGACAACGATTTTAACTTCAAAAAAAGAAATATTTAAGTGATGACTGTTTTTGTTCAGCAGGGAACAAATAACAGAACGAAAGCATGCAGGTGGGACACTATATTTTGTAGTCTATCACTGCTTTTTTTTTTTTAAGATTATTTATTCATTTTGAACATGCTCGGCAGGAAAAAAAAAACATGCACAGTTGCATCAGAGTTTGTACATATGTGAATATCTCAGTGGAACTCTGTACATGTAGTATTAACGGTGACGTGTTGCCGTAGAGACCTGAATGCTAGCATGCTAGCTCCTTGAACACCGTTATTCTTCATCCCTACTGGATATCCGAGGCTTTGGTTGGACCCAGAGCTCAGAAGGTGTTTGGTGGTTGCAGAATAAAACTGATTTAAAAATCTCAAAAGGGCAACTGTTTAAATTCAAAAGTAGCGCTTGAGTCACGTCACTGGGTTTAACGTGGAGCGGCGGGTGTAACGTGAACCGTGTCCATCCTGTAGCTGTCCAGGATCACAGTAGCCACTGTTGTAGCACATTCCAAGATAACAACCGGGGGGGGGGTTTAACAGAAAACAACAGCATCCCCGCCCCCCCCCAGGTGTTGATCTGTGTACCTGGATGTGTCACCCATCCCTAGTGGAATATATATAGCTTAACAGTGCATGAGTTTTGCTGTAGCAACTTTATTCTTCACCCACCGAGGTGGAACCACCTGTTGTATCTAGTAAAGTTCGGACGGTCACGTTACTGTAACCTCACAGCAATACCAGCGCGTGCAAAACGTTCAACAATGGATGTGCCATAAAACCTGTCTTGAGGATATTGTACTGTATGTATATGATAGAGATCTATTACAATAAAATTATGTGGCTGAAATCTGAAGTCTGTTGACGTTTCAGTGGATCTTTGAGCAGGTCTGGAGATGAGAGTTAATAAGTAGCAACTTCACGGATCAGCAGTTGATACAAATGTGAAATCAGACTTCAGAGAACAGGGATCTATGATGCCTCCAAGAGGGATGGAGAATGAAAGGAAGCAGAGATCCAAAGCCGGACAGCTGAGAGTGGTGACGTCTAACCAACCAGACGACGTGGAGGTCAGCAGACTCCAGGAGACAGCAGCAGTGGTAGATACAGGTGTCCCAGGAGACAGTAACATCTAGAAGGAACATGAGAAGGTGGGAAAATGCCAAGAGTTGAAGGAAGAAGTGGAGAAGGTGGAAGATGAAGGAAACGATGGCGCCAGTGGAAACGGGAGGAATCAGAGCTGTGGAGAAACACCTGAGATCTCTAGGTACATCTAGCTCCGCCCACAAAGACTCCAGCTGGCTCTTTCTATCCCTCATATACATATTTAAAACACTATTTTATAGGAGTTTGAAAAAAAACTGATTTGGCGATATTGCGCGATATTCAGCCGCCCGATATAATATCGATATTTCAGCTCCTAATATCGATTTTTTTAGGAAAATTCATTCATTCACTTAAATGTGCAAAAACACTAATAATAAACAATAAATAGGTTGTTTTGAAGCAAATAGTTTTGTCTCAATTTGTCCTCTAAATGATCAATATCATCTGATGAACATATACAGCAACTTAATTTTTCATCTCTACTTTTAATTTTAATATCAACTGGGTAGAATATCACAATATATCGTGATACCGCGATATCGTGATGATATCGTATCATGACCCAAGTATCACGATACATATCGTATTGTGAGGTCCTTGCCGATACTCACCCCTAATATTTTATGATATTTTCTTCTACTAAGCCCTGGTTCCAGAGCACATGACTGCATACATCATACAATGGCTGCAGTTACATGATGTTTTTTAATTTGGAATTAATAATTAAGAATTAAACTATTTTCCTTTGAGTTTACATGGAAATAGTAATTCTGAATTAAGGTTTACATGGAAAACACGTTAGTTCGGCTTTATCCAACTCCGCTTTAGGTCTGGGGGTTGGGAAGGGTTCTGATTGATTGGATGGGGGGGGGGGACGTCTTTACATCTACTGGAAGAAAAACAAACTTAGCTAACTGGTTAGCAACAACATTCCACTTATTTTTGACCTGGGTGGCGTCTCTATCTGTGAAACCTCCTTCATTTAACCTGGCCGCTTTGAAAAAGCTCACAATTTTTATGTTTCCTGCCATCTGTTCTTTTAATTATTTCCAGTTCCTCCAAGCTATTTATTTAAATAAATCGTCTCTGCTCTTGAACACCGTTATACTGCCGTGCTGCCATCTTTAAAACTTTGTTTTGAAAACAAGCCCAGCGCGCGGAATATAAGCGTCATCGCGACAGACGGAGCAAGAGAACTAGCATGCGCAGAAAGACGGGAATTAATTTAAACAGGAATGATGAGTGTAAACATGACCGTGGAAATTATTAATTCGGAATTAAAATGGGAATAAACCAGCCACTTATTCGGAATTAAGTTTAATTCGGAATTGACATTTTCATATGGAATTAGGTGTTTACATGGTAACTTTTATTTCGGCTTTAACTTTAATTCTGAATTAAAGAGGAATTAAACTTCCCATCTATAAGGTAACGTTTCACCAACCAGGGATTTATCCTTTAATGTTGTGATGTACGTCTGAGATAAAAATAATGAGGACAAACGATTATCAACAGAAAGGTTGAGCTGCAGAGACACACAATCGATTCTTCCCACGAACGGATACCTGAAACAGAAATATTACGAAAAGACCAGTAAAGAGCCCAACAGACACATGAGCACAATCATCAGAGAGGTGAAAAAACAAAAAAAAAAACAAAACAAACCTTGCCTCTGTGTGTTTTTCTTTTTCCTGAATGATGTCGATGCTTCCACCTCAAACACAGCAGGGAGTTGTAATCTCTCCAACATCTGGGCTGCTCTTCCACATCTGCCAGCTGGGAGGAAATCAGATCAGACCAGATGAGCTCTGGAGTTGTCACGTGACCCCGTGTGACCCACATGCTGGTACGCACACACACACACATGCACACATGCACACACACACATGCACACATGCACAGAGCAGACATCACAGATTCACCCAAATAAGCACAAATAAGCACAGACGCCACATGGGCTGAAAGACATAAATCTACAAATGTCAGATTTGTCATGTGGGTTTTTGAACTCTGAATGGATTACTGGGGGATTGTGGGTAACATGTGTGCAACCGGGACACGTGCTGGAATCAGGTCCTGCCATACGCTTGAAACCAGTTTCACGGCACCAACAGCTGCCCCAGTTCAAGCCCTGCCAGATGCCTGGAAACAGAAGACCATAAATGGAAAGCAAACAAACAACACATCCTACTATTACTATTATTTTAATTTAATTTTATTTTTTTAAACAAATTTCCAGGAGCAACTTGGCAAAGGAAGTGAAATGATCAAAGCTGTTACATACAGTCATGGAAAAAAAAATGATTAGACCACCCTTGTTTTCTTCAGTTTCTTGTTCATTTTAATGCCTGGTACAACTAAAGGTACATTTGTTTGGACAAACATAACGATAACCACAAAGATTGCTCATAAGAGTTTTATTTAAGAGCTGATATCTTACCATTTTCCATGGTTTTCTTGATTATAACCTAAATCACTTCAGTTTTTACATCAATAGCTATGGCGTTGTACTGCCAAAAACACTGCTTTTATGCATTCAGTGTTTTCTTTTCTGTCTGTTTTTAGTCACATGATGACGTTTAGTGGTACCAGGTATTAAAAAATGAACAAGACAAACTGAAGAAAAAATGGTGGTCTAATCATTTTTTTCCATGACTGTATTGTAGCAGCCGTGTGGTAAAGGAATAAACTTTTCTTTCTCCTCCTGTGATGTCAACACCCTGTTTAAAGCCCGAAAATAAAGAAGTCAGTTCTGGAAACCAATATAATTTAATTTAATTTTTTAAAAGGTGTCAAACAAGAGGGTTGATTTACACGCTGTACAGCTTAAAACTGACCAGGCAGACAACGGGGTTACAGTGATCCGTCGCCAATTTGCGGTTTAAGTTCCGCGGTTTTGGTTATTCGCGGATTTTTCAGAAAATATATAATAGTAATTTTAAAAAAAATTTTTAAAAAATGGCCTTTGGTAATGTAGTGTGGCAGAAATGTGGCCATCGCCAGGATGGGTAATTGTGGCGCGTTGGCCTCTCACAGTGGAAGAAATGTGCTGTGATGTGGCCAATGTGGCCTGTGGCATAATAAGGTGTGGCCCTTTAATGGATGGGTGGCGTGTGGCATTATGGGTAATGGTAATGTGGGCCTTATGGGTAATGTAGTGTGTGTGTCGTGGGAAGGGAAGCAGAAGAAAAACGAGGTTAGATGAAAAGTGTAGTGAGCATCAACAGCAGCCCAGCGTGTATAGATTTACATTCTCTTACATTCTCTTTTTGTTTTGTTGTTGTTAGCGTGTTAGCCGCTAATTAACGAAGCCAAAAATAGCCACAATAGCAGCGGTTTGTTTACTACGGTTCAGAGACCAGAGGCTGTGAAGGAAACAGAAAGACCACAGTTGAACCTTTGGTCTTGTTTCGCTTACTTTTTGTGGTTTTTTAAATATTTTAAAAACATATTGAGGCTCGGGGGGCTCCGGCTCCAGATCGTGGATTTTGATTGTCGCGGAGGGGCACCAGTCCCCATTAACTGTGAAAAATAAGGGATCACTGTAGTATTAAAATGATTGCAGGTGTAACTCTGAAACAAATCACCTGCAATAAAAGCATAATAGAAATACACCATGCAACAGTCGTAACTGCAGCTGTAAATACAGGTGTGTCAGCGGGACATTAAATCTGTCAGTGGAGCTGCAGGTGGAGGCTGAACTCCCGCCACCTGGCGGTGAAACAGAAACCTCTGTAACCTGGCGAGATGCTGGACTCCTTCGTTTTTCTTGTTTGTTCAGGTGACCACACAGACGTTTGATCTCCAGGTACACAGGTTGATATTGGACTGATTTATATTTGATACTTTTCTGTTTATTTGAATCTTTATCTAAAAGACCCAGTGAAGCGTGCTGAGAGATGGACTTAAGGTAAATTTGCTTAACTTGCAGAGGTTTATTCAGGTTGAGACGTCACACAGATAGACAGAGAGAAGGGCTGGCAGAGAGGACAGAGAGAGACAGAGAGAGACGGACAGAGAGACGGACAGAGAGAGACAGACAGACAGAGAGAGGACAGAGAGACACAGAGAGAGAGAGACGGACAGAGAGATGGACGGACAGAGAGACGAGCAGAGGACAGAGAGAGACAGAGAGAGAAGAGAGAGACGGACAGAGAGGGAGACAGACGAGAGACAGAAGAGAGACGGACAGAGAGAGAACAGAGAGACAGACAGAAGAGAGGAGGACAGAGAGAGAGAGGACGAGAAGAGAGAGACAGAGAGAGACGGGACAGAGAGACAGAGAGACGACAGAGAGACGGAGAGACGGACAGAGGAAGAGAGACAGAGGACAGAGAGAGGACGGAGACAGACAGAGAGATGGACAGAGAGAAGACGAGACAGAGAGGGGGACAGAGACAACAGAGGAGAGAGACAGAGAGAGGGACGGACAGAGAGGACGAGGACGAGAAGAGAGGACGGACAGAGAGAGACGACAGAGATGGACGAGGACAGAGAGAACGGACAGAGAGACGGACGACGACAGAGAGACGGAGAGCAGACAGAGACGGACAGAGAGAACGGACAGAGAGAGACCGAGAAACGAGAGAGAGACCCGGACAGGAAGAGAGAGACAGACGGGACGAGAGAGAACGGACAGAGGAGACGGACAGGGAGAGAGAGGACAGAGAGACGGACAGGAGAGACGGACACAGAGAGGGACAGAGAGGACGAGCAAGAGAGAACGGACGAGACAGAGAGACAGACAGAGAGAGAGAGGACGGACAGAGAGAGGACAGAGAGAGAGGACGGACAGAGAGAGGACGAGAGAGACGGACGAGAGAGAGGGAAGAGAGAGACAAGAGAGAGACAGAAGAGAGAGACAGAGGAAGAGAGACGGACAGAGAGAGACGACGGACAGAGAGACGGACAGGAGAGATGGACAGACAGAGAGACGGACAGAGAGACGGACAAGAGAGACGGACAGAGAGACAGGAGACGGAGAGACGGACAGAGAGACAGAGAGAGACAGACAGAGAGACAGAGAGACGGACAGAGAGAGAGACAGACAGAGAGACAGACAGAGAGACAGACAGAGAGAGACAGAGAGAGAGAGGAGGACAGAGAGACGGACAGAGAGAGACAGAGACATGCAGGCGCATAGACAGGGATGGTATTCATTCAGTTAAAGACACAACTCATGAGCTGCGACAGTCTGCCAAAATAAAACAGGAGAAGAAGAGGAACTGAAAAGGAACAGTTTTAATGACATTAAAGAGGATGTATTAAGAAAAGAAAGAAAAAGCATACTGTATATTTGAGCGTTTGAAATCAAGAACTCAGACACAACGCAACCCGGTCACTTTGTTTGGAGCCATTTAAGTCTTAATTTGTCACTGGGGTTGTGATTTACAAGATTCTGTCACATAAACCAGATCAGAGCATCCGGATCTTCCACCTTTATGTCAGGACTTCACATCGTGATGCATTTGTTGCATCTTGGAAGTGGACGAAGCTGTAGGACAGATCTAAAAGGAGGCACACCTTTGAGCAAACGTTGTCACGGCAGTTTAAAGAGATCAGTGCTGATGGTTGTTACCAGGTGACCGTTTCTATTACCCAGAACTAAGCAGAGCAACTGCTCAGGTTACATTTGTATCATTTGTGATCATGGTGTTAAATTTTGGATGCCTTGACGATACATAGTAAAAAAAAGAAAATGTTATTTTTTTTTCTCACTCATTTAAGAACCTTTTCTTGGTAAAATCGTGGCTCATGTCACAGCCAATAACTGGTTTTTAGGAAGCTTAATTAGCTTTTCCTACATGTAAACAACTTTCTTCCATGGAAAGTCACTGTAACAAACGTTAAAAAGTGTACCGGTCATCCATGAAGCAGAAGAGCGTTTAAAAACATGGTAGAAACACGTACAAACTGTAGTTTCAACATGAAAACTCAGCAGATAAACACCACAAAGATTGAAGACACAGTTTGACCAGAGCTTGCTGAAAACAATTCTATTGTAGAATTAAATGTCATTCATTCATAATGTTTTTTTTAATCATTTATAAATAATAAATGTTATTTATTATATTATAGAATGAAAGTGGAAATTAAATTAAACTAAACTTGGATATGCAGTTTAAACCCCTTCAGGATTTGTGTGTTAAAATTTAATTCTCACATCAATGCTCAGTTCATTTGAGTTATTTTATTAAATTCATGTTTAGGGGTGCACAATAACTATCGGGCCGAGAACAGGAAATTATGGAATTATAGTTATGGAAACTATAACTCCGATATCACAACAAATAGCCCCGATAACATTTATATTTCTGTCAACACAGCAGTGTCTCGCTCCCTCTGAGCCTTGAATGACCAACAGTGAATGTTATGTTCAAATAACGTCGGCATAATCAGAAAAACGATTACTCAATAAGGAAAATCAAGAATACCCCCTCATGCCAGAAAACAACTCGTTAACTCGGTCATTATTTTAGTAGTTGCTGACTTTAATTGATATTCGCAGTATTTCCCACATGTTACACATAAAAAAAAAAAAAATTAAAAAAAAATAGAAAAGGCTGAAACGAAAAACGACTAGCAAACGAGGACGTAGGAACGTAGGAATTTACGGTACACCTTGAATGCAGCCTGCAGCACAGCGCTGATCACAACAAACATGGCGGCGTGGAACTTCGTTAAAGTTTCAGAAGAAGATAGTTTGGTGGTTATTTGTGACGAATCCTCCGAGTGAATTCTACGAGGAGGGAAGCACAAGCTTTAATACGTAAAACCTGATCAGCCACCTACAACATAAACAATCGCTTCCATGGAGTTTTGAAATTGCGCTAATGTGAGCTAACGGAAGCTAATGCTAACGGGCGCAAGCAGGAGCAGTCTCCCTCTCCCCATTCCTCTCATCTAAAGCTTCCATGAGATTTTTTTTTTTTTTTTTTTTTAAAAACTACTAAACCTCATTTACTTTAATTAAAGGTTATTAATTTAAATGGAATCACACAAGCCAAAATCCTTTAAATGTTAATCTTTTTCAGTTAGTAATTCTGATGCATGTATTTCCATCAGTTCAAGGAGCCTTTATTTTTTATATCAGTCAGTAATGAACCTTATTTAAGTTAATGTGAGATATCAAATAGGTTTGTTTGATAGCTTTAAGAAAATGTTTGAGAGGCTTGACAATAGTTTTTCACTGGAAAAAATAAATATCTGTTCATTTAAAAAGTCAAAACTATTTTTGATTTTGTTCAAAGTATTGATGTAATGATCTTAGGTATATGTGTTTGTTATCGGTTATCGGTATTGGTTTTAAAAAACAGTTATTGGGCATCCCTATTCATGTTCTCTTATTCAATTCAAAACTACTTTATTGATCCCTGAAGGGAAGTTAAATTGTTGCAGTACATGTCAAGATTAAAGTCTGTTCAGTGATTCGTTGTAGATGGTTCTTGGTGCAGGCACGAAGGGTCTCAGATTGTATTTTTACAGCATTTTTTGTTTTGACTTGTGTTCCTCTAAAAGACAGATTGCTCCAGAACCGGCTTCACTGCATGAATAAAGGGACGGATGGCTCGTAACAAATCCACCTAGAACACAGTAAAGACAGTTATCAGAAGACACAGGCCTCACAGAAACAGAAACAAATACAAAGACACAAGGAAAATGGCAAGAACAAGAAAGTGGGAAAAACATGACAGACACAGATCCCAAGCAGAAATGACAGGAGATGAAATATTAAACTATTCAAGAAGTACACAAATAAAGGCAGAATGCAGTTCATTCAAAATCCTCAGAGTAAAAGGTTCTTATTTTCTTTTCTTTTTTCCTTTTTCAAATAGGTGCAGGGCATCTCCCACTGTCTAAAGCAAAAAGAACAAGGGGATATAAATCTTTAACCGACTGTTTTTAATTATAGCCGTGACCCAGAAGTTACACATGAGGGAATAAATACAAGAAGAAATATCCGTACTAGTCACACAGAAGAAGACGAGAACGAGAACATGTCATTTCAGAATGAAACAAGATGTTCTGATAAATTAAAGAAAAACCCTAATTAGGCTCTGAGAGCGCAGTAATGACATATGAGATGCACATACGTTTGCATTGTGCACGTTTTTTTTTTCTTCAGTTGAAACAAACAGTTGTTGAAAATCTCCTGAAAACAAGCAGTTACTGATCCATTATAGTATCAAGGTTAATTTCTTCATCCTGATGTGTCTCTTACTGCATTAAACATGCAAACGTGGGGTCATGGGTGACCACATGTAAAAAAAAAATCAAACAAAACAAACAACCAACAAACATCAATGTGCTTTAAAACCTTTAACAGCTGGCATAAATATCTGAATGTGACAGGAAGACACTCTGAGGCCAGATTAGGCAGCGCCAGTGGTTTCTGCGAAAAGACAGAAAATTATCAGCCTTACAGGATTTTATGATCCACAAGTGTTTTCCTTCTGCATCTAATGTCACCGCTGAGGTGCCTTCCCACGACCCGAAATCATTTAAATGCTTCCTCAGATCCTTTTTATTCCTGAGAGGTGAAGAAGTCGTCACATCAGCAGCTTCTTCTGGGCTGACGCTGCAGAGAATAACCCACCAGCTGGCGGGCGTCGGTTCTGTTCAGCCCGTCCTGGTGCACTCAGTCAGAATCTAAATGATTCTAAATCTAAATGATTCTACATCTAAATGATTCTAAATCATTAGACCCGCGTTCAGCATAACGGAGAGCTGCGAGGAATTTCAAAAATTACTTTAGTCCCCAGATCTGTGATATGATAAATAATCTGCTCAGAAAGGTAGATAGGAAGTAATATATTACTTTCATTGAACATTGATTACAGAGACCTTACACACACACACACATATTTTAATTGAGTAAATGTCAGTCTGGTCGGTACCTTTGTGGGTGAAAATATATGTGAGGCCTGTAAATACCACCAGTCACTCACAGCCAAACTCTTATCAGAAAAGAGCGGACACGTGCACGATGAGCAGCCAAATGGCACCGAATGGTTGTCACATGAACAATTAACCGCATTTTCTGGCGCATCTGCAAGGTGATGATGCGTTCATTAGATTAGTGAGTTCATCCTGATGGAGAAGGACCATATTCATTCATTCATACGGAAACGGAATAACCAGGCTGATGATTTAAGATTCCAAAATGAGTCAGAAATAATGAGCAGGAAACATTCCCACAGCAGTTTTATGTGCAGTCGTTCATTTCAAGCCCTCAGGCGTTTAGTTATATCTGTACCTGAAAGCCCCTTATTTTCTTTTTCATAATGAAATGCTTTCATGACTGAGTGACTGAGTGGATGACAGAAACGATGAACCAGCCAGCAGCTCTATTGAATGATTGTTACGGGAAAGAGGCTTGGTGACTTCTTGTTTTAACCTTAACAGGATGTGCAAATGCACCTCCCGCTGATTTTTTTATTTATTTTTTCTTGCTGGCTCAACATACAGCCAGCCAACATCTTCAAGAAAACAACCAATAATTACGCTGTCCAGCCACAGAATCACTTCCTGCAGGCTGGCAGTCCAAAAAGACCCGGTTTCTGTGGCTGCTCTGTTGCCAGGAGACTGTCGGGGTTGATGTTTGAGTAATGACATAGACGGGCAGAAGTAAACGCCAAGGCGTGCTGCGCCCAGAAATAATGTATGGCTGCTCACTTTACTGCAATTACTGAGAATCAATCACGGGTGAATATAATGGAGCAGCTTTGAGCGCTGATGCAGAAAGATTCTGACTGTCAGGAACTTAAAAACAACGGGCCTCACCAGGATGAGCACGCGCTCGTACGGCGCGCAGAAACCGCCAAGACTAACCAGAGCGGCGAGATTAAAATAAGGCTCGATAGCGCTTGTTTACGGCGTTATTCTGGACGTGTCACTGTGAAGGAGCATCTCTGCTCCCCAGATAAGGAGTTACTGTCCACGCTTCCAAAGAACAGAGGTCACCTGTGTTTCCCGCCAACGCTGCATGTTAGCTCAGTTGTTCCTGCAAAGACAATACAGTGGTACCTCTACTTACGGACGTATCTATTAACTAAATTTCCAGCTAACGAAAGGCCTCTTCGGAAAATAATTGAAAGAAATTCCAGGTTCCGAAGGCGAAAAAATTCAAAATACACGCTGCTACTCGCAGCTACTGAGTTTACCGAACATAAACATAGCTGTCGGCTCTGTATCCGAGCTGCTCTGCTATTGGCTATCGCTTAGCATCTTCCTGGCATCCCATTGGCTAGGAGGGCCCCTTGTCTGTATTAGCGTAACAAAGCAACCCAGGTAAACAAACAATTTTTATTCTTTAAAGTACTTTATTCTTTGTTATTTATTCTTTACATTAGTATAATTGTGCAATAATCTAATTCTAACATGTATTTCTTACATGTTTTTATGTAATTTCATGTATTTCTTATAATTTATAAAAAAAATTATGTCCGACTTTTGGGCGCCTTAAAACGGATTAGGCCATTTATAGGGTAAAATGCGTTTCTAATTACGAAATTTTCCATTTACGAAACAACTTTCAGAGCAAATTAATCAAGTCGAGGTACCACTCTACTCCAGTGTTGCCAGATTGGGCGGTTTCCCGCCCAATTGGGCTACTTTTGATTACAGCTGGCGGGGAAAAAATGCATTAGGCGGGTAAACACAATTTGGGCTGCTTTTACCAACATCTGGCGGTTTTTTTAATATTGTGAAAACAGCACAACAAACTGTTATTTTATGGTTTAAAAACAGTACAAATACAAAATTCAGTATACTTCGCTCACTTGTATTGTGGTCATCCAATTAAAAAAATAATTAATCGCAGTGAGTTATTGAGTCGCTGTAACAACGCGCTATCGTGACGTCACCTCAACAAACCTTTAGTGCGCCGATGCAGACGTCTGAGGCAGAAGCTGCTCTCTCTAAACTCAAAGTGGTAGTTTATTCAGCAACAGTATTTTATTTGACTTTATCTTGGACTATTTTATTTTATTTTAGGCTACAGTATGATAAAATTAGTAAAGTACGATTCAATTCAATTCGGTTTCAGTACTGCCATCTCTGGTTCCAGCTCTTTCTGTTCCAGGCATTCACTATAAACATTGTCCTCACAGTAAATAGAATATTTCCAGAGTTTAAACCTTTCTGAATATTTCAAATTCAGAACTGTTTAAATCCAGTTTTGCTGAACTATTTTCTATTGTGTGTGGGATTATGCTGAACAGGAAAAATGCTGCATTAATACACTTCTTTGTGTTGCCACTAAATTAAAAACTCATCTCTCGCATGCCTGTAATGAATGAAGCAGGAAGCTGCTCCCTAAAGCCGTAACTAATAGTCCAAAAAGAGTTGACACAGTGATGGAGAATCTGTACATTTAAAAAAAAAAAACACACTTTTTAACTTAACTGATTTCCTGATTAAATTACTTATGTTTTCAGACTGATAAGATGCTCGGGCAATATTGGAGACAAATCAAAACTGCCATGGAAAAGGTCTTAGGAGTAACAATTCCATTTTGTTTTGAAACATTGTACTTAGGTTCAAGACCAGTTATTGTCAAGGGCTTTGAAAACAGGTATATGTTTAATATTTTGTTGCTGGCAAGTAAGAAGGCTCTCACGAGAAAATGGTTGCAAACTGAAACTCCCACCATTGAGGACTGGATCAATGTTATCCATGACATTTTTGTCATGGAAAAACTGACATTTGTACTTAGAATTGAACAGGAAAAGTTCGAAGACTGCTGGAAGTCATGGATTGAATATGTATCCTCTTTTAGATTGGACTTTAATAAATCTCTAGGAGAAGAGACTAATTTACTAACTCCCCCTAAGTTTCTGAGCTACTTTACTGTTTTTTTTTTTTAAATATTGTGACTCTGAGATGTTTCAAGTATTAATTGTTTTAGGTGGATATGTTTTCTTTTTCTTTTTTTTTTCTTTCTTTTTTTTTCTCTTTCTTCATTTTTTTCTTTTTTATTTTATTTAAACCTTTATATCAAAAACAGGGACATGATGTAATTATGAAATAATGTATAACATGTATCACCTTCGTTCCAAATAAAAATTTGAATAAAAAAAAAAGATGATCGTCTGAGTAAGTTCCTAATATTGTTGCAATCGCTTCTTCAAACAGAAGGCCTATTTTTAGTCCACCGCTCATCTCTGACCCAGTTCTGTCAGCGCCGTTGAGTCTTAGCAGCGAGCCGACTGTCCAACTGCTCTGAGAGCATCACCGTCCAGGTCTCCAGAGTCGGTCACTCAGCTCAACGTGCACGCCAGCGCGCTCAGCGTGGGGATTTTGCCTTTAACCTCCTGCAAACCAGGGGAGAGGTGAAAGCGAGCATGTTGCTACTGTGCTGCCATCTGCTGGCCGTCTTCAGTTAGAGCGTTTGGTGGGAACAACAGCAGCCCTTTGCCCCGTTTCCCTCTCCCTCCCATAGCAAAGCAGGTGAAAGGTCAGCAGAGAAATATTCTGTTTGTTCTGCCGAGACCAAAACCACGTTTTATTCCAAAGAAGAGGGCTGCCAAACCTGTTTAAAAGCAGTTGTATGAAAGTACAGTCCAAACACATACAAGAACAGAAATGAAAACTCACTACAAAAGCAGAGAATGTTGTCTCATATTTATTTATTTACAAACTGTATTTATGTGAATCTGGCAGCCGGTGGCCAACTCTGGTCCCGAGGCTCAGGGAGTGTGCAATAATGTCTCAAGTGTCGGTGACGAGTCTCTGTAAAGACTAAAGTGCAAAATGAAGAGACTCGCTGCTGTGGTTGTGTAATGAGCTCGTTATTCTTTCCTCAGTGCGTTTACATGGGAAGTTTAATTCCTCTTTAATTCAGAATTAAAGTTAAAGCCAAATAAAAGTTACCATGTAAACACTTAATTCCATATGAAAATGTCAATTCCGAATTAAACTTAATTCCGAAGTAAGTGGCTGGTTTATTCCCATTTTAATTCCGAACTAAATAATTCCGCGGTCATGTTTACACTCATTCCTGTTTAAATTAATTCCCGTCTTTCTGCGCATGCTAGTTCTCTTGCCCGTCTGTCGCCATGACGCTTATATTCCGCGCTGGGCTTGTTTTCAAAATGGCAGCACGCAGTAAACGGTGTTCAATTTAGAGCAGAGACGATTTATTTAATAAATAGCTTGGAGGAACTGGAAATAATTAAAAGAACAGATGGCAGGAAACATAAAAATTGTGAGTTTTTCAAAGTTGTAGCGGCCAGGTTAAATGAAGGAGGTTTCACAGATAGAGACGCCACCCAGGTCAAAAATAAGTGGAATGTTGTTGCTAACCAGTTAGCTAAGTTTGTTTTCTTCCGGTAGATGTAAAGACGTCCGCCCCCCCCATCCAATCAGAACCCTTCCCAACCCCCAGACCTAAAGCGGAGTTGGATAAAGCTGAACAAACGTGTTTTCCATGTAAACCTTAATTCGGAATTACTATTTCCATGTAAACTCGAAGGAAAATAGTTTAATTCGGAATTATTTAATTCCTAATTATTAATTCCGAATTAAAAAACATCATGTAACCGCAGCCAGTGTGTCTTTTGGACATCAGAGAAACCTCACTGCTCTGCTCCCTCATCTCTGCGTGTCCTCTTCTGTCCAGGTGAGAATCTGCAGGACCGTTTGGTTGAAGTCTTCAGGTTGGTCGGCGAACACGTAATGACCTGCTCCTCTGATCACCTGATGAGCCAAACAGAAACAGATGTTTTGACATAAAGCTGCCACAGTTGTTGTATTGATGTATTAAGCTCCTGACCTGAGGAGTGAACTACGAAGCCAGTTGGACACAGCCAGGCTTTCTTTGGGTGAGCTGGCTTAACAAACCTGAAACTCTCCATCAGAGATAACCGGTACCACGACGGTGGTTATCAACTATCTTTGTTAACCGCGGCTTTCTGCTTTCTGCTCTGTGCGCGTTCACATAAAAGGGGGCGTTTGACGCGTCATTTGACGCCTATTCCGGATCAAATGGATAGATGGCGGTCCGTATATTTCAGTCAGGAGGAGCAGGTTTTAATAATGCAGGGCTATGAGGATTTCAAAGAAATCTTTACGGCCAAAAGAAACACTGTAGGTGCGAATAAAGCCAGAGAGGAGTGCTGGCAAAAAACTGCAGATCGTGTAAATTATATTTATTTCACCACTTAATGCACCTTAATTAATCTCCCTCCCTCTTTTAGAGCGCTTAAACTTTAAACTTAATGCAGCAGATTTAAACATTATGTAGGTCTGACTGTCCCATTATTAATGATAAATGAAAATCACTTTAGTTTTTTGCTAAATCTATGTGAAATTAATTTAAGATTTAATATGATCTGTTATACACACTCACCGGCCACTTTAATGGGTACCCTATCACCCTGGGGAATCTATGAATTATATTACAACATTTCATATGAAATTCCATGTCACTGATTATCAATATAATGGACTATTAATTTATGTTACCTGATTTAGTAAAACGCTTCTTTTATTTGAAGCGTGGGCAGATGTCCAGGGAATACTACAAACATATTCAGCAGTTCAGTAAGAACAAGTACAACCTTTATTCCAGTATTCTGGCTCAGATTTTCTGCATCACCAACTGAATGCATGTAGGTTCCCGCGGCAAAGAAACGCAAAGAAACGCACACCGTTAGCGCTACTGTGAGCGCACGGCTGCGTTTGGTGGCGCTGCCAATATCTGGCTCTAGCAGATTACAAATGTAACGTATCAATATCTGGCTCTAGCAGATAACAAATGTAACGTATTCCCTCAGCTGGAAATCTCTAGCGTTCATAGAGAATATGGTCATGGGAAGCCAGCGGATCAGTCCGGTCTCTGAATACTCTCCCTCCATTGATCCTGGCGCTAAAGTCAACAGGATTGGGTGAAAGTGAAAGGGCGGCGCTTTTTAGAGCCGATTTGAGCCTAAACTCTGCACATAACCTGCTCCGGACCAGGTTAAGCTAGCAGAGTAAGTTACCATGGTGATCTAGCCAGGTTAAAAGAGAGCCACCTTCGTGGTTCTGGAAATCCTGGCTTTAGACTCAACATACCTCGCTAACCCTCTAATCTCGCTTCGTAGTACACCCCTCCTGGGAGTCGTAGACGTAGTCAGCAACAGTGTTGTCGTCAAACACTGAAGAGTATTTCTGTTTGAAATCTGACCTGATGGTTTGGACCAGCATGTATTCTGTTGACAACAAGCTGATGCTTGAAGCCTTTATGTCACTGAAGTCTTTATCGAACTCAACCGATGTGATTCATCCATCCAAGGCTAACAAAAAAAAAAAAAAAAAGTATAATAAAAACAAACCTACTTTGATTTCTGCATCGGGTCTGATTTTCTTGACTGCGTGTCCAGAGTCGCTGTCGATGCTGGATCGAGATCCATAAACGAAGGAGATGGGAATGTCGGCTCGGACCTGGCCGATCCGCTCCAGCATGGGCCTCTGGGCCCAGCCGTACGGGATGGTCATGTTCTTGAAGGCCGTCTCGCCACTGACAGAGAGAAACAAAGTTTCCCGTGACGTGCTGAGAACTAACGTGTCCGTGCACGTAGGCTTCAGAAAGCTCCTGACCTGGGAGTCTGAGCGTTCAGGTGGTAGATGTAGTCAGAGACAGTGTTGTCGTCAAACACCGAAGAGTATTTCTGTTTGAAATCCGACCTGATGGTTTGGACCAGCATCGGACCTGAGGGAGGAGGACATTACAAAACGATAACATTTGTTTCACTTTAAGCACCATAGAAACAATGAAGCTGTTAGAAACTCATTAATAATGTTCAGTAACTTGGAACAAACTTGATGTGAAGGAATTAAGTTTTTGTGAGGAATGATATTGAATCACAAACTGAGAAGGTGTATACACAGTGATCCCTTATTTTTCGCGGTTAATGGGGACTGCCCCCCCCCCCGCAACAATCAAAATCCACGATCTGGAGCCGGAGCCCCCCGAGCCTCAATAATGTGTTTAAAATATGTTTAAAAACCTTAAAAAAGTAGCGAAACAAGACAAAGGCTCAACTGTGGTCTTTCTGTTTCCTTCACAGCCTCTGGTCTCTGAACCGTAGTAAACAAACCGCTGGTATTGTGCTATTTTTGGCTCGTAATTAGCGGCTAACACGCTAACAACTACAAAAGAAAAAGTCTGGTTTTCTCTGCATGGAACGGGAACTTTATTGTGTCACTGCAGGAACTTGTAACATCACACAGGTTGTATTGTTGGGCTCCTGTCGGTTAACAGAGAATGTAAATCTATACACGCTGGGCTGCTGTTGATGCTCACTACACTTTTCATCTAACCCCGTTTTCATTCTGCCGTCCCACGACACACACACTACATTACCCATAAGGCCACCTTCTTAAAGGGGCCAGGCTGGCTCACAGCATTTCTCCACTGTGAGAAAATGCGCACAACATACTGTGATGTTTCTGCGATTTTTAAATTTTTTTTAAATTGTATTATATATTTCTGAAAAAAATCCATGAAGCACTAAAACCGTGGTACTCAAACCGCGAAGTGGCAAGGGATCGCCGTATATGTTTTTTTTTAACACTAATTAAACTATAAAGTTCCTTTTGTTTATACAAAACTGAAGTTTAAAAATAACCTTAGACTTCTCAAACTTTAAAAATTTCAAAAGAAGTAACAGTTGGATTAAATCCAAGTGTGTGAGAGTGCAAGGAAGATTTTCTGCGTGTGTGGTTGTGTGTGTGTGTGTGTGTGTGGTTGTGTGTGTGGTTGTGTGTTGTGTGTGTGTGTGTGGTGTGTGTGTGTGTGTGTTTGTGTGTGTGTGTGGTTGTTGTGTGTGTGTGTGGTGTGTGTGTGTTTGTGTGTGTGTGCCGACCCAGGGGCCCCGCCAGCCTGAGACCAGCCAGAGGGTTGAAGGGACTCATGACGGCCCCGATGGCTCTGATCCACACTGGGATGGCGTGATGGTCGGGGTTGTCTGGCCGTGCTGGGAATCCCCACGGCTCCACCAGCAGCAGCTGTTTCACCCTGCAGACGCAGACGGAGGTTCTTCATCAAATGTACACATGAATAAAGAACTTTACTTCTAAATATATGGATACAGTTTATACAGCAGAAGAAAAAGAAACTCACACTGTCCATCAACTTTCTCTGCAGAAACTCATTATTTCTGTACGTATCTGTCTCCAAAAGACCTGATTTTTTTTTCTATAAGTAGATTAGAAAGTAGAGTTTTTAAGTTATCAGGCTACTCTTTTCTGAAATCAGCTCCCAGTTGGTATTTGGGGATGTTGACACCTTTCTCTGCGTTTAGGATTAAGCTTAACACTTTGCATTTTGATGAAGCATATATAGTTAGGGATGACTTGGGTGCCCTGAAATATCCCTTTATTTCTGTTAATATAGGCCTCGACTGCTGAGGGACCTCCCATAATGCCCTGTGCTCTGCCACATGTGTCAAACACAAGGCCCGCGGGCCAAATGTGGCCCGCCACGTCATTTTATGTGGCCCTCGAGAGCTTGTGCATGATTGGCTTAAATTTTAAACCAAAATTTTAAGACTTAAAATAAGCTTACACCGCTCTAAAGCGCATATTGACAATAAACTACATCTCCCACAATGCATTTCGTCGTCACCCACAACATTAACAGTATCTCACCATGAGCAAGACATGAAGACGATTTTCAGAACTGATGGACTTCAGAAAAACATTCAAACTAACCCCAACATGTCCAAGAAAAGAGAAATTGATACACAAAGAAGACAGTTTCATGAACGACGGGAAAACAAATACAAGTTTGTATCTCAAGGTGAAAAAACAGTATGTGTTTTGTGTTATGAGGCGGGTGTCAGTCGTGGAATATAATCTATGTTGGCATTTTGACAACAAACACGGAGCTAACTATGCTAAATTTAGCCTGAAAGAAAAACAAAGAATCGCATCTGCCTCTGAAACCAAGGTAACGGATACTCTGAGTGTCTGTTACCATAGCAACGGTCTCTGTAAACATCACCTGTGCCAGAGTAGGTTTACAACCACAAACCCTGAGTTTAATATAATAATGAATTAAATATTTGAAACTTTAATACATAATAAATACAGAAACAGTTATTTAACAATACAATAAGGTGCAGTTGAATTTATTTTGATTTACATTGCATTTTGTTACATTCATGCTGTCAGTCTGGCCCTTCGAGGGCCACCATGATGCTGATGTGGCCCTCAGTGGAAATGAGTCTGACTCCCCTGATCTACGCTATTAACTAAAATTATTCTCTTTAGTGTCTAATGGGCTCATCGGATGTCCCTGGACTGTTTGTTGGTGTCTTTCCTGTCGTCTCAACCTTAAACCAGGTGAGGCAGGTGTCCACCCTCCCTGAGTCTGGTTCTGCTGGAGGCTCTTTATAATCGTTAGAGACTGTTTTTTATCTCCACTGTCATCTCGTGCTTGTTCAGGATGGGAAACTGCACTGATGCGAACATTTACAGCTGTCTGTTGGGTTCTTTATCAGAACTGAATTTGATTAACTGTCATAAAATGGGTTTTTGGACTCTATTGAAGTGAAATGGAATAACTGAATTACGCTGAACCGAACTGAACTGGAATATAACGGGACAGAATTTGACTTTACTTAATTTATCAACTGGACGATGACTTGGTCTGTGAATTGGCAAATAAAAGTGAATTGAACTTTTGTTGTTTTCAAGTTAAATCTCCACAACTGAAAGACAAAAGTTGATTCTGTGGACCTTCTAAATGAAGTTTTGGTGCAGCAGAGTTATACGGTATATCTCTTTAAGAAAGATTTAAAGAGATATACCGTATTGGTCCGAATATAGGACGACTCTGATTATAAGACGACTCTTATTTTTCAAATATCATTTTGGGAAAATGAAAATATGTTGAAGACAATAAGGTTATTCATTAAAACAACTTCTTATCACTGTAGAAAAACTCACACAGAGATAACATTCTGCTGTATTGTTAAACATTTTAATGATTTCATCTTTTTTAGGTAGTATGGTACCATACTTAAGGTACAGGTACGTGTCAGGTTTCAATGTTATTGAAGATCAAGGTATAGTACTATTTAATAAACTGATGTTTATTATGTTAATAAACATCAGATCCTGCTGCATGCGTTCACTGTGATGCTCCGTTCTTACTTGGTTACGTCGGTGCGGCTCCATCTAGTGGCGCAGATGTGTAACTACAACAGAAAAATCTAGTCCTCGATTATAAGACGACCCCCCATTTTTGAGAATATGATTTCTTGAATAAAATATCGTCCTATATTCTGGCCAAAACGGTAGTTGAAAAATGTATTGAAACATATGAGACTAACCTTTATTTAATCAGGTTTAATAATAAATATTTGTTAGCTAGCTGTTCAGATTGGCTCTAATATTAAATGTCAAGAACATAATTAACTCTTTATTGAACATAAAGACAACTATTACAGGCCTAAAGCTGGTGGACGCTGGGAAAAATGTGTCTTAGATAGTCAGAGCTGCCCACTTCTGCAGTAAGAAAGGTTAAGTGTAACGACGTCTACTGCAACAACCCACATGGACACAACAACACACCTGTCTGGGTACTTGAGTGCGTAGGCCGCAGACAGGTATCCTCCAAGGTTGTGTCCAAGCAGCACCATCTCTGCCAGGCCCACTTTCTCCCTCCACTCCTCCAGGGCTGTCACAAACTGCTCCTCAGCCCCCTCCGGGTCTCTGTCGAACCGGGGACGGCTGCTCCTGCCGAAGCCAAGCAGGTCCAGGGCGTAGACCGGCCCGCAGCCGGAGAGAGCGTCTAGATTCTGGGCCCAGAGTCCAACCCCGCCTCCAAAGCCATGCAGCAGAACCAGAGGAGTCCCGGGTTTGGCAGGGGGCTGCAGCTGCGTGGAGAAAGCTAAGGTCCACAGGTAGTTGCCGTTGGATATCTGGACGTGCTGCCTGGAGTAACGTCGCCTCACAGCTGCGGCAGACAGGAGGGGTCGTCAGAAGAGATGGCATCGTTGTGTGTCATGGAAAATCTTTCGGTATCAAAACAAAAAAATGTTGTCTTCGATGGCGGATACTTTTTTTGGTACCAGTAGTGCTGGGCGATATGGAAAAAATAATATATCACGATACGGACTATTTTATATCACGATAACGATATATATCACGATATACCATAATAAAGTATGTTTTCAGTTATTCTCTGAAAAGTTTGACAAAAATTAAATTCCTTACTTTTCAACTTTATTTTGAAAGGACATTTAGCTGAACTGTCACAAACATACATTTTAGTGCAGCAAAAACAGGTAGGTACAGAGGTACAGTAGCTTTCACATTTTTTTTAAAGTGCACAACAGTTTCTGAGAGGAAAAACACATTTTTGCACTGAAGTTCAGCTATAAAAAATAAACACAAATTATTTTTCAACTTTCTGAAATCTGTAACCTTGTAGTACAAAGTTTGCAAACCAATATAAAGTGTCTAAAGTAAACATCAGGGTTGAAGAGAACTCTGTTTAAGGCATTAACCATGAATAAAAGTGCAAACATAAAAGGCTACTTTGTAGAAGTAGATATGATTCTATCAAATTTATCATTGCAGGTTATTTAATTACATATTTGCTGTAATAATTGATAAAATTAGGTTAGAAATGATAGAAACGATAGAAGAAAAATGGCACGATACACACTTTTATATCGTCCTCACGATATGTATCGTCATATTGCCCAGCACTAGGTACCAGTGTATAAAAATTTCAACATAAAGGATGGTAAATTGCAGAGATATTTTCAGGAGCAGGTGCTCAAGGCACCAAAGCACACTCACTTAAATATAATATATTAAAGTGAAACTGACTCCTACTCACTTTAATGACACAGTCTTTATTTCTAACAACCACACAATCATATTTCTGTGAAAAAATGGCACCTTTTTTGGTCAAAAAAAGCAACATTTACGTTCTTATAAATGGTTAAAGCAGCTTGTTCACTAACTTTTGAGCATTTTTTCTTCTGCATCTTTGAGCTGGGAAGGAGAAGTGGGGCACCAGGAGGGAAGCCAGCTTGATATCCAGGAGCTGAGGTTCAGACAGCAAACACACACAGCCGAACAGGTCGTCCAGACAAAGAAGAAGCAAACACAACAAAACACTGAACTTTGACCATGACTCATTTACTGTCAGCACTGCTGCTATGCCCGTCTGGTAAAGCAAAACTAATTAAAATCATACAAACATTACAGTCTATTGTATAAAGCTCAAACACTTCCATCTGTGCAGTTTGGGGCTTTTATGTTAAGCTTCATTGTTAAATATATTATTTTAATGCTGGATTGCTTTCAGGCACTGATTTATTTGGTGAAAGGAAGTTACAGAAATCCCTACTGCTCAAATTCTCAACTCTAGATGTCATAAGAAATTAAGAAGAATTCAGTATTGAGAAAATGAAAACCAGCAAAGACAACATTAAAGTATTTTACAACTATTCCTAGCAGAGCATTAAATAAAATTTCGCTTGACCTGTGATGCGTTTAAGGATACTCATGAAGATGTCAAGACAAGAGATCTTGGTGAAAAACAAAGTTGCTTATCCAACCACGCTATGACAGAGCTCGATAAAAACGAAGGAATAAAAACAAAAGAAACACAGCTAACCTATAACTATACTAACCTCTGCTCTTTGTAAGGTTGTATTTCCTCCGCCATCCTCCTCATGGTCTATTATCAGTCTGATGATACGATCTAGTAGAAAGTACAGCCGAGGCGATGCGTTCAAGGACATCCTGTAAATAAGGAAAAAATAAAATAATATTATAACGTGTCAATAAATTAGACTGGAAATATTAATGATAAATAAAACTCACTTGTCACAGTTACTTGCAATTTAGTTGATTAGTGGAGGTGACATAATATATTTATCATGTAATATAAATAATACTGTCTAATATCATTGTTGTTTGTAGCCTACAACTGTCGTGACTGAAGCAAGTGACTGAGTTTTTTTTTCTTCTTTTGTATAATATTTATTCAAAAACGTTATCCCGCGTGCCGCAGGTCCATTCAGTAGAGTTAACTGTATTTGATGTGTTTCTGCGGTTTAAAACGGTGATTAACCATAGTTAAAAATCAACTTCAGGCTTGAGCTGGGTTGAGTTAGCATTAGCATGTTAGCTATAATTACCTAGACACGTCATCGAGCTTCTAAAGATGAACAGCGTCATAGATTTTTTCTTTTTTAAAAAACAGAAACCTGGAAGCTTGTAAAAAGGGACCAGGTAAGGATTTTACGCAACACAAATCACATAAATTGACATCAATATCTACTATTTTGGGTGGGTGTGGGGGTGAGTCAGATAATTATTATGGGTTATTTTACCAAATCAATGCCATTTGCTTGTTGTAACGCCTCAAAAATAAACTTAATTTTGAAACGTTTTTCAACACTGAACATAATAACAAACACATTTCACTATTTAAATTGTGAATTGGTCAATCTGTATTTTTTTTTTTTTTTTTTACAAGATATCCAAGCAGAAGATAGTTGCATTTTCTCAGTCTTAAACTCTTAAACTAATGCCACTGTGAAAGTAGTGAAAGTAACAGGACTGAGTTTTTATCATAGCATTAGCTAATGCATTAAATATAGGAACATAGCATGCTAATAACTGGAGGCTACTGAGCACATACTACTGATTTTCAACAATATATATTTCTTGAATATATATATATATATATATATATATATATATATATATATATATATATATATATATATATATATATATATATATATGTGTGTGTGTGTGTGTCTGTATGTATGTATGTAATTAAAGAGCAATTAAAGAGCAGGTATAAAGTTCATAGACTGGGGTAGGACCTTTCCATGTTCTTTTAAATCTGTTCATGTTTTTTTTTCCTCTGTGCATTAACAAACCCAGAGAGAAGATTTTTGCTTTAATTTAAGAAATGCATAGACTAACAACGTGCAGCTCGCTTAAACATCTCCTTATCTTTGTTTCCTCTTTTAATTTAAGATAAGGCATAGATTAAATGAAAAGTTAATTTAATTCTTTATCCTCCAGCGCTAGTATGATTAGGCTATGTTGCCAAAGGAAAGGCACTTTTGCCATCTTACTTCTTCCTTCTGTAGCTTGCTGTGAATCTCTTTAAATCTTAAAAGGGGTTTTATCTCATAGATTAATGGATGTGTTATCCTTGAAAAGCTCAGGAGTATCCTTCAAAAAATTATTCTGCAGTCGGTGTGCGCTGACTTGACATTCAAGAGTAATTTATGTCTTTTGGAGAACTGAGAAATAGAAAGATATTTAATCAATTCATCAGAATCTCATGAGGTTTGAATTAGTGGAGAAACAGCAAACATTATATACAGTAGTACTGCTCAATTATGTGAAAAAAAAAATTCATTATTATCCACTGACTTTTGCATTCATTTAACTAATTTCAAACTAAATAAAAATAATTCAGACCAGGATAGAAAATGCTGCTAGAGCTGCTCAGATAACCCTTTAAGCGTTTTTGACCACACACGCAAGCATGACCTTGATATGACTTAAATAAATAAATTCCTGTTACGCACAAGGAGGAAGGAATTACACACCTTAGGATGGTCAAATGGTGTCTCTGCCTGAAGCGTGTACGCTTTTCAATACACAAGACAGAATATGTGGGAGAATAATTGTTGTTTTTTTCATGGTTACATTGATTTCACCCATCCATCCATTATCCTGTGCCTGTTTAATCCTCTGCAGGGTCACGGGGATCTGCTGGAGTCTATCCCAGCTCTCTTCAGGTGAAAGGCAGGGGTCCACCTGGACAGGTAACCAGGGTCTACATTGATTTTACTGGTTGGTAAAATTTGAAATCCCAATTCAAGTTTGATAACTGCACAGCCCTAAAATACAGCCGTAACACTGAAAGCACTCGTAGTAGGAAGGAGGAATGTGATGTTAACAATCTTTGTTTCCATGTAATATTCTGCATTATTGTTTTTTTTTTTGTTTTACATGTATCAACAACCCCAGCTGAGGACAAGACATTGTTTCCTCCGGTAGATCGCAAGAAGCTCTGAGGAAAGGCGTTGACCCACCAGATTCCCATCCCATCAAGCATCTATGGTATATACAGAATAAACCCGAACTAATCCCTTAGTGTTAGTATCACTGGACTATTTGTTCTGGTGCTGCATGGTAGAATATAAGGCAGGTGATTTTTTTTATGCTGATTAGAGTTTTATGTGCAAGAAAAAGACTAGTCCTGTGGCATCGTGTTTTCATTCTGCCAAAATATGGCAAGTCTTTTTTTAATTACCTTTTTTCTTTGGCGAAGAGATGAGTAGCAAAACCTGTCCAGAAAAGATTTGCCATTTTGTCCTTCATACACGAGGGATGGCCTGAGGAGAGCGCCCTGTCAGCTTTGTTCCACAAGGTGGCGTAGTTGTGCTCCGGCAGACCGCACACTCAACACAGACACACACACTCTTGCTACTTTGTGCTTCGTTCCTCAAACACAATTTTCCTCTCATGCCGCCCACCTCCAGCGGTTCTCAGACCCTGGGTTGACTGAGTGGTTCCTGAGTGCTTGATTTCCGTTTTTCTCCCACAGATGAACACAGTGATTCTGGTTTTATGTCACCGTCTGTCGGCTCTGTTGCTTTAGACCGAACCCGCGGATGAGCAGAGGTGTTTGTAAGACATCAGTGACTGAGTCAAGCTTTTCGGGAAGAGAGACGGCAGCGTTGAGCCAGCCTTCTCACTGTGTCTTACACTAAAGGCTAGTCATGCTAGCTTGAGGTTATACATATCATCAAAATCAGTAACCCGTGGTCTGGCTGCAAATTGACTTAAACAAAGACTCTGTTCAGTCTCATCAGTCCTGAGACAATCAGGAGGAAATTTCACTAAACAGGCAAAGCCATTACAATCTGCTCTAAATTATCTGATTCTCTGTGTAATCTGGCTGATTGTGCCTGGAGTGGTTTTCCCGAAGTGCCAGTGTCGGGTAATGTGCATCCCATAGAGCTCACGCATGTGGGAATCCGTGAAATGACACATGGCAGATTATCGCACTGCAAATTGAAGTAATTACGCACTGCAGCTCATAAATATAAAGATTCGTGTTAAAGTGTTGAGATTACGTTCAGTTTTTCCTTAATTTTAATGTTATTCACACACAAAACAAGAGTATGTGCTGTTGACAATTTAAATTGAGGCAGCAAACTATAAATTTGACTGAAATAACTTCGGGGGGGGGCGGTCAGCACTGTTGCCTCACAGCTAGAAGGTTTCCTTCAGGTACTTCCTCCATCAGTCCAAAGACGTCCCTGTCAGGTTAACTGGTGGTTCTAGATCACCCGTAGGATTGTGGCCCTGTGATGGACAGGTGACCTGTCCAGGTGGACCCCTGCCTTTCACCTGAAGAGAGCTGGGATAGACTGTGACCCTGCAGAGTATTAAACAGACATAGATAATGGTTGTATCCCTGTGATGGACAGGTGACCTGTCCAGGTGGACCCCTGCCTTTCACCTGAAGAGAGCTGGGATAGACTGTGACCCTGCAGAGTATTAAACAGACATAGATAATGGATGGATGGATCCCTGTGATGGACTGGTGACCTGTCCAGGTGTACCTTACCTCTTGACCGTCGACAGCTGGGATGTACTCCAGCAGGTGCCCGTGGTCATGATCAGGACATAAAATGGATTGATTGATTTCAGTGGAATGAAAGCTTAAGCATTTCCTGTAAACTATGCCGACAGCATAATGGTTTGCTAGGTTAGCATTCGCTGCAACTGTGAGCTAGCAACTGCTAATGAAGTTCAGTTGAGACTTTCACAGTTTGTGATGAACCTTATTTCTCAAAAACAGAGAACAGGTTGACATGGATCCAAACTGAACATTGACAAAAAGATGAGATGACGCTAACGCTCAGCGCCACGGCCCTGGCACGGGGTTGGATGTGCTCTGCCAAAAATTACACCTGGGACATCCATATCTCAGGTATAGAGGCTTTTTACATTCAGTAAAATCTTAAATCTTATTCATTCAACACTGTGAAAAAGAGTATTTTATCTTTATCTTTACCATGGGTGCGTTTACATGGGAAGTTTAATTCCTCTTTAATTCAGTATTAAAGTTAAAGCCGAATAAAAGTTACCATGTAAACACTTAATTCCATATGAAAATATCAATTCCGAATTAAACTTAATTCCGAAGTAAGTGGCTGGTTTATTCCCATTTTAATTCTGAATTAAGTAATTTCGCGGTCATGTTTACACTCATTCCTCTTTAAATTAATTCCCGTCTTTCTGCGCATGCTAGTTCTCTTGCCCGTCTGTCGCGATGACGCTTATATTCCGCGCTGGGCTTGTTTTCAAAACGGCCGCACGCAGTAAACGGTGTTCAAGAGCAGAGACGATTTATTTAATAAATAGCTTGGAGGAACTGGAAATAATTAAAAGAACAGATGGCAGGAAACATAAAAATTGTGAGCTTTTCAAAGTTGTAGCGGCCAGGTTAAATGAAGGAGGTTTAGCAGATAGAGACGCCACCCAGGTCAAAAATAAGTGAAATGTTGTTGCTAACCGAGTTGTTGCTAAGTTTGTTTTCTTCCGGTAGATGTAAAGACGTCCGCCCCCCCCATCCAATCAGAACCCTTCCCAACCCCCAGACCTAAAGCGGAGTTGGATAAAGCCGAACTAACGTGTTTTCCATGTAAACCTTAATTCGGAATTACTATTTCCATGTAAACTCGAAGGAAAATAGTTTAATTCGGAATTATTTAATTCCTAATTATTAATTCCGAATTAAAAAACATCATGTAACCACAGCTCATGTTGGCTTTTATTGCTGAGCAGCTGTGCGATGCGATTTTTTAAAGGATTACATTTATTTGCTTATTTTGACTCTTGGATAATGGATCAGACTTAAACTGGTAAGGCTGTTGTCATCAGCCTTGTGAAAATAGGATGAAATGTTTCTCTTGTAAGGTGATGTATTTTTCTTATAGTCATGTGGACTATATGAAAAATTCCAGGGTTTTACATATCAGGATTTTTTTTTTAATAATCAGGTTGTTTAGGTAAATATAGCTTTGGATGAGCCACAGATAGGACATTATATTGCCATTACCTGCTAAAGATAAACAAATACTAAATATAAAATCAGTACATCCTCACAATTCAATCAGTTTTAAAACCACATTTAGCTGCATTAACTTGAAGTAATAGTCTTCTGTACATTATCAGTCTTTCATGTTTTTGAGGAGGAATTTTTTTTTCAGTCTCCTTTTTCATTCACTTGATTTTAATTCAGTTCATGGAGGTTTGAGGGCATTTGTTGATGCACAGGTTTCTTAAGGTCCTGTCACAGTATTTGTCTGGACCGTCTGGACTGTGTCTGAGTCACTGTTAAGTCTTAATTAAGCTCGGTCAAGGTTTACCCTTCTACCATAAGAAGGAGGCATGACAATATATCATAATATAATATTTGCGTCAATTAGAGGCACATCTGATATCAGGAAAAGAACTGTGGACCTGGTTCATCCTTGGGTACAAATTCCAGATGCCTAAAGGAGCCATGTTCATCTGTTCACAATTATAGCAAATATATGCAAGATTAAACACCATGGGAATGTCCAGCCATCATAGCACTCAGGAAAAAAACAGGTCGGTGTCTCAGAGATGAACGTGCTTTGGTGCTAAAATGTGTGTATCTATGGAGCCCCATTTGGGTCATAATTCAATGAATACATGGGTCTATTATTATGAAATACAGGCATTTATTATTATGAAATATTTCCCATTATTATGAAATCCATGTTTATTATTTTTAAATATTTTCCATTATTATGATAATGGTTTCGTTTTTCATAAAAATGAGCTTTTACATGATAATGGCTTTGTTTTTCATAACCTGGTCAAGGTTTCCCGTAGCTCAGTCCAAGCTGCCATAGCTACAATCGGACTAGGAGCGCACCTTGATGACATCACGGCCCGCTGCTAACGGGACCTCACGGCCAAAACTAGTCGATGTCAGAGCGTAGAATGGAGAAGGATCAGCCAATGAGGGTGCAGGTCAATCACTGGTCCCGCCCACTGGCAAAATGTATTTATTATGTAAAAGCTCATTCTTATGAAAAACAAAGCAATTATGTGAAAACTAATTCTTAGATAAAAAAGCTATTCTGAAATAAACTATTATGCATTAAACTAAGATTAAATAATAATAAAAATATATTTCATATTTTCATACATTTTTTTCATAATAATGGGACATTTTTCATAATAATACACATATATTTCATAATAATGTGAAAAATGTCATAATAATGGATACGTATTTCATAATAATAAACGCCTGTATTTCATAATAATAGACTCATTTATTTATTGAATTATGACCCAAACGGGGCTCCATATGTATCAGCCCAGAACAAAAGCACGGCGGTGGCAGCATCATGTTGAGGGGGTGTTTTGCTGCAGGAGAGACTGGTGAACTTCAGAGAATAGACGACATCATGAGGAAAGAACATTATGTAGAAATATTGAAGCAACATCTCAAGACAGCAGCCAGGAAGTTGAAGCCTGAGTATAAATGGGTCTTAACAATAAACATACCGCCAAATTAGTTATAAAGTAGCTCATGGACACCAAAGTCAATATTTTGGGGTGACCATCACAAAGCCCTGATCTTAATCAGAGCTGAAAACCTACAAACCTGTCTCAGATCCACCGGTTCTGTCAGGAGGACCGGACCAGAACTCCAGCAAATGGAACAAAACGCAAAACGTTTGACCAAAGTCACACAATCTGAAGGCAATGCTGCCAAATACGAAGGAAGTGTATGTAAGCCTCTGACTCTGAAAAAAGTCATTTAAAAATCCCACCCTCATTATTCTGGCATTTATCAAATATATAGATATAATTTTGGTAATCCTAACTGATCTAGAACAGAAGACGTTTAGTCTGATTTAATGTCAGACACCGAGGAAACAAAGATGATGCGTCTTTTCATACACCGTACATTTCTGGCTTCACAAATCTGCAACCAGAGTTATATATATATATATATATATATATATATATATATATATATATATATATATATAATATATATATATATATATACATATATATACAGTCATGGAAAAAATGATTAGACCACCCTTGTTTTCTTCAGTTTCTTGTTCATTTTAATGCCTGGTACAACTAAAGGTACATTTGTTTGGACAAACATAACGATAACCACAAAGATTGCTCATAAGAGTTTTATTTAAGAGCTGATATCTTACCATTTTCCATGGTTTTCTTGATTATAACCTAAATCACTTAAGTTTTTACATCAATAGCTATGGCGTTGTACTGCCAAAAACACTGCTTTTATGCATTCAGTGTTTTCTTTTCTGTCTGTTTTAGTCACATGATGACGTTTAGTGGTACCAGGTATTAAAATGAACAAGAAACTGAAGAAAAAATGGTGGTCTAATAATTTTTTACATGACTGTATATATATATAATATATATATGTATATATATATATATATATATATATATATATATATATATACATATATATATATATATATATGTCTTTTTGTTTCATGTTTGTTGTTTTTTAGTTCTAGATATCCGTGGTACATACAGTCAGATGTTTTCTTATTACTCAGGAAAAAAATTCAAGTTGCTTGGTATTATCTTAATGTGCTCATGCTGGACACCGGAAAGAACATAAGGAACAGCCATATGATAATTAACCCAACTAACACGAGCATTAAGCACTCAGATCAGGCAGACGTGGCTTTTAAATAGGCCTGTGGAGATATTGAGGATAGAAATTAGGATGGAGAGAATCAGTGGAAAAGTGAGAGGGAGGAGGAAACTATTGGAGAAAGCGAGACGTTGAGCCTGCCCATTATAAATCATATCCGCTGTTGGCGCCAGCCGCGTATCCTAGCAACCAGACAGACCCTCCACCTCCCCTCCATCCTCGTTCCATCTTCCACTAACAGCCTCGTCATTCCTATTACCCATATTGCACTGGGCTATGCCACAAAAACTCCCAACAGAGTTTTCTTTTAGCTTTCAGCTTGACGACTGACAACACAGGCTTAATATTGAAAGAATAAACAAGGAGCTGACGCCTGAACAGTGTACTGTAGCTAAATAACCTTTATTTTACTTTTCTCTCCCCTATATACACAAACCCTGGTAGAAAATGCTCGTATAATTATTGTCCCTATAGTATTATCATATTATTATTACTGTTTCATGATCTTATTCATTTATCAACTCCGAATCCACGGACACAAAAATGAAGATAGTTTGCTGAAATAAATGTTATAATTAAAACCATTAATTCAGCTCAAAAAAAAACATAGTGCACTAATAATAATGTTGGACAGTGTAATTGCTTCACTTTAACAAGTACGCTGACACCGAGGGGAGACTGAGGATATCAGTCAAAGCCAACGAATCGATGCGTGCGCACATTCATACTGGAAACGTGTTTTTTCTATTCCATACGTGTTGCGGTGTTGTGATTTAATGCGGCTGCAACCACTGCATGATCATACAAGTGCATGAATGGAGGATATTGATCTGCAGAGACTTGAGCTACCTCGGGATGAGAAAGTCCTCAGGGATGGAGCGTAAAGGAGGATGGAGAATGAGGCCATGAGAGGGAGAGAGACAAAAGAGAAAAAGAGGTCTGTCTGTAGAAGATGATGAAAGGATGTCACCTAAGTTGTAGAAAGGCGCATGTGAACAGCGTTTTACTAGTTTTATTTTAAAATAGTAAGGATTGTTTCTAAAGAACTGTATTATCACGAGACTCTTTCACTAAAAAATAAGGTCATGAATACAAGCTGCTGAAATGAGATTTCCTTGAAGGGCGGCTGGGTTCGCCCTCAGGGACGGGTTGAAGGGACTCGTCATCCGGGAGCAGCTCAGAATAGAGTCGCTGCTCCACACCGAACGGCGCCGGTTCAGGTGGTTTCTGGTCGGCGCCCCTGGTGGATGCTTCCAGGCGGTGGTTCTGACTCGTCCCATGAGGAGCAGGCCTCAGGGCCGAGCCAGGACCCGCTGGAGAGATTATATCTCTCAGCTGGCTGTGGAACGCCTCGGTGTCTCCTCTGTAGATGACAGGAAGTTAGGTTTGAGGATCTCTGCAACGTGGTTCTGCATAAGCAGCAGGAAATTGAAAAAACTAAAAAACAGTTACTTCTGGTCTTAGTGGCGGTTTCCAGAGGAGTGGGGTGACGCTAATTTCTTTTTCATTCATAGGCTAATGACCTTGTTTTATCTGCTAAGGTTTCTAGATTATTTCCATCACAGTTTGTGCAGTAGCGAATTATTGGATATATATTTTGCTAGCGACAGTTTCCGAAGTGCTGATTGACCCACATAATCACAGTGACCAGTTTTCAAAGGAACTTTGGACTTTCTTCCAAGGAAATAACCCTGGCTTATTAGAAAACAGTTTTGTGCTCAGAGTGGTAGAAATACTTGTTTCAATAAAAAAAAAAAAAAAAAAAAAAAAAAAAAAAAAAAACTAAATATATAATATATATATATATATATATATATATATATATATATATATATATATATATATGTATATATATCTATATATATGTATATATATATATATATATGTGTAGGGGTGCATGATAACTATCGGGCCAATAATAATAAATTATGACGTCATCCCGATAAGTCCGATATCACAACGAATAGCCTCGATAACATTTATATTTCTGTCAACACAGCAGTGTCTCGCTCCCTCTGAGCCTTGAATGACCAGCAGTGAATGTTATGTTCAAGTAACGTCGGCATAATCAGGAAAACGATTTCTCAGTAAGGAAAATCAAGAATACCCCCTCATGCCAGAAAACAACTCGTTAACTCGGTCATAATTTTGGTAGTTGCTGACTTGAATTGATATTCGCAGTATTTTCCCACATGTTACACATAAAAAATAGAAAAAAATGGAAAAGGCTAAAGAACGACTAGCAAACGAGGGAACGGAGGAATTTACGTTACACCTTGAATGCAGCATGCAGTTCAGTGCGTTGATAAAAACAAACATGGCAGCTATTATATGGAACTTCGTTAAAGTTTCAGAAGAAGAAAGTTCGCTGGTTATTTGTGACAAATGCTCCAAGCGAAGGAGGGAAAAATAGCACAAGCTTTAATACGTCAAATCCGATCAGCCACCTGAAACATAACCATCGCTTCCATGGAGTTTTGAAATCGCGCTAACGCAGTGCTTCTCAATTATTTTCTGCTGCGCCCCCCCCCAGGAAGAAGAAAACATTTCGTGTCCCCCCTCCTCCCCACTGCGACTATAAATAGTATAATTTGTCTATGAAATTATTGTAAGTACTAGGGATGGGCATAATTAATCGATTAATCAATGATTGATCATTAAGAATTTGGTCGAAGAAATTAATTTTCGTCAATGAACCGAATGTTTTTTTTTTTTTTTTTAAACAATCTGAATGTAGGTTCTCAGTGCACGTCCTCAAACAATGTGATGCATTTCTCTGTGCCACCGATAGAAATCTGCCACCAGGGGGCAACATTTCACCATCACTCTACCCTGGCTGGACTCAGTTGTTACATGCTAGCTTCTGTCATCGCCTAATCATGAAGCGGTCGGCGAAGTGTGGCGTGAGGCGGTCCATCTCTATCTCAGCCTAGCCTAGCCTAGCCTAGCCTAGCCTCAACTCGGTGTTAGCACGGACCAGAAGGAGCTGCAGCGCACATCGAGCACACAACAAGCGCATCTTTTTAAGAAACAAAAAGCCTGTAATACTGGCGCCTTGATATAAATTGTCCTTGTTAAGTAGTCTCCTCGATATCTCTTGTTTTATTATCGTTGTTTTTTTAAAGAAAAAGGAAATGTCACGTTATTGTAGACCACAACATCCGGGCCACTGAACACATCTGGGCATGTGCGGGCCATAGCAACCAGGCCATAGCAACCAGGCCAAAGGGGAAAACAAACGCCACGCCGATATCGAGAATATTTGTGATAGTTTTCAATATAAAAATGTTAATGATTAATCGATTATTAATCATTAATTCTCCCGACGATCGACGAATAAATCTCGACCAAATGCCCATCCCTAGTAAGTCCACCTCTGCATAACAGCGTATCCTTATTAACATTATGGGAAACAAAAAAAAGAAATATAGATCAACTTATAACAAAGATTAACTTTATGAAAATAGTTTTTTAAGTCTGTAAAGATTAAAAGTGCATCAATCCCACCGTAGCGCTACATCAGCATCGTCATATTTCCTCGTCTTAACTTTCTGGTGACTTTCGTTTGTCTCATTATCTCCGTCTCTCTCCATCTTTGTTTTCATCCCTGTTGAATATTTTTCCCTGGTGTCTCTTGAGTGGTGTCTCTTCATATCTCCTGCTCTGTGCTGCGTTCACACATGTCCGTGCAAAAAACCCGACACAATATAGCTAATACTCCCTGAACCCACTGGGACAATGAGAGCGCCACTGCCCCCTACTGGAGTATGTGTGCAATTACACTTTATTCCAGTACGGCAAAAAAAAAAAAAAGAAAAAAATGCTCCCTGGGGTCACACGCCCCCCCCCAAGGGGTCCCGCCCCACTATTTGAGAAGGACTGCGCTAACGAGAGCTAACATGAGCTAACATGAGCTAACGTCAGCAAACCAGAAACCCCCCTCCTCCCCTCCGCTCATCGCCATCGTCTCTCTCATCTAAAGCTTTCATGAGATTAAAAAAACCCAAAACTACTGAACCTCATTTACTTTAATTAAAAGGCATTCATTTGAATGGAACCCTTTAAACGTAATTTCTTTGGTACTCTGTAGTGCACTTTTTTAGTTTATTCACACAGACAAGTCTAACTTGTGTCAGTACATTATCACCTGTGCATTATTTTTTATTGTCATTGAGGAATGAATTTTTTCAGTTTGTAATTCTGATGCATGTATTTCCATCAGTTCAAGGAGCCTTTATTTTTTTATATCAGTCAGTAATGAACCTTATTTAAGTTAATGTGAGATATCAAATAGGTTTGTTTGATAGCTTTACGAAAATGTCCGAGAGGCTTGCCAACAGTTTTTTATTAGAAAAAATAAATATCTGTTCATTTAAAGAGTCAAAACTGCTTTTGGTTTTGTTCATAGTATTGATGTAATGATCTTAGGTATATGTGTGTGTTATCGGTTATCAGTATCGGCCTTTAGGAGCTGAAAGTTATCGGTTTTAAAAATCAGTTATTGTGCATCCCTACTCATAGTTATTTAACTCAGTGCTTTTTTTCCAGTCGAAGCGTCTCTGTATTGCTTTGCCTCGTTGGATGCTCACCATGCTACCCTGTCAGCTGACAGTTCCACCAGTCTAATCCCAAACCAGCAACTATGAGACAGCGAAAATTAGGACGCAGCCGACTGGCAGCAAGACATCTTGGTAAACTGCTGTGCGTGCAACAAGGCAGAATAACTCTGTTTGATTTAGAAAGTCGTGACAAAGTAAATAGCTGTGAAGCACAAAAGTGATGTGGTGTAAATACAGAAAATCTAATGCAGCACTGAGAGGTTTGAATTGTTTCAGATGGTGAAAACTCATTTCTCCATGGATGTCATTCTGAGGAGCTATTAACCTAGCTTCCTTCCAGAAATCCTCCCTGATCCCTCAAACTGACAGCACCGTGTCTGCTGTCTACTGCAGGAAAGACGTTAACCACTCAGAAGTATTTCCCACAACCCCATTTAAAAAAAAAAATACCCCTCAGAGTCCTCTCTAACTGCAGCATCTAATAGTTTATGTTGGACAAGATGTTGCATGTTAAGGTAGATTATACATTCGTGTATCAGGTGATCAAACAACAGAGTGTGTTCAGTCTGAGGCTTCTTCAGGTCCGTTGCAAGATGGAAAGATCCAGAAGATCATTCCTGCCAGCAGCCATCAGCCTCCACAACAAGACTTAACACCTATTATTATTATTATTATTATTATTATTATTATTATTATCAATTAATGATATTATTATTATTATCATTATTATTATATTTATTATTATTATTATTATTATTATCAATTAATATTATTATTATTATTATTATTACCAATTAATATTATTATTATTATTATTATCAATTAATATTATTATTATTATTGTTGCTGTAGTTTTATTATTATTGCTGTTGTTTGTCTGTTGTTTATGAAAAAAAAAAAAAAAAGAGAGAGCCCTTGCTACAGTATTGAATTTCCCTTTACGGGATAAATAAAGTATTTTTCATTTCATTAATGGTAGCCCTGCGGTGGTCTGTCCAGGACACACAAAGAAAGCTGGGTCACCCTTTTATAGGGAGAAACGAGATGGATGGATGGATGGATAGATGGATGGATAGATGGATGGATGGATGGATGGATGGATGGTTGGATGGATGGATAGATAGATAGATAGATGGCTGGATGGATGGATGGATGGATGGATGGATGGATGGATGGATGGATGGATGGATGGATGGATGGATGGATGGATGGATGGATGGATGATGGATGGATGGATGGATGGATGGATGGATGGATGGATGGATGGATGGATGGATGGATGGATGGATGGCTGGATGGATGGATGGATGGATGGATGGGGATGGATGGATGGATGGATGGATGGATGGATGGATGGATGGATGGATGGATGGATGGATGGATGGATGGATGGATGGATGGATGGATGGATGGATGGATAGATGGATGGATAGATGGATGGATGATTGGATGGATGGATGTATTTATTCACATTGTGGTCAAGTTTGATTTGTTTCTCAAATAAGATCTTTAGGATGTGCTGTATATTTGTAAATGATCAGATTGGATTTGTGTGTCCGGTTTAACCAACCTGTCTGTCTGAGTCACGGTTTTAAAGGTGTAGCAGAAACCATAGACATATATAGACATATATAGATATATATAGAGATATATAGACATATATATGTCTATATATGTCTATATATGTCTATGGCAGAAACAGCTGCACATCAGCTGTTTCTGCCATAGACATATATAGACATATATAGACATATATAGAGATATATATGTCTATATATGTCTATATATGTCTATATATGTCTATAGCAGAAACAGCTGATGTGCAGCTTCACAGCTGCATGTCTCTTCCAGCTCTCAGAGTCCCAGTTTGTTTTTGGTGTCTGTCCTCCGGACTGTTGTCCTCCTTGTTTTCCAAACACACTCATCTCTGAGCTATTTTGTTTTTTTTGTCGAAGCTGTATTGATCTCTGTAGGACCTGCACCAAAAAGATTTGATTATTTTACAAAGCAAGAGGTCTGCTTGCCTTGTCATTCTGTACCAGTAAGTGATACAGGGAGACGCTCAAACGAGAAATTTCTCTTTCGCTCAGATCTGTCCTGCGTCTTCCAGTAAACAGAGGATAATTTTAGAGCGATCGAGGCTCCATAGGATGTTGTTCACTGACACGTACACATAGTATAAGAAGATCCCTCGTTCCCTGCTGCACCTGCTGACCTCACAGGATCCACTGAGATGGCCGACTGCTGAATGTGCGGCTTCTGCACGCGCTCAGACGCACACACATACTGGAATGTGGACGCACTTTGACTAATAGGGCTAATGCTTCCTGAAGAGGGCCCAGCACTGCATTAGCTACGGATGTGGGATTGATTTAGAAACTGAAAGCCTTCTAGTGTGTGTGTGTGTGTGTGTGTGTGTGTGTGTGTGTGTGTGTGAGAGAGAGAGAGAGAGAGAGAGACAGGGAAGCAGAGGGGGAATAAGCTGTGCACTCATCATCGTGTATTTTTTTGTCCAATTCGACTTCTTTGGCATTATCTGTTTACTGAAAATGATGCAGGCACCCTGCAAGACCACATACGAGGGAGCTTTAACCAATTTAATGATCAATATTCAAAATATGTTTAGATTTTCTCAAAATATTGTAACCTTATTTTTTTCAGAATACAGTCATGGAAAAAAATTATTAGAGCACCATTTTTTCTTCAGTTTCTTGTTCATTTTAATACCTGGTACAACTAAACGTCATCATGTGACTAAAACAGACAGAAAAGAAAACACTGAATGCATAAAAGCAGTGTTTTTGGCAGTACAACGCCATAGCTATTGATGTAAAAACTTAAGTGATTTAGGTTATAATCAAGAAAACCATGGAAAATGGTAAGATATCAGCTCTTAAATAAAACTCTTATGAGCAATCTTTGTGGTTATCGTTATGTTTGTCCAAACAAATGTACCTTTAGTTGTACCAGGCATTAAAATGAACAAGAAACTGAAGAAAAAAGGGTGGTCTAATAATTTTTTTCATGACTGTATAAATGCATTTGTGTGAATGTTTCAGTTATCAGCCGATATCAGCAGATGATAACTAGAAGGGCGAATAAGAATTCGACCCATCATTGCAGCTGTATTTTAGTCAGACTGGTAAAAATGTTCATCTAATGCTGGATTAATTCCTTACATCAAAAATTGAGAATTTAATGCACTGATCTTTAGGTCAGGACTACAGATGGAAATTAGCTTGTGGCTAACTCTGGTGCAGCCATCTTTTTAATGTACCTGCACATTGTCCTTTAAATAAATAAATAAATAAATTCCAAGTGAACCAGTTGAAAGTTGCTTTACTTCACTAAATAAATGTGCATATGATTCTCGACTCTTTACAGCAGTTTGTTAACATTAGTTACGTCTACATGCAGAGATGCCGATATTTACATTGCACTGAGATAAACTGAGATAAAAGAGGCAGCAGTGTATCTGGAAAGACAGGCTCGTAAGATATATTCTTTGACATCTGCACAGCATCGCGAACGTCATAGTTGCCTTATTACAAGGCTTTACCATATGTTACAGTGAACACAGTTGAATTAGTTGGAATTTATAATGAGGCTTGAGGAGTTTAGTTTAACCAATTTTATAAAAACAAATTCCTTCATGTCTGTATTAACTCTGTTTACCAGTTGGGAACAACATAAAGTATTTATTTGCAGTAGTAGTGATGAAGATGGCCTCTTATTTATTTGAACTGCAGAAGCTTCGTGTTAAACCTTTGGTGCATCTATTGTGATTTCCTGTTTTCTTACGTAATAGTTTTGCATCTTAATAAGAAAGAACAAACGCGATAACTACCTCTACGGCAGGAGTTGCACTCGGCAGTGGATTTTTCAGACAGGGTTTGTTTAATTCTGTTCATCATTGAATGGAGTGAGTGAGTCACAGGTCATCTGGTTTGAAGAGTTAGTCGAGTTAGTCGAGTTGGTCGAGTTAGTCGAAGCCAGAGATTCTCTCCTTTACTCTCAGCAACTCGTAGCTCCGGCTGTTTCCATAAAAACTCATTTGTCCATATGTTCAGTCACAGTTAGCTTCCAGCCAGTCGGGCTCGTGTTACCCCGGCTCTCATTAGTCACAGCTGATCAGGGAAGCACCTTTGAAGTCGCATAACTAGGCATGTGGCAGAAGAACAAATGTGCGCAGATATGGAAGCGAGTCTTTCCGTCAGCAAAATGCACCCGCTCTGATTTATGCCAGTTTCATGACTGATAGTTCATTTTCTTTCTCACATTGATCTGTTTCAGACCCTTAACACATGCGCCACACATTCATACGTTCACATTTGCCCGTTTAAGCAGTGAAGGCCATTGCTTTCAATAATCTTGAGCTTTTGGCTTTTAATTACTGTTACTGTCATTTTTAGTTTAGGATAATGGAAATGAATCATCGTTTTTGTGACCTTAGAGTGACTTACTTCAGGCCACAGATAGCCTCTAGACGGCGCTGCAACAGCCTTCAAAGCATCTTCAAAAACACATAAAAACCTGTAAATATTTAACATGGAGACGATGTATCCTGATGCTTAATGAGCAGTGAAAACACTGGTGGTTTGAACATTCACAGTGCTGCTCAGATTATTGGAGTCCCTGAATACAGAATTAAGCTTATTTGTAATAAATGTCAGACCAGAACCCTAACTGAGCTTGAATCTGGGGGAAAGTTTTCATTCCATGGAAGCTCTTTCTTGTAATTGATAAAGGATTTAGGATTCATAGAAGTTTTTTTTTTTTTTAATAATATTGAATTCTGAACAGGATTTATTAGTGAAATTCTTCTGATCAGAGGAACACGTGATATCAGCGGATGCTAAAAGCTAAAAGCTAAAAGCTATGTTATGTTTGTGTATGTCTACATGATTAATTGTTTCATAAACTGCTGTGTCAGGTGTTCAGTATGTTAATATACTGCAGCGCCGTAGACGTTGGCTCATTAGGTAAAGTACAGAATTGGTTCTGGAGAGGATGCTAGTGTGAAACCTGCTGTAGTGAAGTTTCTTATTGTAAAAATGAAAACGTCAAAGTGATGTTTTATCAGCATCTGGGTGCTGGTGGAGACTCTGGAGGTCATGCTAACACTCAAAGGTTTGAATTAGGGATGCACGATAACTGTTTTTTTAAAGCGATAACCGATATGTTTCAGCTCCTAAAGGCCGATACCGATAACCGATAGCACACACATATACCTAAGTTCATTACATCAATACTATGAACAAAACCAAAAACAGTTTTGACTCTTTAAATGAACAGATATTTATTTTTTTACAATGAAAAACTACTGGCAAGCCGTTGTTGTTGTTGTTAAGTTTCTCCGATGTAAAGATGCGTTCGCTCCTCACTGCGCTGGACTGCATATACGACGTTGCTAGCCTTGACTGTTAGGTTTGAAGTGGATGACTTGACAGCGGCTCAGTTTGAATATTCCAGGCTTGAAGCGTTGTCTTGATGTGCTTGTGCTCGTTTTCTTTTTAATCGGTCTCATTGGGAATATTCGTAGCCCGACAGTGTAAAGTTCTGATGACGGACAGTTCATGTTCCATGTGTGAATCAAAATGCAGATATTGGTTTGTGTGTGTATAGGTGTTCGGTAAACTTCAACTTCGATACGCGATTCTCCAGAAATGGCAAGCTTGTTCCTCTCTGATCAACTTGATGTTCCTGTCCACCGAGTTGATGCGTTTAGTGAAGGGGTCCACTTCGTTGGTTTGGATCTTGACATTGGTGTCGTCCACATATCTGAACCAGTGGTTTGGTGCTGTTCTCTTCTCGGAGCTGAGTCCTTCACGTAGATATTGACAACAACGGGTGATACTGGAGAACCTACGGCACATCTGTGTTTCTGTCTGTAAAACCTGAAACAGGTGGTGGAGATGCAGCGGTCCAGATCTGGTCTGGAGTCAAAATCTTGCCTCAGATGTAGGTATGCAGGTGAAAAGCGAAGTGACATTAAATGAGACCATGGTTTCACCTGGAGGCCACTCTCACATGTTGAGGTTCATCAACAAAGTCCACAGAGTTGTGTATGTGATGTTGAGGAGCTAAGATGGTGATGAGGTGATTTGCAATATTGTAGGTGACTGAGCTGATGTTGATGGATCTGATGCTCCTTCCTTGTGTATCTTTGGGAGTCCCGATAATGCATGGAGTGGCCTCCTCTGAGCAAAGCTCGTGGTTAAATGCTTGGTCAATTACGTGTTTCTTTTCCATTTTATGAAGATAGTTTGTGACCTTCTTATATCCACTCACTGGATCCCTGTTCAGATCTAATCTGCTGTGTCCAGTTCTCTCTCTCTCTCTCTCTATTTATATATACAGTCATGGAAAAAATGATTAGACCACCCTTGTTTTCTTCAGTTTCTTGTTCATTTTAATGCCTGGTACAACTAAAGGTACATTTGTTTGGACAAACATAACGATAACCACAAAGATTGCTCATAAGAGTTTTATTTAAGAGCTGATATCTTACCATTTTCCATGGTTTTCTTGATTATAACCTAAATCACTTAAGTTTTTACATCAATAGCTATGGCGTTGTACTGCCAAAAACACTGCTTTTATGCATTCAGTGTTTTCTTTTCTGTCTGTTTTAGTCACATGATGACGTTTAGTGGTACCAGGTATTAAAATGAACAAGAAAGTGAAGAAAAAATGGTGGTCTAATAACTTTTTCCATGACTGTATATATATATATATATCTGTCTGCTGAACGTTTCAACCTTAAAATACCTCATTGAAAACTTAGAGCCTAAATAAATGTAGATGTGCAAGTTAGAGATGCGCGGTTGAACCGCGAAACCCGCGGGCGGAACGGATAATCCGCATATCAGGCGGATGACTCGTCAAAAAATAATACTTTAATTAAATTCGGGCGGGTTGCGGTTGAAGCACTCAAATAATAATAATAAGAAAAAATATTCTACATATTATTAAAAAGGATTATTATTATTATTATTATTTGGTCGGTTCGGTTTTGAAAATTGGTGAAAAAACGTTCCTGCAAATGGATAGCGGGCGGATAGAGATTTTAAGGAGCGGTTGCGGGTTAAAATATACGTCATCCGCGCATCTCTAGCGCAAGTATGCATATATAGATATACATAATGGACATTAAATAATTTACCTTCAGATGTCAAATGTAAAAGTAATTTAAAATTATTGCACATTTATTTGTCTTTCTTTTCTTTTAAAGACAAATTGCACAGATGTGTGTGGTGAAGGACGTCGTCAAACAGCTCTCTACAACCTGATTATAATTTTTTTTTTCCAGCACATGTGTGCAGTAATGCCACTTGCAGATACGGTAAATTCCGTATAACGCTAGTATATATTTATCTGAGTATGGCACGTTAGCTCTGACTGCTACAGAAGGTTTACGTTAAAGCCTCGTCCAGACAGACGGACCCATCTGCCGCATTTAGCTAAAGCTGGTTAAGTATGTCTTAAGATTTATCATATTGTACATATCATAGCATGATATCGTTCTCTATCTCTTTGTCCTCAAACGTTTGCTTGGAAGCACGGCAAGCTAAGATATAACCTTATTAGAAGACGGTTTATTAGAGAAATAAGGCCATGGAGCGGTGGGGTGGTATCGATAGAGAAGCAGGTGGCTGAAGTAGAAATGACGAGAACGAAGGCTGAAGAGGAACGAGTTAAAGCCTGCTGAGAGCAGAGGAGATGGCGAGGTGGCCTGGGGGGAGGAGAAAAGAAAGAGCAAAGAAAGAGAGAAGCAGACATGGAGGAGGTGGGGAATTGATGAAGCAGAAAGCTGGGTTTTTCCTGCTGTGAATCTATGTGTCTTTGCTGTGTGTGTGCGTGAGTATGAATGGCAGACTTTGGCAGTAAATGAAACTGTTTATCAGATCAATATGGCCATCATCTCCCAGATGACTGTGGCCTCTACTGAATAGCAACCATAAATCACAACCAAACATGGAGGACATCGATCTATACTGTGTGTGTTGCTTCAGCGTAAGTCGTTTTGTGTGCTCGTGTGAAATAGTCGTCTTTGTTGCAACCCTCTGGAGCTGAGAGTTGAGATGAAGCAGTCACAAAATGGAGACACGAGAAGCACAGACCACACCTTCTCGCGAGGGCCGGCGCTTGAACACGACACGGAATAAATTCAGGACGCCGGGAAACGTATACGAACCGACATTTAGCGTCTGAAGCGTGACACGTTCCCCGTCTCCATAGGGTTAACAGCGGCGCTCTTGTTCTGAATCCGACGGCCCCCGGTGCTCTCACGCTGAATAATGTAGCCTCCCGATATCAGTGACAAGAGTCTCAAAACCAAAATAGCATCTCGAGCTCCGATAAATATAGAAGGTAATTAAATCGGCAGCAGGAGAGAGACGGAGAAGAGCCAGGGAAGAGGGAAGGTCTGTTTTCACGTGTGCAGATAAAAGTCTGCTTTGCTTTCGGACGGGAACAAAACCTGGTCTTTTCCACGCCGTCCCAACGTCGACATAATCAATAACCATCGTGTAATGATCGTTTTTAGTGAACCGGCCGGACTCTGCGTTTCTGCCGGGCCTCAGTGAGTCAGCAGTATTTCACCGGTTAGCTCTCCAGGGACTCAGCTGTGTGCGTAGCGCTCGCTGCCGTGTGCCTCCCGCCACGCCACTCGCTCGCCGCGATCCGTCTTCCACCTACCTTTATATTAAACGTTAGTGCTTCGTTCCGATCAGAGGATTGATCGTGACTGTGACAACGCTGGGAAGGGTGTCAGGAGCGGGGGTGAAAGGTTATGATGAGGGGGGTTTGGAGTGGTTTGACTGGCCCCTAACTTGACATGATCCCCTCTGGGAATGTGTGTGCGTGTGCATGTGAGTGTGTGTGCATGTGAGTGTGTGTGTTGTCAGTGACATGTTGTGACAGAAACTGACTGACAAGCCCTTTTGCAGCTCAACACCAGCCGCCGCAGAGAGACTAATGATGACAGCTCCCAGGCCGAACACACTGCCTTCTTCTTCTTCTTCTTCTTCTCCCCCTCCGTCGCTCACACGGACACACAAACACACAGACACACAAACACACAAACACGCTTCCTCACTATATCTTTCCATCCTTCGCCCTCTTTGTCTCGTGTTTCTCCCTCAACTACCTCTTCCTCCATCACACGCCCACACAGACAATGGGATCCTGTATATTGTCTCCCTGATGCAAAGGCGCACACACACACACATTTACATGAACGCACACACACACACTCATAGTCACGCTTGCAGTCATCCTAGTCTGCATCACAAGTATTTCTCAAACACACACATTTTTCTGTCTTGCATTGTCTGTCTTAGACACACTCTTCTTCTACACACACACACACAAACGATGCACTACTCGCTCTGTCTTGGAATTTTACATTTTGATGAAGGAGGAAGCTCATCGTCCAATCAGAGCAGCCGGGAGTAGGGCCGGACCATCGCGGCTCAGACGGCGGGGGGGGGTCGGCCGTCAGAACGACCCACCCTGTCGTTCCTGCCCCCCCCGGCGTCCCCTCGTCTTGGCGGGGCCGGTGGTACGACCCGCCAGGCTCGATAAGAACCCCTCCTCTCTGCCTCCCCCCCTTCTGTCAGCGCTAGGGTGTAGCTACCGATGCTGTACTACAGCAGAGAGAGCGGGAGCGGAAGGGAGGAGGGACGTCAGGTGTCACATCTCCACAACCCCCCTGATGAAGCTGCATCGCCACGACAACCAGCTCCCGGGGTACCACCAGGTGAGTCTGAGGACACGCAGGCGCATCCACGTACACGCACATGCCACCTTATACGCAGGGAGGTGCGCTGGATTAACACATTTACTTGGAAAAGTGTGTAACTGCTGCCGTGCTTCAGGATGACCGTACTGTCACTTTTGGATCCAGTGGAAAAATTGTACTTGTAGCAATGTAACGTGTGAACATACATGTGTGTGCGTGCTGTAACCGTGTTAAACTGTACAGTATATATATGTGTGTGTACGTACGCTGTCCCCTCCCTGTGTGGCAGTGGTGGTGGGGGGGGGGGGAGACAAAAGGTCTCCTCCGTCTGGCACTGTAGCGCCGCTAGTATTGGTGCTGATGTGTGCGAAAGTTCTGCCTTTCAGCGATCGTATCTGATCGTAAAAGAAAGAAAGAAAAAAAAAAAAAAGATGCACCAGCATCCCTTAAACACGCATGTCGAACACACGACGGTCACAGCAGATGATCACCCAGTCCGTGGGGGGTTGGGTTGGGGATGGCGGGTGTGTTCTGAGGACACAGCATCTGAGGGGTGGGGGGGGGGGGGGGGAGTGGTTGTCGGTCATGACACTACTGTAGTGTGTTACAGACGACAGATATAGAATAAGGTTGAAACACAACTGTCAAAGGCAGGGTCATCTGCCTCGCACATGACTGCCTGCGTGTGCGTGCGTGTATGTGTGTGTGTTCATGTATGTGCGCAGTTAAGTAAAAGACATGATCTGGAGCTCTGAATGTGCCGAACTGTTGGACACCACCGTCCAGCGAAGCCAGACAAAGGGGCGCTGGATCATACGTGTAGTCTCGCGCCGTATTCTGAGCGTGAGAGACCGAGTGGGTGAGGGGAGCAGGGGGGGGGGGGGGGGGGGGTTTCGTATGTTGAACGCCACCAGAAGCATGTACGCGCGCAGGAATTCCAGTCGTCGTGTTCGAGCTCGTCCCGTTAGGTGTCATCTGTCTCCAGAGGATCATGTGCGCATTGCGCCGCCGCGCTCGCCTCGTTCAACCTGACCCATTTCACAGCCGGTCAGAATCCCGCCCTTCCTCTTCCAACGTCTCGCAGCTGCAGCAGAGTCTCTCTCCGTCTCCGTCTCACGGGGACGTGGACCGGTTCAACCCGGTCCATATGACACCGGATCATCAATCCCCTCTTTGTGTCGGCTACTGTAATAGTCGTGCTCTTATCCTTAGGTGGCCTTTGTTAAATATCCTGCCCATGTGACTGCAGATCTCCGTACGAGGAATGTGCTCCGCTCTTCAGTTAGATTAACATCTTTAAATGAATAATCAAAAAGCGCCGTTATGTTTTGTTTCAACAGGACGCGTTTTTGGCATTTAAGAAAAAAAAAAAAAAAAGTAAGAGGAGAAAGGGTTCACATGGGTGGAGACTCGTGACATGTTAGTGCACAGGTCACACACCACAGCAGCATTCACGTGTGTGGAAGAGAACACGCTATTAAGGCCAAACAGCTGCTTGATCTTAAACAGAAATATTTTTCACTGTCATTCACTTATTTGACCACTTTACAGACCGCAGGACTGGAGTAATCTATATTATAATCTATAATCTATACGTACGGCCCTCTGCATAATGTGAAATCAAAAATGGTGGCGACAGGAACGAGCTGTACGTCAGTTTTCCTTCATTTTCTTGCTCTCTCTCTCTCCGTCTACTTTTTCACCCTTTCCATTTCCTCTCCTCTCTCTGAGCCTGCATGTGCACACTCATCCCCTCCTCCATATGTGAGCTGTAGGGCGTGCCCCTCCATCACCGCCTCATACGTGACAGTGCATCGTCCATACGTGCACACGGAGTTCACGCAACAACTTCCTGTCATGTATGTCCCAGTTCTTAGGCAGCAAAAAAAAAAAAGAAAAAAGAGAGATTGAAAACAGTAAAAGGCTGATGGGAGCGTAGCGCCGCGGTCACTGAAACAGCCCTTTGTTACGTATATGACGACCGCGTAAGCAACAATCAGCCTAATTGAACATTCCAGAGCAATCCTGCAAAATGGCTGCCGAGCCGGCACGCTGTCTGTGATGGCCGACGGGAGTGTGTAAGTCTGAGGCGTGTGCACGTATAGCTGCGCACGCCTGTATACATCATCGGTCCGCTTACGTGGCTGTTTGTGGAAGCGTGTGTGCGCATTTTTTTTTTTTTCTGTGCGCTTGTGTAGAATATGAGAGTAATTCTGCATTAGCTTTTATAGTGGCTGCTTTGTGTCGGGGGAATTCTCCACTCACTAATCCATGATTACCCACCTAAACTGTACGAGCCGTGATGTCGAACGTCCTCGCTGTAACGCTCGACGCTCACACTTCTCTTAGCTCATCACATAAATGTTGATTTTTTGACAGTTTAGCTCGGCTCCCTGCTTTCAGGTTGCACCTCGGCTTCGTGACCGGCACCTTCAGAACGCCAGCACTTTCACAGACCGGCACGAAGGTGCTGAATGTGTTCTGCCAAACAGCTGACCTTGTTGTTTCTTTTACAGCTCCCTGCACCCGACCGTCCACCCCGCCAGCCATCCTGCAATCTACCGATCCATCCGCCCAACCGGCCGAGGCCAGACCTGGCAACCCGCAGGAGTCATCAGGGTTAGTGCTCCTCTGGCACGCCGCTGTGCCAGAACCATCCGCAAGCATCTGGCAGGAGCTCGTAAATTTATAGATCTGCACTCGAGCCAAAGGCCGGACAATCAAATAACATTATAACAAAAGTGAAATAGTGATATGGGTGCACGAAGAAGAGCTATCTATAAAACACTGATGAGTTCGACAAGTCAGGTGGTTTTTTTTCTAATCTTAGAGGAGATGTAGAATGAATCTCCTTAAGTCAGTTTTCCCACACATTAATTTAATATCAGTCGCTCCATATGACTCATTTAAGAAAGCAGCTTTAGAGGTGGGCTCCAAACAGTTTCGCATGACGATAATCAGGGTTCTTTCATTAACATACCCAACTTTTTTCATGCCCCTCTTATTAGCCTACACACACCTCTACAGATTAGAAGTGTCACTGGATTAACTTAAAGCTGTGCCGTTTGGCTGTTAATTCAAATACTGCTAGCGCTTGCATTTTTTCCGCAGTTCATCAGGGAGACGCTGTAAAAAGACAAAGCCGAACCCAAATGACTACCAGCGCTCAGGCCTTATCGCAACCGTGTGGGTGTGCGGCTTGTGTGCGCGCGTGCACGCGTCGTGCGCGCGTCGAGGGTTGGGCCCACATATGAAAATCTTTAGCCTCTAACGTATCTGTGGAGCTTCCACGTCTGCAGGAGAAACAGCTGAGGAGGGACGACGAGGTAGCAGAGCTGCATCCTCAGCAGCAGAGGCGGTAAAAGGGCGTGTCTGCGCCCGTTAACGTGCACGTGCGTGACAGTAAAACGTATTGCTGCCATTTAAGAAAAAAAGAAGATAAATTAGAAACAATTTTTTTTAATTTTTTTGGAGTCAAGGTGCTATACAGTACCAGTAATTATCATACTGTTTCTAGTATTGCAACCAAAAGCTCGATAGACGATATTGATCACTATACTAACAACAACTTTAAAAGAAGAGCTAGTAGGAAATGTTAAGGTAAAATTATAATCTTGTTTTCTTAATCTATTTAATTGGAATGAAAAAAAAGCTAAGAACACTTCCTTTGTGAGTGTGTGCGTTCCTGTATTTGGCAGAAGGCCTTTTAGATCCAACTGAAAAGTGAAAGCTTGGCGACTGCTGCTGCTCTCAGACCTGACCGCTGCATCTCCTCAATAATGGAGAGTCGTTTCTATTCATGCACTCTAACACTCCACCGCTCTCCAGCATGTTAGCAGAGATAAAATTAAGACCCAAAATAAAGCACTGTCATCGACGGGACTGTGCATTTGAATTAACACTGTCATTTATTATCTGATTTAGAGGGTGAGAAGGCAAAGCACTGCACCGCACAAAAAAAAAAAAGAAAAGGGCATTTTACACTGAAAATGACAACTGTGAGAGATTTTTTTTTTTTTTTTTTTTTTTTCTCCAGCATGAAACAATGTTCGTGACCCAAGAGGAAGTCTGGTTAATAGTGTAGTTTTAAGATGCAGAAGGGGCAGGATGTTCTCTATAGCAAAGCTTTAGTGCAGACAACGGACGTCGTCTTTTTTTCCAACTCAATTTACAGACGCATTAAGAGTTGCTGAGACGCGCCCAACTCGCTCAAACGCAATCAGCTCGCCCGTGTGTTCTGGGAGGAAGTTGAGCGTCCTTATCGACTTCTTTTTGATTTCTCCTCCTCTGCAAAAACCCCCCATGCAACGTAAACAGCTGCAGGTAGTCTGAAAGCTGAAAGTAATGTTCATAAAATCTCATAAAGGTTCATATTTTCCTGACATGAGCTTAAAAAGCCTCGAGTTACATGCATCATGTGACACGTTCAGACACGTCCACTGTATATTATATATATTACTGAACCTGCTCTTTCAATACAGCATTTCAATCAATGTTAATTTATATTTTTGTATTTAGTATCATTTAAAATCAATAATTCCAAACTGAGGATGAATTTTACTGTAAGCGAAATTAATAATGCAGGATGAATTTGACTTGAATGAACATGGACTTGAACAGTGTTGATGCTTTTGTTCTGAATTTGAACTGATAAACGTTAGTAAAGCTTTTGTATTTTGCCTTATGAAACATTAAATTCCTCCAGTTCCTTCATCTTCCCGTAACAGATTTCACACCTTTGAGCTTCAGTCTGGTTTTTGGAAGTGCACTTCAGGGAGAGATTCAGGACAAAGACAGCTTGAGAGGTACATCCCATAATGCCCTGCTTGACCCTCCGCTAAACTTATGGGCTAATTGAGAGCTTTGATTTAAAAAAAAAAAAAAAAAAAATGAAGCGAGGGAAGCAGGACAGCAGACAAAGGATGGGGGTTGGGAAAGGCAGGAATGAGAGATGGAAAAGAGGTGTTTAAAATGAATACAGGGAAAAAAGGTGGCATCGACTGTTTCTCTTTTTTCCTTTATGGAGTTTCTGTTTCTGAAAAGAAAAAAAAGTCACTCATTCATCCTCTTTTTCACCCTTCATTTACTCCAGAATCATTTTATTCCTTATACCAGCTGTTCACTCATCTGTTTCACTTTTGATCACCATATTATTCCCTCTACATCTCCTCACCTGTTTTTTCTTCCTCTCACCATTAAAAAAAATTTTTTTTTTAAATTTTAATTAGGACTTTTCTTCAGTCATTAAGAAAAAAGGCCTTTGTATTGATCTCACATGAACGCATCGCTGAAATATTCATCGTATCTCACGCTACGGTCGTGCATGTTCGTGCCAAATCCATATTTGCCATCAATGGCTGAATCTCTCCGGCGAGGCTGTTTCACAAAGCGGCGGCGTAGATCTATAGCACTCAGGTGGAGCATGTGGACCTTATCTTCAAATGAGGGACTGGCTGCCATGGCAACCATATGATGAAGCAGACAGGGCTATTTAAAGGAATTCAGCTGCCGTTCCCGCTCGCCGGCTTCACAGCGGTCCAGCGAGACAAAGATGGAGGCTTTTCTTTCACACTAAAGGTTCTGCAAATTCTGTCCAGAAATGAATAATACCACAATACGTTTAACTCCATTTAGGCTTCTGTCAGCATACATTTGAAATCCATTTCCATGAAAGGAACACGCGTGTTCACATATGCAACGGTCACGCGTGTCCCTGCACAGCTGTGGACTTCCTGAACGGTGATTTTCATCCGCTTGAACCATCTGAAGAAAATGTCTCAAATTATTCATCTCGACAAAACGCAGCTTTTCTCGAAAGAGAAATATATTTCAGTGAGCAGACGGGCGCGAGATGTCGAGCCGGCGCCGCACACCTCCGGCGCTTTACCTGCCAAAGCAAAGGGAGGAGTGTGCAAACAGATCAGAGCACCTTCTTTCTGAGCTCATTCCTTAACCCTTCCACCTGGTAACCACCTGATAACCACCTGGTAACCACCTGATAACCACCACCTGGTAACCACCTGGTAACCACCTGATAACCACCTGGTAACCACCTGGTAACCACCTGTTAACCACCTGATAACCACCTGGTTACCACCTGATAACTACCTGATAACCACCTGGTAACCACCTGATAACCACCTGGTAACCACCTGATAACCACCTGATTACCACCTGGTACCTGATAACCACCTGGTAACCACCTGATAACCACCTGGTTACCACCTGATAACTACCTGATAACCACCTGGTAACCACCTGATAACCACCTGATAACCACCTGGTAACCACCTGATTACTACCTGATTACTACCTGGTAACTACCTTAAATCCACCTGGTAACCACCTGGTAACCACCTGGTAACCACCTGATAACCACCTGATAACCACCTGGTAACCACCTGATAACCACCTGGTAACCACCACCTGGTAACCACCTGGTAACCACCTGGTAACCACCTAACCACCTGATAACCACCTGATAACCACCTGATAACCACCTGATAACCACCTGATACCACCTGATAACCACCTGGTAACCACCTGATAACCACCTGGTAACCACCTGGTAACCACCTGATAACTACCTGATAACCACCTGGTAACCACCTGGTAACCACCTGGTAACCACCTGTAAACCTGATACCACCTGATACCACCTGTACCTAACCACCTGGTAACCACCTGATAACCTGATACCACCTGATAACCACCTGATAACCCACCTGGTAACCACCTGTAACCACCTGATAACCACCTGATAACCACCTGATAACCACCTGTAAATACCACCTGATACCACCACCACCTGATAACCACCTGATAACCACCTGGTAACCACCTGGTAACCACCTGGTAACCACCTGGTAACCACCTGATAACCACCTGATAACCACCTGGTAAACCCCACCTGATAACACCTGGATAACTACCTACCACCTGATACCACCACCTGGTAACCACCTGATAATAACACCTGATAACCACCTGTAAACCACCTGGTAACCACCTGGATAACCACCTGATAACCTGATAACCACCTGGTAACCACCTGATAACCACCTGGTAACCACCTGGTAACCACCTGATAACCACCTGGGTACCACCTGATAAACTACCTGATAAAAACCACCTGATAACCACCTGGTAACCACCTGATAACCACCTGATAACCACCTGGTAACCACCTGGATAAACCACCTGATAACCACCTGTAACCACCTGATAACCACCTGGTAACCACCTGATAACCACCTGATAACCACCTGGTAACCACCTGGTAACCACCTGATAACCACCTGATAACCACCTGTAACCACCTGGTAACCACCTGATAACTACCTGATAACCACCTGATAACCACCTGATAACCACCTGGTAACCACCTGATAACCACCTGATAACCACCTGGTAACCACCTGATAACTACCTGATAACCACCTGATAACCACCTGGTAACCACCTGGTAACCACCTGATAACCCCTGGTTACCACCTGATAACTACCTGATAACCACCTGATAACCACCTGGTACCCACCTGGTAACCAAACCACCTGATAACCACCTGGTAACCACCTGTAACCCTGGTTAACCACCTGTAACCACCTGATAACCACCTGATAAACCACCACCTGGTAACCACCTGATAACCACCTGGTAACCACCTGGTAACCACCTGGTAACCACCTGATAACTACCTGATAACCACCTGGTAACCACCTGGTAACCACCTGATAACCACCCACCTGGTTACCACCTGATACCACCTGACCACCTGATAACCACCTGGTAACCACCTGATAACCACCTGATAACCACCTGGTAACCACCTGATAACTACCTGATAACCACCTGGTAACCACCTGATAACCACCTGGTAACCACCTGATAGCCACCTGATAACCACCTGGTAACCACCTGGTAACCACCTGGTAACCACCTGATAACCACCTGGTAACCACCTGATAACCACCTGGTAACCACCTGGAGGAAGCACGTTGTTTTTCCTGGTAAAAGCCAATTTCTAGCATTTAATTTGCTTTTTCTCAACTAGATGATGAACGGATGAACTGAGGCAATAATCATAGATTCTCATGAACCGATCGATTCGATTCCAGAACAATAATGAATTCCAGCTTGACTGTAAACGAACATCAGCTACTAACTGAAGTGGAAAGACTAGTCTGGGGTCAGTTAGCTGACAGATGTTTCTCCCTCTCCTCTAAATGTCTCTTTATTATGCAGATATTCAACGTTTCAACATGGAGTTGATATTAACTGGTAAAAGTAAAAGGTAAAACTCTTATCTCTCGTCGGCGCCTGTGAGAGCAGTCAGGAAGATTTAAAGAGCTTCTCAGAAGCTAAACTGTGAGTGACCTCTCTGGTTTCGCTCCCTCTGCTCTTCGCTGCTCTTCATCTCGTCCTAATCCCGACTCATTTCATATGCTAAGTAAAAGCTTATATCCCTCTTCACCGTACGTACACACACGTTCTTCATCGCCCTGCTGTGATTATGAAATTTGCATAGAGGCTGTTTTTAGGAGCTGTGGAGAGCAGAAGCAGGGGGTTATGGGTAGTCTGATGCCTGGCAGGTGTAGGCAGGTGAGGCAAAGACTCCCAGGATGCCTCATGGCTGGATCTGTCTCTCTGTGCACCTCCTCAGACTCTGCCTTGCATCTCCTCTTTCCACAGCTGCTGCAGATGTTGCAGGGAGGGAGCCCCTTCGTCCAGGAGGAACCGCTTCGCCGTCAGAGCGCCATCTGCTGACCTGGTGGGGCGGGACAGCTGGTGTTGTGAATCAGGCCGCCACAGTCCAGGGACCGGCTACTTCCCAACACCAGGGTCTCACCACCACCCCCCCCCCATCACATCTGTCTCCTCACATCTGTGGAGGAATCTGTGTCCTTGATGATTGATAAGGAAAAAAATTAATCACATGTTTATGTTTTAATTTCCATTTTAAATTAATAAATATTATAGATTCCAAGTATTTAATTTGAATATTCATGTGTAATTTGAATAAACGTTTTTGTCTACCAGATTGTCTTTGGGGTCCTTTTTTTTTTCCCCATAAACAAAACAATGAATATCACACTCCCAACATATTAGATTTGTTTTATTATGTTAAATTTAGAAATACTTTTTTTTTTTTTAAATCCAAGACTGGACATTTTCCTTCCACAACCCAATAAAACTCTTGCTCCTGCCTCGTTCTGCACATTAAACTCTTTGTTCCCTGCGAACCTGAGGGCTAAATTCTGAGAAACATGACACAGTTTTTAAAAACCTTTATATCTTTCTGTTTTTAACCCTCAACCCTGCAGAGATGCTCGTCACAAAAGCTTCATTATAAGAAAAAAAAACCACATCAGTCAAAACTGAACCTTCACAGAAACTGGAGTTCAGAAGAAGTTACATGCTTTTATATGACACATGTATGTGTTTTTAGACACGTTACTTAATCAACTGTTTGAGTCTGTTTTATTCAATTCAGATCAAAAATACTTTATTGAATGTTATTAATAAAACTCATGGATACAGAACCGTATGAAACAAGACCAAACTTGACGTATGGAGGGTCAAAGGTAACCAAGCAATAAAACAGAACCACACAGCATCCTGATGATTCTGAGGTCCTGAAGTTGGACTCGTTCTGGGTGTCGTCCATTACTCTGTTCATCTTTATCTAATATCTTTGACTTTTTGACTATCGACTATTTTTGTCCCCTCGGTACTCACTGTACATCTGTTTTTTTTTTCTTTCTCATTTTGAATTACGTTCAGATCGTCTGTCACATTTTTGTCAGTTCAACGTCTTTATACCAGTTTCCGCTGATCAAATGTAACATCATGAGCGTTGACAGGAACCGTGACTGAACAGAAACCCCCCCCCCCCCCCCCCCCCTCCCCCGGCAGCTCAGCAGCTAAACTGGCTTCTCAACTAAACTGTTTTTAGGAAGTGCTCAAAGAACACAGCAGTGAATCTGAGGTCTTCATTTGGTCTTCAAACTTCACAGACAGCAATCAGATGGAACTTGATGACAACTTCTCACAGATGCCACCCTACAACCCACATCTCCAGACCCTCCAGGACCCCATCAGAGGTTCTCTGTCCAGACCCTGACTGCTCAGAGCTCTTGAGAGCCACAAGAAGGACTTGCTTGTTATTAAGTGGGTACACTGTAAAAAAGAAAATCGTAAAAAAAAAAACAAAAAACTGTAATTTTCTGGCAGCTGGGGCACCAGAAAAATACCGTGAAATAACAGAAACTTTCCATAAAAATACATTTTTTTTTTTACCATAATTAAAATACAGTTTGTAGTTGTAATTTTAACAAGATTTAATTGGAAATATTTTCCCATTTTAAAACAATTAAATGACCTAGAAATATGGTAAGTAAAGGCTGTATTATGAGTAATAATGCTTAAATTTACAGAAATGTGCTGTTATTAATTGGTTTCAGTGACATTATTTTAAGTAAAGAAGTTGTATAATAATTTGTGTTTGATGTAATATAACAGTATATGACACAAAAATAATGTGATTCATCTTTTCTAACATGTCAAAGCACTGTTGAAAAACTAGATATTAGGTTTAAAATTGTTATAATTTTAAGGACTGTAGCCTTTGAAATGTAGTGGAGCCTGGTCTGCAACACCTGACAGCCATGGTGCTAGCTAAAAGAGTATTTTGTCAACTTCCTGTTTTAGCACGACTCAAGTTTTGTTTTACACACTTTATTAAACAAACTCACTGGTACTGATTCGAACACAGACAGACTTAACTCAGGGTGACACACATTAACATGTTAAATGTAAGTGGTATGAATCAACAGCATTAAATCAAATAGCTAACAAATAAACACAGATAAGCAACTAAACAACCAGGGCTGCAAAGGATGCTGGGAAACGACCCAAAAGGACCTGCCAGATCACTAGCAGTTTTACAGTTTATTCCCTTAAATAACAGACAAATATTTGTGAAATCACGATATATTTGTGAACGTATTTTAACAATAAATATATGTATTTTTAATGGGGTTTTTTTTTGTAAAAGAACAGAAATATTGTGTGTTTTCACAGTTACAGTGATTTAATGTTATTTTACATTTGACATGTAAAATCACAGTCTATCTTTGTAAATTAAATGTTATTTAAAAAATACAGAAAAAAATCTGTAAACTAGACAGTAAAATTCTGTTATATTACTTTTTTTTTTTTTTAAACAGTGTAGTTGTAATCTTATGACTGATCAGTGTTTATGTCTATACAAACCAGAGTTGCATATTTGGCTGTTTGGTACCCAGTGACACCATTTTATTCTTCTTTGTAGTTAATTCACGTTTCCTCAGTTATGTCTGGTTTGATCTAATTTTGTGACGTTTATACTGTATTTCAGAGACAGTTTATCAGATGACCCCCCCCCCCCCCCCCCCCCAACACTGAGTTAAAGCCACAGGTGACTGAAGACGGTGACGCTTGGTGACACAAGCATCCTAATATGGAGATGTCTCTCTCTCACTATGATGTCAGGCCTCTTTGACTCATACCAGGAATCATGGATCAGTTTGAATCCATCAAAACACTTGAAGAGATCATGTCGTATCCTGAAGAAAAGGATGTTCCTGAAATGGATGTTTCAACCAGACGACCCCCAACACACCAGTAAGCAGCAGCATCCTGGTTCCAGACCAACAGGATTATTGTTATGAAGAGACCAGTTCAGTCTTGGACCCGGATCCAACCTTGTGAGGTGACATCAGAAATGCTTTTCCGACTCCATGACCAAAGACGTGAGGAGACGTGATGTTCTCAGAAACTGGTGATACAACTAAATATTAGTTCGGTGATTGACAGGAAAGATGAACCTTCAAGCATCTCAGTTTATACAGTAAATGTTTGAGTTTGGACAGAAAATGCTGACAGTTTTTTTTTTTTTTTGAACAACCCAGTGTTCCTTTGATCTTCAATTTCTGTAAAATAATAAAAAAGATTCTTTTTTTTCTTCATGTTTTTGATTTGGAATAAGACTTGGAATGTTTGGAAATAAAAGCATAAGCTTAAGCTTTTAAAGATGAATTTCTGTTTTTACCCAAGACAGACAATAAAGATCTATCTATCTATCTATCTTAAGCTTCCCTCTACTCCTTTTTTTGAACATAAAACATTCATAAACATACAAAACGTCAGGCTATTATTGCCCGTATTCATTAAAGTTTTTTATTTTTTATTTTCTGATAAATCTGTTTGATGTATCACTGTATAATTATTCATATTATTATAAAAAGGACTGTATAGATGTTCAAAAGACAAATAATTAAAAATAAAAAAAGCTATTGTCAGGACTTTGAACTTCACTCACTTAAACCATATTTTTAGTCACAGACTTAAACAACCAAAATTCATAAATCAATAGTCATTAATAAATCCAAAGAATAATAACTATTAAGTCAATAAAAGCAAAAACAAGTTAAACAGTAAATAACAATTATACAAATAATGAAAAGTCGTCAGTTTCTGAATCAGTTGTAAACTGATGAATAAATTGATAAAGTTACAAAAAATAAAACCAAGAGCTAAAAGTATACATACAATCAAAATCAATACATTTATGATCATTATAAATGTAAATAAAATAACTAATAAATCAATAGAGCAAGACATATAAAAATGGTCATTAACAAGTATACACATGAGCAATAAATCCATACATTACTGAATCAGTATGTAAATTAATAAATCAATAACACAACAACAAACTGAAACAGGACTTAAATGAAATTAACTTTAAATTGTACAGTAAAAATCAAGGAATCTTCAGTCGACCCGGATCAAAGGCAAGAAAGATGAGATGAGTTTTCAACAGAGATACACTCAGTAGTCTGGGCAAGCAATAAAGAAAAATTAATGGTTATTTACAGTCAAAGTCTAAACCAATAAAGAAATAAAGTCAGGGGTAAACTCTTCAAATCAATAATCAAAGGGAAAGGATAGTGAAATTAAGTTCTGGTCTTCTGTTTCTTTGATTCTCATAATAAAGCTTCTCATTCTTTGAAGAACTGAACGAGTCTTATTTCCTGTTTCTGGGAGCGTTTGTTCAGAAAGCTGGACCACCATCGGGGCTCAGAACCAAGCTGGTCTCCTCTAAGACACGAGCCACCGACATGGGCTCGGTATCAGGATCAGGACCAGAGGAGACCCGTTGGACCAGAACTGTCCATCCGTCAATGCTTTCAGACATCAGCTGTCTTACTAGCAGTGATCCGTCATGTATGAACTTTTGGCGTGATCATGTACGTTTTCTGACATCATAATAGCATCCAGTAGTGCTGGGCGATATGGAAAAAATCATATATCACGATATGGACTATTTTATATCACGATAACAATATATATCACGATATACCATAATAAAGTATGTTTTCAGTTATTCTCTGAAAAGTTTGACAAAAATTTCATTGCTTAATTTTCAACTTTATTTTGAAAGCACATTTAGCTGAACTGTCACAAACATACATTTTAGTGCAGCAAAAACAGGTAGGTACAGAGGTACAGTAGCTTTCACATTTTTTTAAAGTGCACAACAGTTTCTGAGAGGAAAAACACATTTTTGCACTGAAGTTCAGCTATAAAAAATAAACACAAATTATTTTTCAACTTTCTGAAATCTGTAACCTTGTAATGCAAAGTTTGCAAACCAATATAAAGTGTCTAAAGTAAACATCAGGGTTGAAGAGAACTCTGTTTAAGGCATTAACCATGAATAAAAGTGCAAACATAAAAGGCTACTTTGTAGAAGTAGATATGATTCTATCAAATTTATCGTTGCAGGTTATTTAATTACATATTTGCTGTAATAATTGATAAAATTAGGTTAGAAACTATAGAAACGATAGAAGAGAAATGGCACGATATACACTTTTATATCGTCCCCACGATATGTGTCGTCATATTGCCCAGCACTAGCATCCAGTGACATCATCTTCAACAATGTTCCTGTGAAGTTGGAGCTCCAAATCTCCAACGTTTCTACTTTTTAATGCATGTTTTCCATTCAAAATGACTGTCTTTGATTCATATGTGCTGACCATTGCTATCAACACATTTTTTAAGAAGTGCACAAAGAACAAAGAAGAGTCTGAGGTATTAATTTGTTCTCCAGACTCCCCAGATATCGTTCTGATGGGATCTGTGGGAAGATATCAAACACTCCAGGACCCCCCCTCACCCCCCCTCTTTATTATTTGTATAGACTCTGACTGATTAAAGCTCTTTTGGGGGACATAAGAAGGACATGCTGAGCAAGTCGTTACAATGTTGTGGCTGATGGATTTACTGTCATGTACAAAAGTTACGATCCCCTCTTTAACCTCAGATGAGCAACAATATGACTTTTTTCACCACTCTTTTAATATTTAACGACATTGGAGGAATAAAATATTAATATGGGCAATACTAAATACTAGGGATGTCCGATATTGGCTTTTTTGCCGATATCCGATATGCCGATATTGTCCAACTCTCAATTTCCGATACCGATATCTACCGATACCGATATAAGAGGGCTATTTTTCCTCAAAACTAATTTTAGGTAACATCACATATCTCCGTGTCGTGGAATTAACACATTGTCTGTGCAAAAAAAAAAAAAACAACCCGATACCGATATTTACCGATATTACATTTTTATGCCAATATCGGGCCGATAATATCGGTGGGCCGATATTAATATATAATATCAGCCCACCGATATTATCGGACATCCCTACTAAATACTCTCTTACTGCCTCCAGGTGGGCAGACCAACATAAAAGCAGACATTTTAGCAGGTTTTGCTGGTCTGGAAGTGTTCAGGTGACTCAAAACAAAAGTCCAGGAGGGAAATACATACGTAGTAATCTCAAGCCTAACAAGAATCGAAGCAGTGTTTAAGTTAGAAAACAATATGTGTTTGCTGCAAAATGACAATTAATGGTAGTCAAAATAAATATGTTAAAATAAACTGTTATTTTAAGCCTCTGACAAAACTCAAAAATGTCATTCCTCTTAGGTGATAGCATGGATAAGGCATTATTTTCATTTTACTAAAATTGTGTGCTAATTTTCATTTTGGATACAACTTTATATATATATTTATATATGAAATGATAGAATGTGTTGTGTGTGTGTGTTTGGATATATGTGTGACAAATATTCATATATGTCCATCAGATCAAATCAAACTTTATTAACATGGCACTTTTAATAAAATTAAATATAGCACAAAGTATTTTACAAAGTCTAAACAGTCATCAAATTGTATTCTATTAGATCCAGCATTTTACCTGACCAAAAGCAGTTTTTAATTAAATGCTATATGGTATATGCTGCACAAACGTATTTAAAGGAATAATGTATAATGTTAATTAATAATTGGAGAAGGGGTAGGGTTAAATAAGCTTTGTTTTTCCCTTTTCCTTGTCTGACACCTTGTTGTTGTTATCATTATTATTAGTATTCATTCCCTTTTTCTGGAGGTTGGTTGCAGCCTGGTCGTCGTTTAAACTCCTAGTTATCAGAATCATTACGCATGCGCAGTGTTGTGGGCACTCGTTAGTTCTTTAGTCATGATTCCACCTGAGCGTCCAGGAGGACGGAAGCGCGCTGCTGCACGCAGCACTCAGTCAATGAACCACGTTCAGGAGAATTTGGGGGAACGTCTTATAGCCGAGACGTTTAATATTTTTAAACATGTTTCCATCCTCTGCAACGGCCAAACCAGTGAAACTCAACCGAGTATCATTAAAAGAAGTTATCGGGCTCAAACTCGCCCCGCGGAGCCGAAGAACCCCGAATACAGAAAAACGTTTCAGTCGACTCCGCCAGAGAAGAGCCCGGTGACACCGGTGACCGAGAGCCGGAGGACAGTCATGTAGGGCCGCAGAGAGCCGGCAGAGGCCACGCGAAGACCCGCACGGGCGGTGGTATGGAGTGTAAACAAAATGGCCCGAACACCAGAGGCAAGTATAACCCAGGTAAACCCAACACCGGGACCCAGCGCGGGGAGGAGCAGCCCAGAAGGCTCTGCGACCTCCAGTTGGGGTTTACGTGGTGCGTTTGCGCCGACTCGGACAGCGGAGTGTCGAGCCGCAGAAAGGTCCGCCGAAGGGCGAAGCCCAGAGTCGGGACCTCCGAAATGTCCCTCTGCTTGAACGTGGAGGACGAGGACACGGTGCTAGCGGCGGCGGCGCAGACGAAGCCGCCTCTCCGGTTCAGCAGAGGGTGTAATTTTGAGAAGGGAGCGGTAAAGCACGTGTTAGCCGCGGTGCTAGAAGCGGCGGAGGTGCGCAGAGGTCCGCGGTGTGTGACCCCCCAGCCGCCGCCGCTCCGCTCCCGGGAACACCGGCAGCACCTGCAAGTAAGGCGAACTGCACCTGTCACGTTTGCTAGCGTGTTTAAGGTGTTTCACAGCCAACATTTCGTTCTCCAGGTGACATTTGAACCTTGTGGAGTTTTTTTCTTCTTCTTCTGTGATTAAGGAAACACTTTTAGCTAGCATTTGGCTAACTGTTTTCACCCAGCAAGTTAATCTGAAAAAAAGAGAGAAAAACCGGCGGGAGATGACTATATCCAGTTTGTTTATGTCCTAACAAGTGCCATGTTACATTTAATGTAAACTGACAGCTGGATGAGACTCTTAATTGTTTTGTTGTTGGATGTAGCTCAGGCAGGCTAAGATGCTTCTTGAAGATAAAGTTCCTCTTGGGATTTTTAAATCTCCCCTTTATCAGTCCTGAAGCAGGTTGATTGTAGGGAAGAATATTAATCTCACCGTGACAGCATTGATTGTGCATGTGTGTAACCTGTTTTTGAGACCACAACCAGGTGTGGTGGGTCGGTGTGGTACCTGTTGCTGGGCTGTACTGAAAGAGTTTTCCAGTGGCGTTGATGGCGTTGTCTCCTGGTCTGGAGTCCAGGGTCCGGTGGCGTTGATGGCGTTGTCTCCTGGTCTGGAGTCCAGGGTCCGGTGGCGTTGATGGCGTTGATGGCGTTGTGTCCTGGTCTGGAGTCCAGGGTCCGGTGGCGTTGATGGCGTTGTCTCCTGGTCTGGAGTCCAGGGTCCGGTGGCGTTGATGGCGTTGTCTCCTGGTCTGGAGTCCAGGGTCCGGTGGCGTTGATGGCGTTGTCTCCTGGTCTGGAGTCCAGGGTCCGGTGACGTTGATGGCGTTGATGGCGTTGATGGCGTTGTCTCCTGGTCTGGAGTCCAGGGTCCGGTGGCGTTGATGGCGTTGATGGCGTTGTCTCCTGGTCTGGAGTCCAGGGTCCGGTGACGTTGATGGCGTTGATGGCGTTGTCTCCTGGTCTGGAGTCCAGGGTCCGGTGGCGTTGATGGCGTTGATGGCGTTGTCTCCTGGTCTGGAGTCCAGGGTCCGGTGGCGTTGATGGCGTTGATGGCGTTGTCTCCTGGTCTGGAGTCCAGGGTCCGGTGGCGTTGATGGCGTTGATGGCGTTGTCTCCTGGTCTGGAGTCCAGGGTCCGATGGCGTTGATGGCGTTGTCTCCTGGTCTGGAGTCCAGGGTCCGATGGCGTTGATGGCGTTGTCTCCTGGTCTGGAGTCCAGGGTCCGGTGGCGTTGATGGCGTTGTCTCCTGGTCTGGAGTCCAGGGTCCGGTGGCGTTGATGGCGTTGATGGCGTTGTCTCCTGGTCTGGAGTCCAGGGTCCGGTGGCCAGAACTGGGTCAGACAGACCGCTACTCTGATCAGACAGGAGAACAGCGTTGCCAGGTGGGAAATGTAGGATTATCGTACCAGAGACTCAAAATTATCGTATTTTGAGGGAAATTATCGTACATCTGTCATAACCAAAATAACAAGCCCAATGATGAGCTCTTAGGGCTGGGCGATTTTATCGATTCTGCGATATATATCGATATTTTATTTCACCAGAGAGTATCGATATTTTAGCCGCGGGTATCGATATTCTAAGCTCCCTTCAAAACCTCCGTATCCCGCACGGGTGCCATTAAGTCCTCCAGCCGCTAGTGTCGCTGTAGAGCATTTCTAACAGGTTATCCAGAAGCTTCTTTCTCTTCCAGCTAGAGCTGAGCCAGTCAGGAGGATGGCGGCGAGTATAAACGCAGCATCTGCGTGATTAAAAGCAGATGTGTGGGAGCAGTTCGGGTTTAAAAAGAAAAAGGAAAGCGAAGATTTAGACAAAAGTATGGCGGTTTGTAAGCTGTGTCACACAAACGTGAAGTACTCTGGAAATACCACCAACCTGCGAGGCGAGCCCACCTGAAACGTCACCACCCGGACAAGCTAATGCTAACTGAGAGCTAGCCAAACTTTATTTGTCAGGATTTGAGACCGTATTCAGTGGTGGAAAACGCTGTGTTTACTCTCGCTGCAATGTGTCGCGGTTATCTTGTCGCCTGTATGCTGCAGTTATTTTTGATTTATGCTCAATTTTGAAGTGCGTCTCCGCTATGTTATTCCACGCCACAACGGAGAGGGACAATCACGAACTAGCTAAACTTACTAAACGTATCTCTTGTGTTTTTCCATTTCCTCACCGTCTCGGCCGTATCCAGACCCACATTCATCGCTATCTCCCTCCATGAATTACTAGAATATGTGCTGTCTTTGAACCAGAATCGTACAGATGTGGGTACTTCCTCATTTCTTCGATGACGCGGATGTAGAATTGACCAATCAGAGGACCTTTCACTTCAATTAATTCAAAAAAAGTCATTGGAACACTCACAAGATGTCACCAAAATCAGTCTGTCCCGTTAAAATCTTTCAGAAAATGATGTAACTGTATCTTAAGACAAATATCGATACAATATATATATATGTATATATATATATATGTATATATATATATATATATATATATATATCGCGAGATTAGTGTATCGCTACAGCCCTATGAGCTATAGTCAAATTTAATCCCTCAAGTGTTAGATAGCGGGCGAAGCCTAACCATTCGGCCCATTCAGTCTATGATGCTAGTTGTTCTGAGACAAACGTTCGTATCTCACGCTCAGCAAAGCACGATTGGCTGGAAACATGTCACATGGGATCAGATGCCTTCAGGGTTCACAAAAAAACTTTCCGGCAGACAGTTGCGGCAGGCAATAATTTGAAATAGTCAAATTATTGTACATTTGGCCTTTTTTTGGATTATTGATCATACATTGTACAAAGGGTCAAATTATCGTACTAGGGCTGTAGCGATACACTAATCTCACGATACGATACGATACATCTGGCTCACGATACGATATTATATCGATATTTTTCTAACAATTCATTTACATCATTTTCTGAAAGATTTTAACAGGACAAAGTGATTTTAGTAACATCTTGTGAGTGTTCCAATTTGTTTGAATGAACTGAACTGAAAGGTAGGTGACTGCAGACAGAGAGGAGAGAAAGGAGGCATCTGATTGGTCAATTCTACATACACGTCATCGAAGAAATGAGGAAGTACCCACATCTGTACGATTCTTGTTCTCCACACTACAAAGACAGCACATATTCTAGTAATTCATGGAGGGAGATAGCGATGAATGTGGGTCTGGATACGGCCGAGACGGTGAGGAAGTGGAAAAACGCAAGAGATAAGTTTAGTAAGTTTAGCTAGTTCGTGATTGTCCCTCTCCATTGTGGCGTGGAATAAAAGCGCAGACGCCCTTCAACATTAACATATATCAAAAATAACTGCAGCATACCGGCGACAAGATAACTGCGACACGTTGCAGCGAGAGTAAACACAGCCCTTAAAGCCGGCGTTTTCCACCACTGAATACGGTCTCAGATCCTGACAAATAAAGTTTGGCTAGCTCTCAGTTAGCATTAGCTTGTCCGGGTGGTGACGTTTCAGGTGGGGTCGCGGGTTGGTGGTATTTCCAGAGTACTTTACGTTTGTGTGACACAGCTTGCAAACCGCCATACTTTTGTCTAAATCTTCGCTTTCCTTTTTCTTTTTAAACCCGAACTGCTCCCACACATCTGCTTTTAAGCTAGCAGGCGCTGCGTTTATACTCACCGCCATCCTCCTGACTGGCTCAGCTCTAGCTGGAAGAGAAAGAAGCTTCTGGATAACCTGTTAGAAATGCTCTACAGCGACACTAGTGGCTGGAGGACTTAATGGCACTTTGCAGGAAGAGCAGCCGTGCGGGACACGGGGGTTTTGAAGGGAGCTTAGAATATCGATACCCGCGGCTGAAATATCGATACTCTCTGGGAAATAAAATATCGATATATATCGCAGAATCGATAAAATCGTCCAGCCCTATATCGTACAAATATGATAATTATCGTACACCTGGCAACGCTGCAGAAGAAGGCTCTCCATCTCCCCAACAGATCTGTTTCAAAGCCTTGATCTTCTCGTCAGGGATGTACGTGTCCTTGAGTTGTGAATCCACACGTGACGCCACCTGTTGCAGATTGCTAGTGGACTGGATCAGAATATTTAGTTGAAAAATGCAGGAGTTTACTGATCTACTGAGGTCATCACCCTCTTCATGTAGCAGGAGACTTTTATTGAAAGTGTGTAGCACAGGACGGATGTACGGAGGGGTGACTTGGTCCTGTTGTAGAACCTTCTGGACAGCTTCCAGCAGCTCATTGTTTGGTAAGGACTACAGTGGTACCTCTGCTTACGGAACACCTCTATATATGAAATTTACCGAACATAAACATAGTTGTCGGCTCTGTATCTCGGTTTGAAAGCGGTGCGTCCGAGCTGCTCTGCCATTGGCTATCGCTTAGCATCTTCCTGGCATCCCATTGGCTAGGAGGGCCCCTTGTCTGTATGAGCGTAACCCAGCAACCCTGGTAAACAAACAATTTTTACCTCCGCCAAGGAGGTTATGTCGTTGCTGGCGTTTATCTCTCTGTCTGTGTTCAAGATAACTCAAAAAGAAATCCTGCATTCTGGATAACTTTCAAATGTTCGATAACATTGTGGTCAATGGGCCCAAAAATGTTGTCTCTCAATGTATCCATTAATTATTGAGTGCTTTTCTAGTTCTAACATGTATTTCTTACAGGTTTTTATGTCATTTCATGGATTATTTATAATTTATAAAAAAATTATGTTCGAATTTTTGGGGGCTTGGAACGGATTCGGGCATTTACATGGAAAATGCGTCTCTACTTACGAAATTTTCAGCTTACAAAACTACTTCCAGAACCAATTAATTTCTTAAGTAGAGGTACCACAAGGGTTGGGCATCGTTTGGATTTTAACAATTCCGAATCTCTGTTTCGATTCCTGTTGAAAACGATTCTCGATTCCGATTCTTTGATGTGTAGGTCAACAGACGCGACTTATCTAACAGTAGAATTTTTTCATTAAAATAAACTGTGACACATTTAAACAGGCGACAGGCCATTTTTATTCTTCCACATGCTGGCGTGCACATATGCAGACACAGAATTCACTTACAGTCTAAATGTTAAACAACTTACAGTTGGCAGTTGGCCTCCAAAATACATTTTTCCCAACAAAAAACGAATTCAACAGTTTTTGTTTAGGAAGATATCTGCTCTTTCAGAAACAGACAGATAAACGCCAACAAAAACATAACCTCCTTGGCGGAGGTAAAAATTGTTTATTTACCTGGGTTGCTAAGTTACGCTCATAGAGACAAGGGGTCCTCCTAGCCAAGAGGATGCCAGGAAGATGCTAGCCGATAGCCGATGCATCTTACTTTTCGTTGTACTTGTGACAATGACAATAAAGAGAATCAATCAATGGCAGAGCAGCTACAAGTATGTTTACGTTCGGTAAACTCTGGGAGCTGCGAGTAGCAGCGCTACTGTATTTTGCCTTTCGTATCCTAAAATTTCTTTCGTAACTAGAGGCAATATTTTCCATTTGATGCGTTTCGTAACCTGAAAACTTCGTATGTAGAAACATTCGTAAGTAGAGGTACCACTGTAGATGAGAAGGCAAGAGTTTCTGGATGAAGACGGACTCTGTTGCAGTCGAAGAAGCGACGGGAGCAACGCAGTGAATTAAATACGCTACACTCGTTTATTTTTGTGATGCCATGCAGGCGAAGGTGTTTTGCCATATTAGTCGTGCTCCCTCCTTTGTCAGTAACACGCTTCCCGCAGGTGTTGCACTGCGCCAGGTAGCCGTCATTTCCTGGACTGAAATGCAGCCAAACTCTAGAGCGGCGTCTCTTGGGATCCATGTTGTGGCGAGTGAAGTCCCGTCGGCGACGGACGCGACGTCGCCACTAGCGCGAAGTTGAGTACGCCGGGCGGAGTAACATCAACAAACTAGTGTAGTAAACAAAAAACAAAAACCAAAAACAAAACAAACAAAAAAATAGCGTGGACATTGAGGAACTGAAAAAAGGAATCGAAATTCAAAAATTTTCTAAACGATTCCAGAACCAGACGTTAGGAACCGATTCCTACTTGGAATCGTTTTTCGGTGCCCAACCCTGGGTTTCCTGGTCCAGAATCTGCTCAATCAAGGCCCAACATGTGGTTGATTCTGTTGGGCCTGGAAACCAAGCTGCATGTGGACCTCCAGAAGCTCTTCCTCCTCCAGCTGTAGGAGAAGCTGCTGGCAATCTTCTTCCACATAGAAATGGACTGAGTGATTGGGCCGTCATTCATAGCACGTCCTGTCAGAACCAGAAACAAGTGTGCTTAAATGAAGAAAGCTGACGTTACGTTAACAGTCAATAAGTTGAATAATGGTGATTTAAGAAAAAAAAGGAAAGGCCATGTTGGAGAAAATAATAGTGATAATAAAAAAAGGATAAACACAGAGACTGACAACTACAGCATGTTTTTATGGCTGAATAAAACAACAGTTGAATGATTTACAACAAGTTTACAGTAGTAGCCTCTCTATCCCGTGAAGGTTTGAACATTTCAAATGGTTTATGATAACCATAGACGGAGCCTACTAAGTGGTTCTAACAGTCATTTTGTTCAGCTAGATGGCATTTGTACTCTTTCATTCACCAGTTCGCCAAACAAAGTCGGTGACCAAAGCGCTGCAGTCTCTGCTGTAATCCCTATTCCTACAGCTTTGAGAACGCTGTTCTCATTGTTAGTTGTTATTAAAAGTCCGTTTTCGTCAAGTTTCTAGTTACTGGGGGTGTCCTGTAGGGCCTCTGCTGGTTGGGAATAGGTGATCTGGAGATGCTCAGGTCTCCTTCCCATTCCTCTAAAAAAAAAAAAAAATCATCACGCATAGGGGTGCATGATAATTATTGGGCCGATAACAGGAAATTATGGCGTCATTTCGATAAGTCCGATATCATGACGAATAGCCTCGATAACATTTTTTTTTTTTCAACACGGCAGTGCCTCGCTCCCACTGAAAACCCGAAGAACCGGCAGGGAAAGTTGTGTTCAAGTGACGTCGGCATAATAAGGAAAACGATTTCTCAATAAGGAAAATCAAGAATACCCCCTCATGCCAGAAAACAACTCGTTAACTCGGTCATCATTTTGGTAGTTGTTAACTTGAATTGATATTCACAGTATTTTCCCTCATGTTACACATAAAAATAGAAAAAAAAGAAAAGATCGAAAGAACAACTAGCAAACGAGGGAACGGAGCAATTTACGTTACACCTTGAATGCAGCCTGCAGCTCAACATGCTGATGAAATCAACAAGGTGGCGATGGTGTAGAACTTTGTTAAAGTTTCTGAAGAAGATAGTTCGCTGGTTATTTGTGGCAAATGCTTCAAGCGAAGGAGGGAAAAATAGCACAAGCTTTAATACGTCAAACCCAATTAGCTATCTGAAACGTAACTATCGTGTTTGAAAGTTTTGAAATCGCGCTAACGTGAGCTAACACTAACGTTAGCTAACACTAACGTGAGCTAGCCAGCAGCAGAGAATTCACCAGAACTTAAACACATCGGTGAGGCTTTTGAAAAATCCAAGAAATTTGCCAAAGATGACCCACGAGCAAAGGTGAAATGGGTAGAAGGTAGAAATGTTTGAATCTAACTTGTGTAAGTGCATTAATTTTCTATGTGTATTTATTTTTGTAAACTTCTGGAATGCACTTTTTTTTAGTTAGTAATTCAGATGCATGTATTTCCATCAGTTCAAAGAGTTTATTATTTTTTTTTATCAGTCAGTAATGAACCTTTTTTAAGTTGATGTGAGATATCAAATAGGTTTGTTTGATAGCTTTAAGAAAATGTTTGAGAGGCTTGATAATAGTTTTTCGTTGGAAAAAATAAATATCTGTTCATTTAAAGAGTCAAAACTGGTTTTGGTTTTGTTCATAGTATTGATGTAATGATCTTAGGTATGTGTGTGTGTTATCGGTTATCGGTATCGGCCTTTAGGAGCTGAAAGTTATCGGTATCAGTTTTGTCTGTTAGAGCTTCCCTGGAAAGGTGGCTGTGAGGAGATAACTGGTACCAGGTGTTGATAGTTCTAAGTAGTTTTCTGAATCCATCGTCCTCTACGGTTGCAATGGAAGCTATATCTTTGTCAATATAGTAAGCCACCACTTTGGTAATATCTTGCCACTTATGACTGTGTGGGGTGGAGGAGTGGAGGTACAAGTTAGGTTAGACTAGTGCTGGGTGATATGACGATACATATTGTGGGGACGATAGAAAATGTGTATCGTGCCATTCTCTTCTATCGTTTCTATCGTTTCTAACCTAATTTTATCAATTATTACAGCAAATATGTAATTAAATAACCTGCAACGATAAATTTGATAGAATCATATCTACTTCTACAAAGTAGCCTTTTATGTTTGCACTTTTATTCATGGTTAATGCCTTAAACAGAGTTCTCTTCAACCCTGATGTTTACTTTAGACACTTTATATTGGTTTGCAAACTTTGCACTACAAGGTTACAGATTTCAGAAAGTTGAAAAATAATTTGTGTTTATTTTTTATAGCTGAACTTCAGTGAAAAAATGTGTTTTTCCTCAGAAACTGTTGTGCACTTTAAAAAAAAATGTGAAAGCTACTGTACCTCTGTACCTACCTGTTTTTGCTGCACTAAAATGTATGTTTGTGACAGTTCAGCTAAATGTCCTTTCAAAATAAAGTTGAAAAGTAAGCAATGAAATTTTTGTCAAACTTTTCAGAGAATAAATGAAAACATACTTTATTATGGTATATCGTGATATATATCGTTATCGTGATATAAAATAGTCCATATCGTGATATATGATTTTTTCCATATCGCCCAGCACTAGGTTAGACATGCTTATGCTTATGACAGGCTTTACACATGGGGTTGATTAATTCCTCTTCTGAAACCTTATATCCAAAATATCCCCATCTTACAGAACCATTTTTTTTGTTTTTTGTACGTGCAGACAGGGGAGTGAAGTTTACTTCATTGGCCTCCACTTAATGATCAAATCAACTTTAAAACCCTGGTCTTGACATTAAGAGGCCTACATGGGCAGGCTGACGGAATTTAAGGCCTACAGGGCTGTTTATACTCTCGCAGCAATCTGTCGCAGTTAGCTTGTCACAGGTATGCAACATTATTTTTGATTTATGCCCAATTTTGAAGCGCGTCTCCTCTATATTATTCCACGCCACAACGCAAGAGGGACAATCACGAACTAGCTAAACTTACTAAACGTATCTCTTGCGTTTTTCCACTTCCTCACCGTCTCGGCCGTATCCAGACCCACATTCATCGCTATCTCCCTCCATGAATTACTAGAATATGTGCTGTCTTTGTGGTGTGGAGAACCAGAATCGTACAGATGCCATATGACTCCAGTATGATACAGTAGTTTATTTTAGTAAACTTGATTTTAGCAACTTGATGATGGAAACACAAATATTTGCCTACTAAACCGAGCTTTACTGTACTGTTTGGTGGAAAGGGGCCATGACACTGGTGGTGACCCAAATTTATTTAGCCGTTTAAACCTTATTATATACCCTCAGGTGGCCTCTGGTGTGTGTAAACTTTGCCATTCACATTTTATTTCAAAAGATGTTACATTTTGGTCTCTTTTCTGCATAATTCTCCTTTGGTTTGATGGAGCCATCTGTGCCGAGAGTTTCCACTTCTGTCTTTTGACCAGCGGTATTTTGATAAGCAGCTGTTCTCTAAAGGAAGTATTACGTTTCAAAGCCAAGTGGTTTTATTATTCATTTCTTTCAGTTCTATATGATTGAGACCCACAAAGTTGCAGATAATTTAATGAGCAGAAAAAAAAAGTTTCAGAAACAAAACAGTTTAAAGGAGCAATTAAAGATTACCTTTGCGATGTTAGAAAAGGTAAAATACGAGGCTCTTCCCTCAGACCTTTGAAGCTACACCTGCAGAGCGCACGGATGGTGATACCTGTTTACTGAAGGAAAAGAGTTTGACAGGCAAGCCAGCGGTTTACTGATTTTTCTAGGGTCACACTCAATAATTGGATGGTGTTTTTAGAGCTTTGTCACTTTCACAGGTGATTAATATGTTTTGTTTTGACGTGAGAGCGCTTAATTGCTACCGGTGTGTAAAAAAAAAAAAAAAATTCAGCTTATATTTGCAAAAAAAAAAAAAACTTCAACGATATCCTACTCAACATTTAATATCTCCATAAATATGATGAGATCATGAAATGCATGCGCATTTTTGCTCATGTTGGCATCATCTTGTTTCTACTTGCAGACTTTAATGGGAATGCACACCCAGATCCTACTGGACCTGCTGGTTCAGAAGGGTATCTGAGGAGATCCATCGGACCCTCCTACTGTGGTGTGTGTGGGGAGACTAAATACAGTTCCTCCTACCGGAAGAACTTGGGTAAGCTGGGGCCAAAAAGCTCTATCCCGGGGTCAGAGCCACTTCCCTCCGGGTTAAAGATCAAGTCAGAAGTTGTTGAGACGTCTGAGAAGATTTTTGTGTGGAAAAACCCGGATCCCAAAGTGACTCTTTGTGACATTGCCAAAAAATGTGACGTGTGCAGCCACAGTTGCGGCTATGCGTTAACGGATGTTGTCAAGACCAAGACAGTTCATTGCTTCAACCAGGAGATCGGCGCTGGGTTTCATTTTCGGCCCAGTTGTTTCGGGAATAACGCTCATGAAAAAGAGATGAGGGGTCCGGGTAAAGTTGACAGGCGTTCCAGTGTTTCTCCTGAGATGAGCAGCTGTCGGCGTCCAAGTCCGTCTGAACACCAGACGGACCCGGATTCACAGCCCCCATCCAGCTGTTTCCACAACAGCTGGGAGAGGGGGGACTCCCCTTCAGCCTTAACAGGTAAACAAGCCCACGGGGGGGTCTGAGAACCACAGAGACAAAACATTAAAGCTTGTGGAAAGTGCCGGGTGCAGCGGCACCTGCAGCTCACCTGTGAAAGCAAACCGCACCTCCAAGAAAGCTGGCGATGAGCGGAGCGACGCCACCGACGCAAACGCAACACGCGTGACATCAGAGCCGCTCCGTGACGACGACGACGACGACATGGACACAGCCGAGCCAGAAACATCCACCTGCCAGAGAGTGAAGGCCTACATTAGAAAAATCAGATATTCGTGTGCACGCACACACATGCCGTGGCCCTTCTTCAAAGGTCACCGGACTTCTGGGGCTCGTGGTGCGTCCACAGCTAGCAGCGCCGGCGTTATGATTAATCAAATTCAGGCTCGCTCATCCAGCAAACGAATGGGGAACATGCCTCGGGATGAATCCTTGGAAAACCAGGAAAGAGGATGGTGAAGGCGTTTTGGTAAGAGAACATGCAAACGCTCGCTCAGATGGAACAAACATGGAGGCGACAACGCACACTGCGCAGTCTGGAGAAGTTTCATCCTCCATCTCAAGACGGCAGGGAGGAGAACCCAGCGTTGATACAGCGTCCATCTCGTCTTTCGTATTGTCTACTCCGTCTCCTTCAGTACTCGGCCTGAGCGACTGTGAAACCGCCACTTCTTTTTCTCCACGGGGTTCTTCAAGAAGCCTCTCAGACCTGTTGCCCTTCCATCCAGCTTCATCCATCCTGTCCAAAAATGTCAAAGACGTGGGGATGAAACCGGCGGACAAACTACTTTACTCTGAGGAAACTCAGCTGTTTTCTTTATCCTCAGTATCTCCACACACGTCTGCCTTCCTTCTCCAAGACAGTCGGAAGAATAAGTTACCAAATTATAATTCAAACTCCTTTCAACTAGACTGCCCAATACTGCGCAACGTCTACGAGGAACATCATGTGGAGATGGACTCAGATACGTTCATGCTGCCACCGGTGCTGTCGCCTGTTGCTTCACCTCAACGGCACCTGTGGGGGGGGAGGAGCCCGTCGGGCCGAAGCACGAGCGGTTCTAGAGAAGAAGAGCAGGTGGACGCCAGCCAAAGTAAAACATTGCCACATATTTTTAACGGTCGTCATTTAAAGTCCAGCGATCTCACTGAACACACCACCGAGGAAATGGAGGAAGTGTCAACGGATCTGAGAACGGTTACTGGCGGTACTCCAGTGAAACCTCAGTCTTCTCCCAGCAGTGACGAAGAGGAGAGCTTTGGGAGATCTGATGATAGATTTGTAGAACGTGGTAGAAGAAATTCTGAAAAGAGTCTCTCAACTCCTGAATCAGCGGCGTCCCTCGACTCGTCTGTCCCGACTGAGTCTCGCTCGTGTCTCAGCAGCGACGAGGATGACGGTTCAGCCTTCGGTGACGACGAAGAGCAGCAGTCTGTGGAGGATGATGAAGTACGAGCGACTGGAGGCCGTCGGCCCAGCATTCTGGATGAGTTCATGGCTTACGAGCAGGATGTCTTGCTTGTGGACGTAACCCAGGACGACCCAGAACTGTTTGAAAACCTCCCGGAGCAAAGTCTGCTGAGACTCGGTCCCGTTAGGGTCGCCGAGGCCCCGGGAAGGAAACCCGCTGTTGTGAAGGTGTTGTCATCTAATGGGAGATCTGTGGAGGTCCAACAAAGGTAAGGTTCTTTGTGGTGGATCGTCGCGGTGAGTTGTGTAGCCCGTGTGAAATAAAACGTCTTTGGTGTCTCTGTTTCAGGTTGTTACCAGTTAATACAACACTTCTCTGCCACAGTCCTGACATCACAGGTGTGACACAGTGACAGTTGTGAATATTTTGCTAAAAACAGCTGATTTGTGATTTGTCACATTGATGTATGTTGCACATCTACCCCAGAATCTGCTTAAATGTGGCTTTTTTTTTTTTTTCTATAAACAGAAGATGGGGAGAGCAGACCTTGGAGACCCCGTTCTGGCGCCACCCCTCCAATAATTCAAAACGCATGCCCCGCCACAAACAAGGAAACCAGACATGTGGGTAATGTCACGGAGTTTGCGTTAACATCTTCATTGTGTCGCGTCCAGAACACAAACATCTTGTTTTCTTTTTAAGTATTTCATGGCGAGGCACGTCTGAGGCATTAATGTAGCTGCAGCTTGAGAGGACAAACTGTTAGCAGGGTTTCTTTTGCATGAACGCTCTGCTCACGCTCCGAACTAAAAGCACAGAATGAAAAGACTCAGGAAGTGAAAGCGTGATGTATTAGTCTGCGGATAAAAAAACCCCAAAACTTTTATCCATTGTTGGTCTAAGGTTTAATTAAGAAACACGCAAATTTTAAAATAAACATGTTTGATCAATGGAGGCTTTTACTAAAAACCACTCTTCAAATTAATGCTACATTCTGATTAGTGCTGGGCGATATAGAAAAAATCATATATCACGATATGGACTATTTTATATCACGATAACGATATATATCACGATATACCATAATAAAGTATGTTTTCATTTATTCTCTGAAAAGTTTGACAAAAATTTCATTGCTTACTTTTCAACTTTATTTTGAAAGGACATTTAGCTGAACTGTCACAAACATACATTTTAGTGCAGCAAAAACAGGTAGGTACAGAGGTACAGTAGCTTTCACATTTTTTTAAAAGTGCACAATAGTTTCTGAGAGGAAAAACACATTTTTGCACTAAAGTTCAGCTATAAAAAATAAACACAAATTACTTTTCAACTTTCTGAAATCTGTAACCTTGTAGTGCAAAGTTTGCAAACCAATATAAAGTGTCTAAAGTAAACATCAGGGTTGAAGAGAACTCTGTTTATGGCATTAACCATAAATAAAAGTGCAAACATAAAAGGCTACTTCTTAGAAGTAGATATGTTTCTATCAAATGTATCGTTGCAGATTATTTAATTACATATTTGCTATAATAATTGATAAAATTAGGTTAGAAACGATAGAAACGATAGAAGAGAAATGGCACGATACACACTTTTATATTGTCCCCACAATATGTATCGTCATATCGCCCAGCACTAATTCTGATGTAGGAATGATTGGTCCTCTGCATAAACTTATGGTTAATGCATATAGCGGGATCAGTAACAGAATTATAAGCAGCGCCAGGTTGATTCTGTTTTGTTTTTTAAACAGGGTCAGCTGGATGCCAACAACAATCACGTAGACGGCAGCCTGGAAAGGTACTTCTTACGATGAATCTTGATTTATTTACATTGAGCTGTGTGCTAACGTAGTCGTCCTGACTGTGCAGCAGCAGGAGTCAACCCATCCAGATGTTGAGCCGCCCACTCCTGTCCACAGCTAATGGTGAGTGAGATGAGAACCAGCATCCAGCAGTGTTCAAACTGGTGTCGCTTCTGTCTCAGTTTCAGGGGTGACTCTTGAACGTGAAGCTCAGGTACAGTTTTCCTTAAATAAGGTGATTATTTGGCTTCTCTGCTCTCTACACACAGGGCCGAGAATAAAAAACTCCACAGTCGTGGCAGATTTTGGGCGCCAGAAATCTAATGCGGTAAGTTTTCTCTTACGTGAGGTATGATCGTCTTTCCTCAGAAACGCATGACTTTTTCATACTGAAATGGATGTTGTGAATGAGTCGTTAAATCTGTGATGAAATGGAAGAATTTAAATTTAGATTTCATTATTATTAGTCTAAATTAGTGGTTCTCAAACTTTTAATGCTGCATACCACCAGAGAAACTATTGAGCTCTCTGAGTACCACCATGATGACCAATTTTAAAATATAGCCATATATGCCTTCTCAATTACCTTTAAACACACGGGAGAGACGTTTATTCCTTATTGTGGTTATTTATTGTTACCTGAATTTAATTTGAAACGTTGTATTTATAATGCATTGTCATGTATTGACAAGTCATGACGTTCCCCCGCGTACCACTAGTGGTATGCGTACCACAGTTTGCGCACCACTGGCCTAAATATTAAGGTTTGAGTATTATATCTACAGTCACATAAAAAATAAATTGCACTCATGAATGCAATTAAGAAAAATTTGCTCCTCACCTGGTTTTGAATACAATTTTAGATGAACAACACAACAATGTAGAACTTGTGATCATTTGCAAAAAAAAAAGTGAATGCAAAATAAACTCAGTAGAACTAAATTTAGCAGCAAAAACTTGAAGTGGTCATTTTCCATGTAACATAATCAGTTGCATCTTCTTTATAAGACAGTTTGGTCCATGTCTGGTTACAGGGGGTACAATATTATTCAGGTCTGAAACATTTTTAAATTGAATCGTTTCCCACATTATATTTTAAAGTGAAATAAAAAGTCAGATTTTTGGTAGTATCACAGTGATTAATGAAGCATCCAAAGAAGATAGTTTGCCATCGTCACTTCTGGTAAGAGCACAGCAGCTCTCATGTTTATATATATTTGGAGCAGCACTCATGAGCACATGGCGCTCGTATGTAGACGTATATATGCATCCTGTCTTTATCTGGAATGTAGCAAGAGGGGAAGTGACGGTGGGATAAATTGAAGGGTGCTGCATGCAGCTATCTAGTGGAAATGTTCAAATGAAGAAAATAGAAAATACAGAGGTGGGTTGAATATTTTTGAGCTGACATTAATATGATTGTGCAGCTCATGCAAGTATTTGGATTGTGTGGGGAAACCTACATGTTTGAACAGCTTTTAAATTGTTTTATTTAATGAGGGCCTTGTAATCACAGGCATTTTTATTAGCTTACAGCTAGGCATGCCACGATTCACTCAACTCACGATACAATTCAAATCACGATTCGAATCATGTACTTCACAAAATTAATTTACAGGCCAATTACTGATATTTTTATTTTTGTTGTTATTTCTCTGACACAAATCCAGCCTTTTCCTTTTTAACAATATTGTAGTGTTTTCTCTTGCGCAGTAGATTAGAACTAGCAGCAAATGACAATAAAATTGTATCAGTTCTCTTTTTCTTTTTTTTTTTAAAACAATACTGTTTTTTTTACTTTTCCTCTTTATACCTGCAAAGCAAATATTTGGAAAGTGGATCAACTCTCAAATCTGTCAAATCCTGTATTTGTTTTTTCCTTTTTTTTTTTTTATACAAAAGGTCTACTGCCATCTTTTTAATAAATCAGTACAGCATCAAGATTTTTTTTTTCCTTTAGTACATAAGAAGTCAACTCTACTTGAAGCATAAACTAAGGCATTTTACAAACATTACAAAACTGGTCTTTTCTTGCACTCTTTCCAAATCAATACTTCATCAGAGAATGTTTTTTTTTTTTATTCCTGAGGTAGATAAGTCAAGCACAAACTAAGGCATATTTATTTTTGTATATGTTTGACCCACCATGACTCGTCCTTTTTCTTTTCTCTCGCTAGCTGCTGCGCTGTTTGTTTTTAATCTGCATTGGACCGCCTTCTTTAGCTGGAGCGCCACTACGTTGATAAAGAACGTAGTTTATCTGGAGTGCGCCCTCTGCTGGCCTGGAGGCCACATTGCAATTCATGGCTTGATTAAATGGATTCAAATCGTATTTTTAAAAAATTGATTTATATCGATTTTTTTCAAAAACCGCACAATGCCTTCTTATAGCTCATGCAAAAAAAACATGCATTTGATAGACAGGTAGTCTATAGACATCTGCATGTGTGTTTTGCAGTTTCTCACATGCTGATTTGTGTTCAGTTCACTGTGGAAATCAAAGAACATGTGATACGTGGTTTTACTAGACATGAATCATCTAGCAGACAGGTGATGACATCTACTGCAAACCCAGGATGGAAAACACACTGCACTGGATCCTGGAAGGTGCTTTCTGGCTTATTTAGGTGGGTCACGAACAGTTTCTCCAGGACTTTTATGATGTGGGATATTGGTGCAGCCGACCTATTACCAGTCAGAGCAGTTGGCTGAATGGGAGATTTTATTTATTAATTTATATATTTATCTATTTTCGATAGAGGAACGAGGTAGGGCGTCTTCCTCATGCTTGAAGAGGAGCTGTGGACTCTTAGCTAACATATTCTAGTCATGCAGCCTTGGTTTGGTTGAGTCTCTGTTTTTTTTTCTATGATGTCCGTTGAGATGATTGTGTTAAAAGCTACGCTAACTCATACGTCCACGTACCGCTGGGATTAATCACTTCTTTCTGATGTTCCTTCTTTTGTTTTGTCCAGACTAATTTCCCAAAGTTAGAACTGATATGAAGGATCATAAGCTATGTCAGGATTAGTCATCAGCATGCGTTTATTTTTAGTTGGCTAGCAACAGTGGTGTTGGTATACGACACTTAAACCTCCCGTAGAGATTTTCCCACACTGATTCTGATATCTGGGCTTTAGGTGTTGGCTGATGCTGAGTATCGATCCATTACCAGTGTCATTTTAAAAAAGTGTTTTCCTTTTTGAGTAATTCGAGCTGGCTTCTTAAAGAAGCTTAGGTTGTGGAGAGTGCAATCCTGTCTGTAGTGCTGGGCGATATGGAAAAAATCATATATCACGATATGGACTATTTTATATCACGATAACGATATATATCACGATATACCATAATAAAGTATGTTTTCAGTTATTCTCTAAAAAGTTTGACAAACATTTCATTGCTTACTTTTCAACTTTATTTTTACACACGTGGACAAAATTGTTGGTACCCCTCAGTTAAAGAAGGAAAAACCCACAATTCTCACTGAAATCACTTGAAACTTACAAAAGTAACAATAAATAAAAATTTATTGAAAATCAAATAATCAAAATCAGCCATCACTTTTGAATTGTTGATTAACATAATTATTTAAAAAAACAAACTAATGAAATAGGGCTGGACAAAAATGATGGTACCCATTAGTGCTGGGTGATATGGAAAAAATCATATATCACGATATGGACTATTTTATATCACGATAATGATATGTATCACGATATACCATAATAAAGTATGTTTTCAGTTATTCTCTGAAAAGTTTGACAAAAATTTAATTGCTTACTTTATAACTTTATTTTGAAAGGACATTTAGCTGAACTGTCACAAACATACATTTTAGTGCAGCAAAAACAGGTAGGTCCAGAGGAACAGTAGCTTTCACATTTTTTTAAAGTGCACAACAGTTTCTGAGAGGAAAAACACATTTTTGCAGTGAAGTTCAGCTATAAAAAATAAACACAAATTATTTTTCAACTTTCTGAAATCTGTAACCTTGTAGTGCAAAGTTTGCAAACCAATATAAAGTGTCTAAAGTAAACATCAGGGTTGAAGAGAACTCTGTTTAAGGCATTAACCATGAATAAAAGTGCAAACATAAAAGGCTACTTTGTAGAAGTAGATATGATTCTATCAAATTTATCGTTGCAGGTTATTTAATTACATATTTGCTGTAATAATTGATAAAATTAGGTTAGAAACGATAGAAGAGAAATGGCACGATACACACTTTTCTATCGTCCCCACGATATGTATCGTCATATTGCCCAGCACTACCTGTCTGCAGTCACCTGTTGGGGGAGCAGCATCAGAGCCAGTGACTTAAAGAAACCAAACAAAGTGATAAAGATGGCTGGGGACTGTTCTGGGGCTGCAAAGGAGGATACATCATAAAATGAAGATCATCATGGACCATCCTGAACATCCTCTATACAGCACATTCACCAACAGAGAGTTCAGTCAGAAGCTTCTTCAGGTCTGCTGTAACCCAGACAGCTTCAGGAGCTATAAACATCTATCATGAGTCATTGAAGAGAGTTACTGCAGCTGTTTAATGTCCCTTCAGGGATCAATTAAGTATTTTTGAATTTATTTTATTTGATTTTATATTTTTTTAGGGCTGGGCAAGTTAACGCGATAATAACGCGTTAACTCATTAATTTTTTTAACGCCGACATTTATTTTATCGCGCGTTAAAGCATGTTGCTCGCATGCTTTTGTTTTGAAAAGTCTGTTACTGGCTGCTGCAGAACCGGAAGACAATTGGCAGGTAAACATGCGGAAAAGCTAAAACAGACATGGAGAACGGTAAAAATCAGTGAACTTTACAGTTCAGGTAGCAACTCAGGTAGAAATATTACCAATTCTGTCTGAAAAAAACAATTCTGGACTGCAACCAAACGTTTGTGGTCATTCGTCCATGTTCTATCAGATCTGCTCCATGTGTTCACTGTCCTGCTGTTCTCTAGCTGGTTACTGCAGTGCGGCTCCATCTAGTGGCTCAGATGTGTAATGACAACAGAAAGTCCAGTCCTCCATTATAAAACTAATTCAGTTCTGTGGCCCATTTTTTTCATTTTGTGTTTTTGATCCAAGTCTAAAATTGAAAAAAAAAAAAAAAACAGGCATTTTTTTTGTTTTTTTTTTGTATTAGATTAAAAAACGAAAAACATGATAAAATGTCGCTATAATTTTTTTTTTAAATTTTTGATTGACAATTGAAAATGGAAAGAATTGATAAAGTTACTGAACTTTAACATGTGGACATTTTCATTTTAAAGTTCTCCCAGACGGAGGATTCAACAGAAACAAGGTTATTTGTAACAACTGACTAGTTGAACTCCCCGTTAAAAGTTTCTGCTGTTACCTCAGAAATTACCTGTTTTAATGTTCTGATTGTGGCTCAGGATTTTGTTGATAGACTTTTTTTTTCTTTCTTATAAAAACAGGATGACATTAATGTCCTGGCAGTGGCAATGAGCTTTATTTTATTTTATATTTTTTAAGATGAGATTTACACTAAATATGTGTTACTGACAAGTGCTGATGTTAAAAGTGTTTGAACAACAAATGTTATGACACTTTAGTTCATATGGCAGCAGAACATTTAAATAAAAGTGACCTTTACACTACTTTTAAATTCATTATTTGTTTTTGCGTATACAATGCGATTAATCGTGATTAATCAGGGAAATAATGCGATTAATCGCGATTAAAAATTTTAATCGTTGCCCAGCCCTATATTTTTTATAAACAGAGGTTACAAGACAGTTTCAGATTCGTACTGGTTTATCTTTCTATCTTTGGTTGTCAGCCCCACAACCTCTTATTGATAACATTAGGTTAGTTCCATTGAAGTTTGTCAGCATTTGTGAAACCCCTTCTTTCTTTAGTATTCAGAAGAAAGAAGTGCATTTCTTTCTTCTGAATAATGAATTCAAAAGATAAATAGTATTCAAAAGAAAGCTGCACTTCATTACAGTGTATAAAAAGATACATAATCTTTTTTTTCCCCTCACTGACATTGAATCAGACTAAACTTTTCCCGTTTTAGATTAGTTAGGATTTCTTCAAATTCAAAATGTATATTTAGTATTTGGTAGCATTGCCTTCAAATTGTTAATGAGCCACTTTATAACTAATTTGGTGGCATGTTTAGAGTCATTGTCCATTTGGAAGACCCGAGCTTTAACTTCTTCATTGATCTCTTGAGACGGTTGCCTCAGTATTTTCATATAATCTTCCTTCCTCGTGATGCCATCTGTTTTGTGAAGTTCATCAGTCCCTCCTGCAGCGAAACACCTGCTCAGCGTGATGCTGCCACCCCCGTAGTTCACAGTTTCAATGGCGTTCTCAGGGTTCCTCTTTTTCCTCTGAATGATGGTCATGATGACCTAACAGTTCAGTTTTAGTTTCATCAGACGTTCATCAGGACATCTCTCCACGAATGAGGGTCTTTGTCCCTGAGCACATTTATAAACTGTATTCTGGCTAATGCTGCTCTTGAAGTAATGCAGGTAAAGCATGTTCATCTCTTGGAGACTGAACTGGTCTCTTTCCTGGCCAGTATGGCGGCTGAACAATTCCCGTGGTGGTTGTATATTTGTGGCTCGTGGCTCCTTCAGGCATCTGGACATTGTACCCAGGGATCACCCAGACTTCTCCTCCTGATGTCTTGGCTGATTTCTTTTGATTTTCCCGTGATGTCAGACAAGGAAGTGTTGTATTTGGGGTGCACTTTATGATGCATCCACAGATGTGCCTCTAATTAATTCAGGTGTTGTCAGTCGACCGATCAGAAGCTTCCAACGCCATGACATCATCATCTGGGCTTTCACAGGTTGTGTGAAGGTATAGTAATCTAAGTGCATGTAAACATCTGGTTAACAACTGTATCTCCTGGTTGGTCCCAGAGGTTCTGTGATTTGATTGGCTACAACTTTGTCAACCTGAGTTCTGCAGCCATGTTCTTATCTTATCTCACACCAGCCTTTTCAGGATTTGTCATACTTCGGCTGTCTTTTTATTTATCTTTTTTTTTAAGTTTTCCTCTTGCGAACTTTAACATCTAACATGTTAACTGAGGTCTGGAGAGTCTAAGATGTGGCTCTTGGGTTTTTTGCAGTTTTTCTGATGATTGAACATCTGACCTTGCAGTGAATTTGCCAGCATTACCTCACATGGGAAACGTTTTTAAACTGTTCTGAATAATCTTTCTCACTGTAAAATGATTGGCCCAGAATGTTTAGTCTCACAGCCGTTCTCAGATTGATGGATAACAATCGCTTCTCTGTGATGATTGTGAAAGTTTTTCCTCCTATTTGCTGTATTAACACACTCGAAAGCAAAAACGTGCCGTCATTTTAGGTGCTCACACTGTTATTAAAGTGATTTTTATTTGCATCACCTGGCTGCTACTTTCCCTCTTCAGTTCTTTAGAAGCAACGAAGGTGAAAACCCTTCACCGTTTTTAAGGACCTATTTTCAGGGGCTCCCAAATATTTAGACAAAGTGACATAACTATAAATACAACTAGAGGTTTTAATACTACTATTTGATTTAATACTACTACTACTATAATACTACTATTTGCTTGTTTTGTGGGCCTTTTTGTCTTCAGTAGCTGAAAAGCTTCTCTGTTGGGATTGAAGATTATTATATTCCTTTGTTTTCAAAAGTTTAGTTGCTTTTGAAGAATGTTTAGGATCAATTTTGTAGGATTTGATTTTAATGTGATTAGAGTATCGCTCTACACGTCTCAGAATTTAACTTGGTCCTTCTGTCATTCATAAACACCAGTGAACCCGTTGCATTGGCAGCCATACGTGCCCATACCATAATACTGCCTCCACCATGCATGGCACACTTTTTTTCCTCCTCCTCCATACTGTTCTGTTCCCTGTTATTCTGAGATAAATTCATCTGGATTTAATCAGAATCTGATTTCAGAACATGAGACTTTTGTTTTTTTTGGGGAAGAAAAACCCAAAAACAATGTTCTTGAACATTACCGGTGTAAATTATAGACTTTAGTAATGATGCGCCTGCAACGGAGTATTCTTGACTTCTGTTGATGCTGTGAAGGGGTTTCATCTCTTTGTCTTCCAGGCCTTTGGATTTGATGTTGTTGAGCTCACAAATTGTTTTCTTTTCAAGAATTTTGTTATCTCTTTTATCAGCTTGAGTTGTTTTTTTTTTTCTCCAAATGATGACCATCTTCACTTGCTTCGGACTAAACTGGTATCTTAAGTCAAAGAGCTTTGAAATCCCAACCCAGTACCTGACATCAACTCCAGTGCTTTTATCTTATCTATAATTGTCACAACTGGACATTGACCTTTTTTTTTTTCTGTCAAACAATTGTCCAAATACATTTGATCATGTGAAAATAGAGCTGCTTTGCTTGAAAGTTACGCTAATTGCTAAATAGGAATAGTAGTTGTATTTACGATGCCTCTTACTTTAAATCAGTCCTTCTCAAATAGTGGGGTGACCCCATGGTGCGATGCCAGGGAGGGGCGCGTCTGACCCCGAGAAGCATGCTTTTTTTTTTTTTCTCAATGCTGTGCCGGAATAAAGTGTAATTGCACATATATTACAGTAGGTGGCAGTGATGCTCTCATTGTCAGTGTGCACAGGGAGTATTAGCTATATTGTGTTTTCTTCTCCCTGCGGGGGGGTGCAGCAGAAAATAATTGAGAAGCAATGCGCTAAATTAAATCTCTGAAATAAGTAAAAAAAAAAAAAAAAAACCTGCAATTTGATCACATCTTGTTTGTTTATTATTTTATTTATTTTTTTCCAATTCCTTTGTGGTGGTGTATGAAGGCAAAATCATAAAATCTGAATTTATAGATCAAATCCAGAATAAATTAGACCCTTTTTATTTTATCCACTGTGCACTTCTGAATAAAAAAAAAAAAAAAAAAAAATCAAATAATTTATGTATTTTCCTTTATCTAGAGAGCTGATTTGCTCTGTATCACAGGCAGTTTTCAATCTTTTTTTTTGTCATGGTTGGTGTTAGTGCTGGGCAATATGGAAAAAATCATATATCACGATATGGACTATTTTATATCACGATAACGATATATATCATGATATACCATAATAAAGTATGTTTTCAGTTATTCTCTGAAAAGTTTGAGAAAAATTTAATTGCTTACTTTTCAACTTTATTTTGAAAGGACATTTAGCTGAACTGTCACAAACATACATTTTAGTGCAGCAAAAACAGGTAGGTACAGAGGTACAGTAGCTTTCACATTTTTTTTAAAGTGCACAACAGTTTCTGAGAGGAAAAAAAAACACATTTTTGCACTGAAGTTCAGCTATAAAAAATTAAACACAAATTATTTTTCAACTTTCTGAAATCTGTAACCTTGTAGTGCAAAGTTTGCAAACCAATATAAAGTGTCTAAAGTAAACATCAGGGTTGAAGAGAACTCTGTTTAAGGCATTAACCATGAATAAAAGTGCAAACATAAAAGGCTACTTTGTAGAAGTAGATATGATTCTAGCAAATTTATCATTGCAGGTTATTTAATTACATATTTGCTGTAATAATTGATAAAATTAGGTTAGCAACGATAGAAACGATAGAAGAGAAATGGCACGATATACACTTTTGTATCGTCCCCACGATATGTATCGTCATATTGCCCAGCACTAGTTGGTGCCATCATCTGGCAGAACCATCTTTTCAATGATGTGACGGGTTCATCTGTGTAACGCATCTGTCTTATGTCGCAGTACTGCAGACTTTATTTCAGTGAAACGCTGTCCTGTGGCTTCAAGATGTGTCGCTTCCAGCATTTGCCCGTGGAGGGAGATGAGAAGGTACGTATTCACTTCTCAGGTAGTCAGCAGCCCAGCTATGAAGACGCTGGAGCTCTTTGTTGATCACAGAGGTAATATCGCCCCTCTGCTGTGCTACAGTTATAACTGCATTCTTCCAGACTCCTGATTCAGTGCTTTAATGTTTTCTTTCTGATAGTTCTGTGTTGAAACTGTGGCGAGATTCACCAAAAACCCACTGTGCCTCCAGAAAGCTGGTAAATACTCTTTAAAGTTCCCAGCTATTTTTAAATGCCCTCCTCCCCTTTTTTTTTTTTCTTTTTGACCTTTCTGTTGCCATGCTTTCTCTCCTTCCCTTTTGTGTTTCTCTACAGGAGCTGTGTTCACAGGTTACTACCACAACAACCCACCTGGAGTGTATTTCTCCATGCCGGTGCTTCTGTTCCTCCTGTGGGCTCTGCTCAAAGCCGGCATGGTGTCGGAGGTCTTCTCGGTCCTCCGCGTTAGCTCCGCCCACAATATAGTGGTCAGTTAACACTTAAGCTCTCACTGCTGGGTACTTTGTGAGTTTTCTCCAGAGGGAAGCAACCCTGTAGTGATAGATTTGATGGCCTGTGTGGACAGAAGAATGGATGCTCTCCTTTCTTTGCTCTAGCCCGGCCACGAGTTCCTGCTCGCCCTTTTCAACTGTGTGAGAGAGAAAGGTCTCATGGGCTTGGTTCCTGAGCTGATGCAGCTCACGTTCAAGGTATCTCGGCTCTTTCACACTGCAATGACAGTAGTGCAGCGGCATCTGCAGTTTCTGTTCTTATATGTGTTCAGATGGCCGGCGTGGGTCTGGAGCTGAGCTTGGATTGCCTCGACTTAGTCAAGAACGTTCCAGTGTTCCAGCAGACGGACCCAAACTCAGCCGTTCCAACGTCCTCCACCCACAAGCAAGTAGAACTTTAGTTGCATCACATTTATTTATAAGTCGAACTTCCAAGAGTGCTGTGACTTTCTCTCTCCGTCCCTGATGGTTTAATCAGATGAATTAGTGTCTCATTTCTGTATAATCTGTATAATCTGTATAGCATCCATACTCATTTATAAGCTTTACAATTAGTGTCAATACTGTTAATATTGTTTATATTGTTTTTACAGACTACTTATAGGCTTTACAATCAGTGTCAATACTGTTAATATTGTTTATATTGTTTTTACAGACTACTTAAAGGCTTTACAATCAGTGTCAATACTGTTAATATTGTTTATATTGTTTTTACAGACTACTTATAGGCTTTACAATCAGTGTCAATACTGTTAATATTGTTTATATTGTTTTTACAGACTACTTATAGGCTTTACAATCAGTGTCAATACTGTTAATATTGTTTATATTGTTTTTACAGACTACTTATAGGCTTTACAATCAGTGTCAATACTGTTAATATTGTTTATATTGTTTTTACAGACTACTTATAGGCTTTACAATTAGTGTCAATACTGTTTATATTGTTTACACAGACTACTTATAGGCTTATAATTACTGTTAATACTGTTTTTATTGTATAGACCATTTCTAGGCTTTACAATTACTGTTAATACTGTTTATATTGTTGTACATACTCATACTGTTAACACTGTTAATACTATTGACCACACTCATACTGTTTACACTATTTATACATATCATTCATAGCGCTACAATTACTACCCATCATGTTAATACTGTTAGTCTATACATATGTATATAAATATTTATATCCTGCATAGCACTTCTGGATAGATGCAAACTACATTTCGTTACCTTGTACTTGTGACAGTGTAATGACAATAAAGTTGAATTCTAATTCTAATTCTAATTCATTTCCCAAATGTTTTTTCCACCAGTGCGCCCATCCCAGAGTACCTGAATTTAGCTCATGCCATTGTTGAAATAGAGGTCAGTGTTTGCGGCGTTGCTGCCTTGTTCGTACACATCGTTCAAGCATATATCGGGGTTTGTTTTGATATGTGTGTTTGTTCGGATAACTGTCAGCTCTGTACGAAGCAAGAGGACTGGAAGCGAGCAGGAGAGGTGTTCAGGTCGATCTGTCAGTCCAGCTACCACCCGAGCCAGGTGGAGCGGGTCAGCGGCTGCATCGCCATAGCGCTCCTGTCTGAGAGCAAAGACAAGCTGTCGCTGCCCTTTTCTGCGTTTGCAGAGACAGGTAGAACCACTCACAAAAACACCTGTTTGATTCTGTATAGAGACCGTTCTACTTCAAACTACTTCTACCATTTTTTTTTTTCCTTTAGTGTGTCAGAATGACGGCGAGGACAGCCTGTTTAAGAGTTTCGTGGGCAGGATCGGGGTCTCGTTGATGTTAAGATACCACAAAACCCATCAGTGGGTCAAGGTAACCAGACGTGTCACTCTCACGCCTCCTACTGGCGTCTGCTCAGTATGGCGTTGCATCGTGTATCTCTGTGTCTGCAAATGTAGGGTCGCAGGGTGGTGGAGACGATGTCCGTTTCTAAAGTGAACTACACAACTTTGAAGGGTTTGTTTGGGAACGAGGACAGAGCGTCGCGCTGCCACCTGGTCACCGTGGCGACGGAGCTGTACATCCTGAGCGGCAGCGTGGAGGGGGCTCTGAAGACCCTCCGAGGTAACGCTTCTCACGCCAGTTACAGTTCTTCATGTGGTTAAAAACTAACCTTTTAAATGGGCTGCTTCTCTGTGGGGAGACTCTGTTAATCTTTCTTAAATAAAGATGTCAGCTAACTAGCAGTAGTTAACGAGTTATCAGAGCTCCACGTTGCCATTTTGTACCTGTTTTTAGAATAGAATAGAATAGAATTCAACTTTATTGTCATTACACTGTCACAAGTACAAGGTAACGAAATGTAGTTTGCATCTATCCAGAAGTGCTATGCAGGATATAAATATTTATATACATATGTATAGACTAACAGTATTAACATGATGGGTAGTAATTGTAGTGCTATGAATGATATGTATAAATAGTGTAAACAGTATGAGTGTGGTCAATAGTATTAACAGTGTTAACAGTATGAGTATGTACAACAATATAAACAGTATTAACAGTAATTGTAAAGCCTAGAAATGGTCTATACAATAAAAACAGTATTAACAGTAATTATAAGCCTATAAGTAGTCTGTGCAAACAATATAAACAGTATTGACACTAATTGTAAAGCCTATAAGTAGTCTGTAAAAACAATATAAACAATATTAACAGTATTGACACTGATTGTAAAGCCTATAAGTAGTCTGTAAAAACAATATAAACAATATTAACAGTATTGACACTGATTGTAAAGCCTATAAGTAGTCTGTAAAAACAATATAAACAATATTAACAGTATTGACACTGATTGTAAAGCTTATAAATGAGTATGGATGCTATACAGATTATACAGATTATAGGTCTCTGGTATTGAGGAAGGTCCGTGGGGGTTGGGGGGGGGCAGTCCATATGTAATCGCTGTGTGTGTGTGGGGGTGTGAAGTCCATGGTTGGTGTCAGGAGGCGTTCAGGAGCGTGACAGCTGTGGGAAAGAAGCTGTTCTGGTGCCTGGTGGTTCTGGTCCGTAGGCTTCTGTAGCGCCTCCCAGAGGGCAGGAGCGAGAAGAGTTTGTGTGCAGGGTGTGTGGAGTCTCTGGTGATCTTTTTAGAGGCGGAGTGACACGTTTTCACTCCCGCCTCCACAGCAGGAGAGATGAGCTGCGCTGATAAAGGAAAGACTAGTTTGGTGCAACACTGTGAGTGTTTAGATCAGGGGGTGGGCGATCCCAGTCCTCAAAGGCCTGCTTTTCCTGCCACAACACACCTGACTCTAACTAGGGATGGGCGTTTGGTCGAGATTTATTCGTCGATCGTCGGGAGAATTAATGATTAATAATCGATTAATCATTAACATTTTTATGTTGAAAACTATCACAAATATTCTCGCTATCGGCGTGGCGTTTGTTTTCCCCTTTGGCCTGGTTGCTATGGCCTGGTTGCTATGGCCCGCGCATGCCCAGATGTGTTCAGTGAACCGGATGTTTGTGGTCGACAATAACGTGACATTTCCTGTTTCTTTTCTTAAAAAAAACAACGATAATAAAAGAAGAGATATCGAGGAGACTACGTAACAAGGACAATTTATATCAAGGCGCCAGTATTACAGGCTTTTTGTTTCTTAAAAAGATGCGCTTGTTGTGTGCTCGATGTGCGCTGCAGCTCCTTCTGGTCCGTGCTAACACCGAGTTGAGGCTAGGCTAGGCTAGGCTAGGCTAGGCTAGGCTGATGATGAACCGCCTCCACCGTCCTTTACAAGGCTTGGATGCGCGTTGTTCAAGTGATACATCATTGTCGTTGTCGATTAATTGTATTTGTAATTAGCATTGCAGTGATTGCAGTACACTTGCTCATTTTCTAAACTAAAATGGTTCCACGCCACACTTCACCATGACCGCTTCATGATTAGGTGATGACCTACAGAAGCTCGCGTGTAACAACTGAGTCCAGCCAGGGTAGGGTGATGGTGAAATGTTGCCCCCTGGTGGCAAATTTATATCGGTGGCACAGAGAAATGCATCGCATTGTTTGAGGACGTGAACTGATAAGCAGGAGGCCCAAACCTGGTTTAGATGGTGCCGTATGAAACATGCAGAGCAGGAGGAACTTTAAAAAGCCCCCCCTCCATCTTTAAAGTCACCAGTATGGGACCAGGGAGGGTCACATCAGGCTCCAACACTCGGGTAACCACGGGGTTTCCAGTTGTGGTGGACATATGTTGTCGGTGTAACGTGGAAGAAAGAAATTACTTTGTAGGTGATGAAGTATAAATAACCTTCTCTGTGAGCATAAATCACCTTATATATTGATTTTAGGCTTGGGCGGTATCCAAACTTTGATACCGTCAAACGTCCCTCAGATTTTACCGGGGTATACGGTATTCCCGCAACTATTAAGGCGAACAAACACCACCGGCGGATGCCGCCCGTCAAAACAGCCGTCCCCATTATGTGCGCCGCCGCGGGGCTTCACGCCTGAAAAAAAAGGCGAGTTTACCTCGAAACAGCAGTTCAGTGCTTCAATATAAACTTGGCTCAACTACAGTTGTTATTTATTTGTGTATTTCTTGCTTTTCACTGTAGTTTTAACTGTTCCTTCTCTGCTCCAGCTCCTCTCTTTCCCTTTATAATGCGCTGCGCCTTATTGTAAAATGTCTGATGCGGGACGTTTCACTTCCTATAAATTCTTCAACATAAAAGTCCAACATTATTAGTTTCATTAGAAGCTTTTATTTTGAAGCAGCAAACTCAGGAAGTGTTGTTTTCATCGTCAGTACCTTAACAGGACGAGTCAAACTGAAATCAGCTGCGAGCGAACATGAATAAACGGTAAAATAAAGCAGAACACAGCGATACAGGAGAGAAACTAAACTTTAAACCACAGAAATCATTCATTGCATTTTTTTATGACGGTATTGAAACTCATACCGCTGCTATTTTTAAATACCGGAAGTATACGGTATTACCGTAATACCGCCCAAGCCTAATTGATTTATGCTTTATTTAAGATTGATGGACTAAACAATCACAGAATATTGGCTTTGCCATCCATGAAAGGGTTTCAAAACTGCTTTTATTTATTTATTTTTTTAAATAAAGGTATTATGGTTAGTGACTTCTGTATTTTAAGTTATTTTTGTCATGCATTTCCCCTCCAATTTCTCATCACTGAAGTGAAAAACATGGTTATTTATTTAATCATTTTATTTAAACTGGGTCCATACTTTTTTCATTTTAATCACTTTATTCAGTCATTTATTTTTAAACATAACTGCTCCTAAAAAAAAAAAAAAACAATCCCATCCATGGCTCAAAAACCGCGAAAGTGTGAGGTAACCATATTTGTTACAGTCCCACTTAAAACCTCATTTTCACGCAACAGTCCCAAGTTACGAAGCTCCTCGTATTTGTGTCTGTGGAGCCTCAGCATTTGTTGTAAAACTAGTTTGCTAACTCACCTGAAAACCTTAAATGTGAAACAGTCGTGCAGCACAACAGCAGCGTAACGCAGAAGTTCAGCACGTCTGCCAGCAGAAGCAGAAATCTGCTGAACAGTCTGCAGAGCAAAGTGATATAACAACGTTTTTCAGCTCGTTTTGAACGACGAGCTGCGTTTAAAACATTCATACGTCACTCTGGATTGTTGAAAAAATATTCCATGTGAATCCGACTCTGGAACTAGACTTTATATCAGTGATTGTTCGGCCATTAACTGAATTCAGTGCTACTAAGAACAAATTTCCTCCATCTTAATATTTGACTGATAATTATGTCTTGATAATAAATTAGCAGTGTTTCTTGGAAAGTTTCAAAACTGCTGTTATTTTTTTTTTAATTAAGGTATTATAGTAAGTGACTTCTGTGTTTTAAAAAGTATTTTTTCTTTTAGAATAGAAGTTCAGATCATTGTTTACATTGTCTATTACTAAATAATTTATGAGCAGCGCACAACTTAGATGAGGTGAAAATGTTAGCGTTGCTCTGGAAATAAGAGAGAATCTGCTAGAAATTGTAAACACTTGAATATTTATGTAATTTAAGATTTATTTTAGACTTAAAATTAGGGCTGGGCAAATAAACGCGTTAACTCATTAATTTATTAACGCCGACATTTATTTTATCGCACGTTAACGCATGTTGCTCACATGCTTTTATTTTGAAAATCTGTTACTGGCTGCTGTGGAACCGAAGGAGAATGGCAGGTAAACGTAAGAAAAAACTAAAACAGACATGGAGAACGGTAAAAATCTGTGAACTTTACAGTTCGGGTAGCAACTCAGGTAGCAATATTAACAATTCTGTCAAAAAATAAATAAAAATTCTGGACTGCAACCAAACGTTTGTGGTCATTCCTCCATGTTCCATCAGATCTGCTCCATGTGTTCACTGTCCTGCTGTTCTCTAGCTGGTTACTGCAGTGCGGCTCCATCTAGTGGCTCAGATGTGTAATGACAACAGAAAGTCCAGTCCTCCATTATAAAACTAATTTAGTTCTGTGGCCCGTTTTTTAATTTTATATTTTTCTATCCAAGTCTAAAATTGAAATAAAGTTCTCCCAGACGGAGGATTCAACAGAAACAAGGTTATTTGTAACAACTGACAAGTTGAACTCCCCGTTAAAAGTTTCTGCTGTTACCTCAGAAATTAATTTGTTCTGATTGTGCTGAGACACAATCATTTTGTTGGATTTTGTTGGTAGACTTTTTTTTTTTCATAAAACCAGGATGACATTAATGCCCTGGCAGTGGCAATAAGCTTTATTTTATTTTCCATTTTTTAAGATGAGATTTACACTAAATATGTGTTACTGACAAGTGCTGATGTTAAAAGTGTTTGAACAACAAATGTTATGACACTTAAGTTCATATGGCAGCAGAACATTTAAATAAAAATGCATTTTACACTACTTTTGAATTCATTATTTGATTTTGCGTATACTATGCGATTAATCGTGATTATAAATTTTAATCGTTGCCCAGCCCTTCTTAAAATACAAAGCATGGAAGGCAGAAAAGCATTCGACTTATTTTAGTGTGATCATTATATGTGATACCAATTTGTAAAATGTGAAGAAAGTTTATGACCATGTCTTTTCACACAGTTTCTTGTGTGAAAATGAAATAAAACAGCTGTCATTGTGAACCAGTGGAGCCAACTGGATGTGTCATTGTTCTTGTTTGTCCCAGATAACTTTCGTCTGGTGTCTCGTTTGTTCTCGGACGTTTTGAGTAACTGTTGTTGTGCGTCCGTCCAGAGAACCAGTGGTTCCTGAGTTCGTCCTCGTGGCCGTGTGAACCTGCAGACCTGGAGGGGAGGACTCGTGTGTTGATGCGATTGGCTGAGAAAACGTCTCACAGAGACACGCTGGATGTTCTCTGTAATCTCCCTGGAGTCAAAGAGCCCAACGGTGAGTGGTCAAGAAAGGCTCACTCATTTTATAGATATCTAAAAGAAATCTAGTTTAACAGATGTTAAGAGATTTATTAGAACGTTGTCTTACTCTTGTCATAGCTCTGTCATTCACGTCATGTGTTGCTTTAACATAGGGGTTCTCAACGGGGCGGTACCGCCCCCCCTAGGGGGCGTTCTGAAAATCGTCAGGGCTGAGAGGGGGGCGCTCAGACACAAATGGGGGGGCGCCACGCCTTGAGAACTCTTATTTCAAATTTCCACGGTTTCTCAAGGTTTTTTTTAAAGTGTAAATCTACTTAAGTTTCAATAAAATGTTGCGCTCAGATTTACTTTCAAAAAATAAAGCTGCAGTCTGAGACCAAACCCAGAGTCTGCTGCTTCCATGACCCGGTAAAATCTGCTTTTCTCTCTACGTCACAATCGGACGAGCCGACCGGGATCGGTCGCCATAGTAACGACCGTAAACACACAGGAACAGAGAAACCCCTTTCCAACACATTTTGCAGGCTTCATTCAACAACCGATGAAAACATACTCAATCAAGACCACGTAGGGATGCACGATAATTAACCAATGAAAATATTCTGTCAACATGGCAGTGCCTCACTCCCTCTGAGCCTTGAATGACCAGCAGTGAATGTTATGTTTAAGTGACGTCGGCATAATCAGAAAAACGATTACTCAATCAGGAAAATCAAGAATACCCCCTCATGCCAGAAAACAACTCGTTAACTCGGTCATAATTTTAGTAGTTGCTGACTTGACTTGATATTCACAGTATTTTCCCACATGTTACACATAAAAAGTAGAAAAAATATAAAAGGCTGAAAGAACGACTAGCAAACGAGGAGACGTGGGAATTTACGTTACACCTTGAATGCAGCCTGCAGCACAGCGTACTGATGAAAACAAACAACATGGCGGCGATCTTAAGGAATTCTTTAAAGTTTCCTAAGAAGATAGTTTGCTGGTTATTTGTGACAAATGCTCCAAGCGAATTCCACAAGGAGGGAAAAATAGCACAAGCTTTAATACGTCAAGCCTGATCACCGGGACACATCGGTGAGGCTTTTGAAAAATCCAAGAAATTTGCCAAAGATGACCCACAGGTGACGGTGAAATGGGTAGAAGGTAGAAATGTTTGAATCTAACTTGTGTCGGTGCAGTAATTCTAAGATAAGATAAGATAAGATATTCCTTTATTTGTCCCACAATGGGGAAATTTACAATTCTGATGCGTGTATTTCCATCAGTTCAAGGAGCCTTTATTTTTTATATCAGTCAGTTATTTAAGTTAATGTGAGATATTAAATAGGATTTTTTTGATAGCTTTACAAAAATGTTTGACAGGCTTGCCAATAGTTTTTTGTTGGAAAAAATAAATATCTGTTAATTTTTAGAGTCATAACTGTTTTTAGTTTTGTTCTTAGTATTGATGTCATGATCTTAGGTATATGTGTGTGTTATCGGTTATCGGTATCGGTTTTAAAAAACAGTTATTGTGCATCCCTAAGACCACGTAATCACGTTTAATCACAAACATTTACAGTAAAATCAAAAATGGCTGAAAACAAGGAAAAGTGCCGGCAGTACAATACTAATTACATAAATTATAGATTTATTCCATCACTGAGCAATGTACATCGTTCTTGTGTGTAAATAGTTTTTCTTTTTTTCTTGTTGCCAGGTCTGGTCAGTAGTCTACTCCAAAAATGACCGTTTGAAGTGTTTAAGGCGGATTAATTGATACACGAGTGGTTCCAGGTTTTGGTTAGTTAATTCACAGCTGTTCAAGAAGTGTGCATGTCAGCATCTTCAGTTAGCCGACCCATAAAACAGATTTTCAGCTAATTCTGCTGTGGTTGTATTTTTTTTTAGTTCCAAGAATTTATTTACAAATGTTGTGATGAATCCAAAAATCATAAAAGGGGGCGTGGCCTTTCTCTCTCTTTAAATTCAGCCTCACAGTCCAGAAGATCAACTGAAGAGGTTTTGGTCCCAGTGCAACTAAAGTTTTATAGTATTATTTCCATGTTATTTCCATTATTTCCATTTCCAAAAATCAAAATCCATGCTTACACACACATACCCTTTTTTATTTATTTATTTTTTTGGGTGGGGGTGTTAAGAGCATCATGGCGGCTCAGAGGGGCGTTTGTTCATAAAAGGTTGAGAAGCGCTGCTTTAACGCTTCCTTCCCGCGGTGTTGGAGTCTGCAGATTTAAAAGCTTTCAACCAGTTTAACAGGAACTGGGTTTGTTTCCAGCTTGGTGTCTGAACACAGTACTGGAACTTGATTGGGGGGGGGGGGCGAAACAACCAGACAGAGCTGGTCTCAATACGAAATGGAGAGCAAATGAGGACAAATGGCGTGAACTCTGGTGCATCCAAACGTTCCAACTGTGGTCGTGATTATTTTTTCAAACTGATGTGCTTGGTGAGAGTGATGAATACGGGCAATATCTAAAAAATAACGTTTTTTAATTGACAGAACGTGCCCACAAATGTTGAACATTTGAGAGACGAGGGAAACATGTTGTAAATAATGAAAACAGGCCGACATTAAAAGGAAATCTGGTTTCTGAAACGTAATCACACAATTGACTGTAGTCACGGTGATATAAGGCCTCAGACTAAAAATAAATTTGTCTGTGTGAACAGAAAAATGTGCATCAGTATACAAATTATTTGTGGGTCAGACTTTTTTGCAGCTGTTTGTTACCTTTACAAGCTTCAGTTTCTTTAACTTTGTTCCCCTTCAGACGCCATAGACATCTCCAGGTACGCTCCTCTGTTCAGCTCTCACCTACGAGTGTGCGTGGAACGACAGATACTTCCTGTAGCCTCGGACACGGTGGACCTGATGCTTTCAAAAGACCTCGCCGTCGACAGCTTCCTGCTGCAGACGCTTCTGCTGAAACTGGGAAAGCAAAACCTGTGGCTGCGGGCGCGGGAAGTCTTCAAACGTGAGTGTGACTGGTTATTCAGCGTCCCCACCGGTAAAACTAAAGTTAACCGAAACATGTTGTCATTTGATCTTAAAGTGGATCAAGAAAAAAACGTCTCATTTAACCGAACGCTTTGATGTGTGTAACCGTCAGACTCTCTGCATGCGGGCTACTACGCCGGGGTGTCCGCCCCCGCCGGGTTCATGGCGCTAACGGTTCCCTGCGGACTCGGGGAGGTGGAGCTGGCGCTCACGTTCGAGTTGTTCATCACCGTCAACGCATCGGCGATTCTCGCTCTTCCTGAAACCGCCGCCGCTTCCCTCAGCATCACTCTGAAAAGGTAAGCCGTTCGCGTGCAGGGATCCCCCGGCTGCCCTGCGCCCAGGTGCATGATGGTCCTCCTCCCGTTGCAGGACTCAAAGCTGCGAGAGCAACTACCTGTCGGCGGGCAGCCGGCTCCTCTCCGCCGCCTGCATCCCTCAGCCCAAACTCACCGTCCACTACACCGCCGTTAACTCCTCGCAGGAACAGGTGTTCAGGCTGGACGCTAGCTCTGCGCGCCGCTGGCTCCGCCACAACCACCTCTGGGCCAATGAGATGTGGACACACTGAAAGGTCTGTTCCTCCGTTTTCTCCTGTTAGCTTAGCTTAGCTTCATCATTTATCAGCCTAAAAGCAAACAGGAACCCAGTGGTCGTTATTCAGCTCTTTAATGAGCCACAGAGCAGCTCATCTACAGACCGATGCCAGAACTTTACCATTTTCCTGTTTGCATTTGTTTTAAGATCTGTTTTTGGTTCATTTTATGTTTCCTGAGTTCTTAAAAATAATTTGTTACTCAGTGTTTTGTGATATTTGTTTGTTTTTTTTTCTACATGATCAAATGTCCTTTTGGTTACAGTCCAGGATAATAAACGGTATTATTGTGTTTGCAAATAGAATTTGGGTGTAAATAGATTCATATTTATAATGCTGTTTCGTCTTTGACAGTATTATGTTTTTGTATTGTAATAATGATTGTCAGAATCTCAATTGTTGCTTGTTCAGAAGCTGTGACTTAAAGGATTGATTTTTTTTTTTTGTTCCTCAGAGTGTTTGATAATATGAGTAAATACATTTTTGAAAGAAACTCACATGTCCGTGCTCATTACACAGACGACCCAGGCACAAATATCGATATGTTTCCTGGTATTTTTCTGCTCTTTCTGATAGATTCATTAATGTGTCAACATCTTCAAGATAAAATGTAAATATAAATGAGAAATTACTGCAAATCTGGGAGAGTAGCAGCACCGTCGCTGCCTTTTATCACTGAAGCTAATCAGGAAAAAGGAAAAGTTCCAGAGTGATGGGTGCGCCAAGGTAAGAAGTCTGGTGAAGAGGAGGGCAGGTGGGGTGAGGAAGAGCGTCTGCAGTCATCTATACAGAAGAGCAGCAGTGAGATTAATTTAAAGGTTTACGCGACGGTGGTGAAACCAACGCTTCTGTCAGGATGGAGACGGCAGCTCTGATCAAACGAAGGAAGCAGAGCTGGAGGAGACGAGAGATGAAGTCATTAAGACTTTGAGAGTTAGGAGGAGGGCTCATCAGGGTTAAAGAGGCTCGATCCAGATGAGATGGTTCTGGAAGCGCTAAGAGGAGGGGAGGGTAGATGCTAGGGCTGGGCGATTTTATCGATTCGGCGATATGTATCGATATTTTATTTCCCAGAGAGTATCGATATTTCAGCCGCGGGTATCGATATTCTAAGCTCCCTTCAAAACCCCCGTGTCTTCCTGCAAAGTGCCATTTAGTCCTCCAGCCGCTAGTGTCGCTGTAGAGCATTTCTAACAGGTTATCCAGAAGCTTCTTTCTCTTCCAGCTACAGCTGATCCAGTCAGGAGGATGGCGGCGAGTATAAACGCAGCGCCTGCGTGATTGAAAGTAGATGTGTGGGAGCAGTTCGGGTTTAAAAAGAAAAAGGAAAGCGAAGATTTAGACAAAAGTATGGCGGTTTGCAAGCTGTGTCACACAAACGTAAAGTACTCTGGAAATACCACCAACCTGCGAGGCGAGCCCACCTGAAACGTCACCACCCGGACAAGCTAATGCTAACTGAGAGCTAGCCAAACTTTATTTGTCAGGATTTGAGACCGTATTCAGTGGTGGAAAACGCCGGCTTTAAGGGCTGTGTTTACTCTGTCGCAGTTATCTTGTCCCCGGTATGTCGCAGTTATTTTTGATATATGTTAGTGTTGAAGCGCGTCTGCGCTGTTATTCAACGCCACAACAGAGGGACAATCACGAACTAGCTAAACTTACTAAACGTATCTCTTGTGTTTTTCCACTTCCTCACCGTCTCGGCCGTATCCAGACCCACATTCATCTCTATCTCCCTCCATGAATTACTAGAATATGTGCTGTCTTTGTAGTTTCAGAACCAGAATCGTACAGATGTGGGTACATTTCTTCGATGACGTGGATGTAGAATTGACCAATCAGAGGCCTCCTTTCTCTCCTCTCTGCGGTCACCTACCTTTCAGTTCAGTTAATTCAAACAAATTGGAACACTCACAAGATGTCACCAAAATCACTTTGTCCTGTTAAAATCTTTCAGAAAATGATGTAAATGTATCGTTAGAAAAATATCGATATAATATCGTATCGTGAGCCAGATGTATCGTATCGTATCGTGAGATTAGTGTATCGCTACAGCCCTAGTAAATGCATTGGTGGAAGGATGCTGCACCAAACGAGGTTTCTGGATGTGGTGAAAGATGATATAAGTTAGTTATTGTGAAATATAACGGATTCGTGCTTTAGTGACAGAGTCTCGATTGTCTGTTGCCTCGTTTCCATCTTCCCAGATGGTTTGGGCACCTCAAGAGTCCAGACTTGAACCTCGTGAGAACATCTGGAATCTGCTCCAACTCTTCTGTCATCGATGCAGGATGTTGGAGAGGAACGACTGCAGCTCAATTCAATTTAATTTTATTTGTTTAGCGTCTGTTATAATGTCAAATATCTCTAGCTGCTTTACAGAGACCCAGATTATGACCCCCGAGCAAATATCATTAACTAAAATTATAATATTGAATCCAATCAATGATAATGGAGGTAAAAAACTCCCACAGAGGGAGAAAAAAAACCTTTAAGCCAAACAGTGGCAAGAAAAAACTCCACTTTAAGAGGAAGAAACCTTGAGCAGAACCTGGACCTTCCTGATGAAGACCAGCTGGATAAGATCAGGATGGAAATGTTATGATCTTCAGCAACCTTATTGAAATGACGCACTGTAAAGATGATTTAATGAAATATCCGCAGACCTGACTGCAAAGACTTCTGGGAAACCAACTGAATAAAACACTGAAGCAAAAGTGTCAGGTTTCTCTCTGCATTCAGCCGGTAGTTTGAGACGACGACTGCAGCCGTGAGTTAGTCTGTGTTGGTCCTCGTGCACGGCTTTGATCAGTGCACGAGGATGTTGAGCTGGTCAAAGCAAAATCACAGCCACTAGAGGGCAGTACTGAGCTGTGGTGTGATACTGGTGTGATACTGGTGGACAAATGGAAAGGATGTGATTTCTGGTTTTTGTTGTTGTGAGCAGGATCGTTGCATCTTATGCTCATTATTCTGTGAAAGATGGGGGGGGGGGGGGGGGGGGGGGGGGGGGTTCACTGTTGGTGTCTCTTTTACTTTAGCAGATAGTCTAATCTCTTGTCAGCTCACAACCTTTTGCATATTCCCGTATAAATATCTAATTTCCCCCCGTTTGCTGAAACGTATTCTTCTAACACCCTGAGGCTCTGAGAGATGATTTCACATTTCTAAAGCAGGTCTCCTTCTGAGAAGGTCATGAGATCTGAAGAGATGCCGCTGCATCTCAACACGCTGAAGAGGCCATTGACTCAGACTGCGCCGGAGGGGAAACATGCGCCTCTGCATGCGTCACCCGCAGACAGAGACGCTCATAAAACGGGATCGTGGGCGCGAGATTTAGTTTAGCGCTCAACAGTGGAGCCTTAATCCTCGTCTCAGGTCTAATCTTGTGTCTGCCATGTGAAATCATAAACTCTCCTTCAGCGTCCCTGAGATACAGCAGCAGGTTGAGCAGATTTATGAAACGTTTGGCATGTTTTTAAAACATTCATCCTTTTTATTTACCCCCCCCTTCGTCCTGCAGTACATCAGTGACCATCAGTGTTTTTCTTTCCTTTAACTTCAGCATCGTCAGGTCTCAAATGTTTCTCTAAGTCAAATTAAGGGAGTTGAATGCCTCATGATCATGCTTAGATAAGTTTTTTGCCTTATTATTATTATTATTATTATTATTTAATAAAAGAGAAGTTCCACATCCTCTTTTATTGATGGAGTAATGATATTAAAACACTGATCAGTAAGATTCTCAAAGATTTAATAAGCAACTAATGCAACTATTTTATTTGACAATATCTTAATGAATGAATGAATGAATGAATGCTTTATTTCGGTTTAAAACAAAAATAAAATCATGTTTTACAAAAAGAAAATGTCAGATAACAACCGAAAAAGGAATAAGCTGAAGCCCCAAGGCTTATTTTTTTTTGCCTATCCTATACCATCAGAGGATTAATTGACTATCACACAATAGTACATCATAACAAAACACATAGCATAAACAGAAAAATTTAATTCAAATCAAATTTCCTTATAATTTTTGATATTAGATTTTAAAGTCTTCTTGAAGACTAACACAGAATTACACATTTTTATTTCATCGTTCAATCCGTTCCATAATTTTACACCCAAAACTGACACACATCTATACTTTAAATTAGTTCTAACTCTGCAAGTTTCAAACATTAATAACCCCTTTAAATTATAATCCACCTGCCTTAGCTTAAACATTTCTTGAATACAAATGGGAATTGTCTTAATTACAACTCGAAACATAATTTCTGAGGTTTTTGAAAATACAATGTCCAAAACTTTTAATGTGTGTGATCTTATAAAAAGCTGATTTGTAGAATCACGGTATCCAGCTCCATTTATTATTCTAATAGCCCTTTTCTGCAGTTTAATTACTGGATCTAAGTTGTTTTATATGTATTTCCCCAAGTTTCAGCACAATATGTCATATAAGGCATCACAAGTGAAAAGTTGCAGCTATTATTCAATAAATCTCTTGTTTTGTAAAGAATAGAAATAGACTTGGATAATTTCTGTTTTACATGTTTTATGTGAGGCTTCCAACATAGTTTGTCATCTATTATTACTCCCAAAAACTTAGTTTCATACACTCTTTCAATTTCAACGTTGTTTAATTTCAGTTTTACCTCAATGTTAGTCCATTTACCACCGAACAACATAAATTTAGTTTTATTTTCATTTAGCGATAGTTTATTTAAAGCAAACCATTTGGTTAATTTCATCAATTCAATTTCTACAGTTTTTAACAACTCTTTTATGTTCCCTCCAGAACAAAATTAATTAGTATAATCTGCTAAAACAACATATTTCAATGTATCACTCACTGTACAAATATCATTTATGTAAAGTCTAAATAACTTTGGTCCCAACACTGAGCCTTGTGGAACTCCACAGGTTACATGCTTCAGATGAGATTTAATATTGTCAGTGCTCACATATTGAAACCTATTATTTAAATAACTTCATACCTAAAGTTGTGCTATACCTTAATAAAGCATACATAAAACAACTAAAGGTTTTTTTCCGGTATTACCTTTAAAATAACAACGATTGTGCACTTTTAAATCTTTAGTCACAGCTCCAAAGTCAAATGAAAGTGATTGCAGCTCGCTGTCAAAAATGAACCTGTTTCTGCTGTTAAACTGGACAGTTTAAGAGAAGCATCAGTGGAGATCAAACAGCCAGATGTGGACAGATGTCACACAGGAAACGAACAGACAAAAAAAGTGTTGCATTTTAAAGCTAAAAGCGTTAAAACTTCAGTAACGAGGTCATCAAACATCTGGATTTCAGCCTGATTCAATGAGGCTCCTTCCTGTCAGCTGCTTTATAAAACAATCATTTTATGAATAACGTTCTTAAAGTAGTGGGACTGGCTAAAAACATTCGATTTCTGCGGTTCATAATTCTTTATCTTTTCCCCTCGTGATGAGTGATGTCAGTTTTTGTTTTACTTGATTAAATAAAGATTAATTACGTGTCCTTTCTTCAGAGCAGCGGTTGAGCAGCTCTTTCACTGCAGTCTCGCATTAAAAAGTTGCATTTTTAACAACAAAAATTAGTGATTTTTACAACAAAAATGTGCAATTCTACAAAAGTCACGATTTCAAGATATGTAGTTGAATATTTTGTCAGTCAACGTTTTGTAGATTACATGATTTTACTTAAAAAAAATTATTTGATGTCAAAAAAGTTTTTTTTTCTTTCTTTTTTTTTTACAACAAAACAGTTGCAAAATTTGAAATTTTACAGCAACAATTCTTGATTTTACAGCAGGCAACTGCAATTATACGAAATTAGCAATTATACCATATTAATTTATGTGAAAATAATTGCAATATTAAGTTGAAAAGTCACAATACGACTTTACAAGAATTAGCAATTTTTGCAACAAAAATGTGCAATTATAGAAAAAGTCATTTTACAACAAAATGTTGGGAATTTTTCTCTTGTAATTTTATATATTTTGTGTTTATATGTAAAAAAAATCATGATTTGTTTTCAAAAAGTTGCAGTTATGAGTAGTTTAATATTTTATGACTAAAGTTTCCTTTTAAAGGTCCCATATTGTGAAAAACATGTTTTTTCATACCTATACATATATATCTTAGTCATCCTTCAGCCTACCAAAGCTGTGGCATGAAAAAAGTCAAAGAATCTGCATTGTTTCTCTAGCCTGCAAAGTAGGAATTCATGTCTGAAATGAGCCAATTCAGAATTGGCCTGGAGTGACGTAACAACAGGCCCTCATTTACATGCTATTACCATAACCACTCCCCCTCTCCCTCTTCGCTTCGAGCCGACCCGGCTGCTGGCCGCCATTGCCATTGCCGCCTAATCATGTCGAAGCGAGTGAGACACTCTAGGTGCAACGTTGTCGGTTGTACAAACCAACATAAATGTTTGTTTTCCCTCCCAGCATCGGAGGATGTTAAACAACAGTGGCTAGCATTTATTTTTGATAATAACGTGCCGAACACAACTTCTTCAACTCTGCTGGTCTGTGCTAGCCACTTCACTCCGGACTGCTTCGGCAACGAGGGTCAGTTCAAAGCTGGATTAGCTTCTAAACTGACTCTCAACAAAGATTCAGTACCAACTCTACGTGACCCAGCAACTGCAAACCAACCATCGGTAAGTGTCTACATTTTGTGATAATATTTACTGGTTATTCCTACTAAGGTGCAGTCAGATAGCTTGATAGCATGTTATGCTTTGCTAACGCGGTGACCGTCGTGTGTCTGTTTGTACCGTGTCCTAACTGCATGAGACGCGAGCGAGCATCAGCGACAAAATCAATTTGATAGCTTTGTTTTTTAATGTCCTAACTGACCGCGCCGTGCCGTTTTCAGCTGAACTTTTGTCGGACGCCCTGTTAATATTTTCTGCCTGTCGCTCGTGTTGGAGAGCGCTGCAGTAACGTTATGTGAGGAACAGCTGATTCATAGTTAGTCTAAAATAAGGTGGCAGCTGGCTGGAGGGAGATCGCCAGGTAGCTGGAAGATTCAGGTATTTGTGTGTGTTTTCTGTCAGCCCTGCTGTTGGCTATATTGTATAAATTTATATATTGTATGTTTTTTGTACAAACGTAGGAAAGTAGCATTTAATCACACATCTTTTATTTGCGTGTGTCTCCAGTCTGATATTGCGCACACACCTGATATGTTTACATGACGTAACAGAAGCGCATATTTTGCGGATGGACAGAGAGCGAGGCTGAACTAGGCTTTACTATCTCCCTGTTGACACGGAGTAATCCCCGCGTGTCTGAGAAAATTTATGTCTGATCATGCTCACCTGTGTGGGGGATAATTAAACAAACCTGTGTCAGGTGGTTGCCAGGATCATGCTGAAGTTTGCATTGAACGCCTGGACAGCGTGTGAGAGAGACAGAACAGCTTGTTGTCTGTGGTAATTACTAAGTGTGTGGTACATTAGTATAGGATTGCAGTATATTGAAGTATATTGCAGTATTGTGTTAGGTGTTACTTGTTATTCTGTTAGTCATGAAGAAATTTAGATTGAAAGTATTGATTATTTCTATTTATTCTATTCTCAATTTTTACTTTGTATTTTATGTTATGTGTTATGTATGCACTATATAATCTATGTGGATGAAGGATAGCAAAAAGCTATAAAAAATGTCAAGATTTAAAGAACCGTAAATGTGTCAATGATATGCTTTGACACAAAGTATAAAACATATAAATACATATTTTTATTCTCTGTTAGGCCAGTACATCTACGGCATGGCCAACATTTCGAGATGTTGGCTGCCAGACAGACCCTCCAGCGACAGCAACGACCAGCACACAGTTATCCATTAGAACTCTACAGCCTCACTTCAGAAGTACAGGTTTGTGATCTGTCAGACGATTTCATAAAAAATAAAGTAATAATTAATTGCATCTCAAACGTTAAGTCTGATCATTTTAATGACATATATTCATGTGTGTGTGTGTGTGTGTGTGTTTCTCCTGTGCATATAAAGGTACTCAGACGGAAACTGTATTGTCTACACAACCTCTCATGACTTCGACACCCATCAAGAGGCCTTTTCTCGACCTGGTGGATGAGGAAGAGGGTGAGGACGATCCGATGGAGGGCAGCTCTTCTATGGAGGCTCCAGAACCACACGACTCAACATACAATCCAGAGGATTCTGTGACTGTGTTAAAAGAGTCAACCACTATGTCGTAAGTTATTTTTATATTGCCACTACACTTTTATAAAAACATATCTTTTGTTTCGCTTATCTGTCCTCTTTCGATATGAAATCGCATGTTTTTCTTTATTTTTGGCAAATAGAGAAGCATCCACTCCCATCCAGAAAATATGGAAATACATTGTGTATGAGAACTGCCTCCTGGAGCTCTTTGAAATTTGCCCGGTGTGCCAGAGGGTCTGTGATGTCAATACGAGGAGAATTGGTACATTCCTTGCAGTGAAACAGCAGTGCCCTCATTGTGCCTATGGGAGAGAATGGAGGAGTCAGCCGGTTGTTGGAAGCACCCCAGCCGGGAACCTCCAACTTTCTGCAGCTGTGTACTTCAGTGGGGCATCCTTTCTCAAACTGGAAAAGGTATTTGGAAAGCAGCTAATAAGTGTCATTTGCATGCTGATGTGTTTGACAGAAAAAAATCTAATAACTGGAGGCGTTTGTGTGAAGCTGGATAACTGATAATGTTTTTGTCTTTCAAATCAGATCTTCAGGGCAATGCAGCTGAAGGTGTACAGGTATGACACCTTCAGAAGACATGCCAGGATGTACCTTGAGCCAGCTGTCGTGCATAAGTGGAAGACGGAGCAGGAAGCCATGTTGCAACAGCTCAGTCAAGAGCAGAGCGTGATTGTTGGTGGTGATATGAGGGCTGACTCACCAGGTACTATGCTTATTACAAATTAGCATTATTTTCAGACGTTACGATAAAAAAGGACATCCTTTCTGAATAATCACTCACTTTGTTGCAATTCCATTCTCTAAATTTATGTTCTCAGGACACTGTGCCAAGTACGGGAGTTATACGATGATGGACCTGAAGCGCAACACTGTCATCGATGTACAGCTAGTGCAGGTTAGTGAAAATGTATATGCAGCGGTGAAAAGAATGATGTCACACAAGTTAAATCTGGGGCTACACATTGAAAGTTTTTCTGCAAAATGCAATTGTCATTTTGGGTAAAAAAAAAATCCTTGACGTGTTTCTGCTTCCATCCTGACAGCCTGTAGTGAAGCAGCTCACAGACAGACAAACGTTTATCAATCATCAATCACATCCCCTTTCCCCCCTTTTTTTAACCAGAGCAATGAAGTTGGGGGGAGTTATCATATGGAGAAAGAGGGCCTGAAAAGGAGCCTTACACTCCTGGAGGAATTTGGTGTGACCCTGGATTGCATAGTGACAGATCGTCACCCGCAGATCCAAAAATTCCTGAGGGAATCCAACATCACCCAATTTTATGATGTCTGGCACATGGAGAAAGGTAATGTTTTTGTCTGTTCCTGTTTTTATGTCTGGTTCAAAAATATAGAACACACAATCATAGGTGAACAATTTTTTCCCATCATGGCCACATTTCAATTTTTTTACATAAGCAACTGCACATTCTACTTTCTTGTCAAGTCAACTGTTCTCCATTAGAATAAAACATTCATATATCAATTCACTGTGTTCATTCACTTTGTTTCTGCATTACTAGGATTGTCCAAGCAACTGGAGAAGATCTGCAAAAACAAGGAATGTGAGCCTTTGAAGAAGTGGATGCGCAGTATAAAAAATCACATATACTGGACTGCAGCTTCCTCTACTTCCGGGCCTGAGAGAGTGGCAAAGTGGACTTCAATCCTCAACCATGTGCAGGACATCCACACCCATGATGACCCCTTGTTCCCCAATTGCCTGCATCCAGTCCGCGTCACAACGGACAGGCGTAAATGGTTGAGAGCTGGTATGTTTTCATCTGTACACTGAAGTCACTAACAGACTTACATTTGAACCTGAAATTATGCATGGATTGAGTTTTGTAAGCTTTTCAGTTGTTGATAGGATGAAAATTATTTGTTACCACTGGCATAACACTTGCATATGTATTGACCCACTTGATTCTGTTCTTTCAGCAACTCCTGCTTTCTACAAACTGGAGAAGTTGCTGACCAGCAAGCGAGTGTGTTGAAAGATGTGGAAAAGCTGAGCCCTCACCATCAGACCTCCTCTCTCGAAGCTTTCCACAGTGTGATACTTCGCTTTGCCCCAAAAAATGTTGTTTTCCCATTTCTTGGAATGCTGTGCAGGTAAATAACACAAAACGAAACAAATTTTGTGAGGAGTATTATTTGTTTCACTGACTTGTTTTTATTAGTTTCCGGTGAGATATTTAGTTTATGTAGTGATTTTGCAGTTCTAAACATTACTATTGCTGCTGTATACATTATTTGTCAGATTCTAAAATAAGTCAGTTAATCCTGTTATTAATTTAATTTGAAAAAAGGTTTGAAATTAAAAACTATTGATAGAGAACAGAGCATATGGATAAGATAAAGACGGTGCAGCTGGTTAGTGGTTACAGCCTGAGTATGGGAGGATGAGAAAATCATTTCTAATCCATTCATTGTAAGCCTTGTTTTACAAATGTTTTGTGGTTACACCCAGTTCATTGTACTACATATATGTTGTACTAATTCTGTATGTTAATGATTATAGTCTAAATTTATGTGAATATGCATAGTTTTCAGTGAAATCACAATGTCTACGGCCTGTTGAAAATACTGTTATGTATTTTAATTATCACTAATTTACTTTCATTTATTTCCCCAGACTCTACCTGTCTGCTCTGCATTTCAATGAAAATGCGAACCGCCCCCAAAAGACTGCTGACGGTGCACCTCTCTTCAAGGTCCACTTTCCCAAGTCCAAGAAGGGGGAATGCACAGCCAAGCCGGTCAAAAACAGATGCAACCTTCAGTATGTTTAACCAACTTTTTTATTGCACACACAAAACATAGAAAAATGACAACAAAATGCACACATCCATACAATATAAAACAAGGTGCTGGACCTATAAAACAGAGTAATCAAAACAAATTGAAGGTTCGCACACTCCAGCTCTCTTATGCAGTTTTTAATGACATCCATAATTGACATTTGGAGCCACTCTTTTTCAAACATTGTCTAAAGAAGAGCATGTAGCTCCAAAAATCGCTGGTGGATATCATTACAAACTGCATAAGGGAGCTGGAGTGTGCAAACTGTTTTGGGGGTAATCAAAAGAAACTAAGTAAATATATACATGGAATAAGTTAGTATAAAATATATTACAACATAATTTAGAAAACACCAAAGGACATTTTGGTGTATGACAGTGTCTGTACAGACTAAAATGTTACACATTCTTTTGTAATGGATGATATAGTGATATTGGTTTTGTACTCCACAGAATACGTTGATGAGTTGATGGACCTGATGTTCGATCACATCATCCTGGATCCTGGACCTTTTGCCAACAAGGTTTTGGAGATCCCCATCCCGGCAGACCTGTGTGCAGAGTTTGAGAGGCCAGCCAAGGAGGATGTCATTGCCAGCTACGTGTCGCGGTTTAATCTTGAGGCAGTCTGAACCCTACATATACGCCTTGAGCATCAGGGAACTCAGTGCGTATGCGTAGCACCACACAAGCTGGTATGACTACTCTGATCCTTCGACCCAGAAATCCCCAGCACCAGCTCACAAAGGATCTGTATGCCAAGAATCTGTAACGACTGAAAAGACATACAAGCACATCTCAGGATTTTTATTTGTATTACTTATTTATACTTGTTAATACTGTGTTACTTATAAGTTTGTTTTATTTATGTTGGTTAATTATATGCCTTTTTTATTTTTACTCTGCAATAAAGTATCTTATGTATCAACAGTCAGTGTTGTGATTACTTATTGTCTTCACATATATACTGTACATGGATGTCTGGTGGTGAGAAAATATCTGCAATTGCAATAAAGGACCATGCAAGTGTATAGTGTGTATAGAATTGTAGGCCATTTTTCAGTAACTGCTTCTGGGTTTTGTTATATCGGTCACAACAAAACACTACTGTGCTAAAGCTACCTCTATATAGAGTAATAACATAACAGATTATTTAAATCACATTTATTGTCATTTATAGTATTGTAAAAAATCATGTTGACAATATTCATTGGCAAATCAAATTATGCTTTGACTGTAGAACAGATACTTACTGCTCTATACCTCTAAGCCGTAAGAGCCCATAGTCAGCTCTATATATATTCATTGCATTCTGGAGAGAATACAAGTTCAGACAAACTGGTTCAAGACCAGGGTGATCAACCATGCATCTGGGTGGATCTTCCAGCTGATTCATCCTTCTTGTGACCTAAGGAATAACAAAAGGGTAACAACTGAGTAAATTTTTGCAAACCATAAGAACATTGTACTGGCAATTACATTTCTCATATGATTGATACCTGTGGGACCTCCTGGCAGCACACATTTTCACGTTCTGTGGGCATTGTTGCACAATTCCCACATAAGCACCTGTTGAAAAAGAATAGAGAATTTAGATAACAGTAGCCTACTGTAGAAAGTAATGTAAAACAAAAATAATGGTGTCAAATACAAAGCTGGTCTTGCACCACTGTTATTACACTGCTCTTATAACCTTACAGTAGGCCTCCATGAGGTGCAATATATATATTTTTACAGATATAGTTGTGCATCATAAAGTCTGTTAGATATCAAACTGTTGAGCTATGGCTGAATAACACTAGCATGTAATGGCTAACGATAGCCACTGACATAGCCAAAAAATAAAAACCACTGTTATAGCCAGGGCAATAACAGTGTAAAAGCAAAGCAAACAGTAAAAATAAGACACTCATGGCCCTATATTATGCCTATCTTATGAATTGAAAAGTGCAAAATAGCGCCATTTGCCTTTTATTTATTTATTTATTTAAACTTTGGATGTAATATAAAGTTCCCTATCTTATACCCATTGAAAAGTGAAAAAGCTCAAAACAAATGGCGTTTCACATAAGATAAGGCCCTCAATTTTCAACCTACCACTCATTGACATCCTGCTGTAACCGTGGCTGAACCTCTTCAACCGGTGTCTGCTCCTCTTCAGGCTCCGAAACAGGATCAAACATGAGCTGTTGTACATCCATGTTTGTTTACCCTGTTACAGCGTCTTGAAAGTCCCACCGCAGGCGCTGGAGCCGCCCACCGGGACCAAGGAATCAGGCAGCCAATCAGAGCAGTACCTCATTTGCATAGCATCCCGCCCACTCAAAACAGCACAGATTTCAGCACAGCAAAAAGTGTGGGAGAGAGGAGGGCTCTCACAACCTAAATGTGTGGGGTTTTTTGCAACAGAATTCATAACCTTGCTCTAAAGACCTATGAGACATGATTAAAAGAGTTAAAAGTAGCATAATATGGGACCTTTAAATCAAAAAAAGTTGTGATTTTGCAAAATTCCTGATTTTACAGCTGTAACTTGATACAAGGATAAAACATTGCAATTATGTGAAATATGCAATTTTACAAAAAAGCTGTGATTTTACATCAAAAGTTAGTTTTAAAAAAATTGTAAAATTATATCCCAAAGTCTTTACAACAGTAAGTCACAAAGTCGCAGAATTAGTAATTTTATTTGAAAATGCTGCTTTCTCATGAAACATGTAAGTAGAAGAAATAAATGACGACACGGTATGTATATTTTTTTGTAGGCCTATTGTTTTAATTTGATATTACATTGTAATCAGATGTCAGCGTTCCATTTTCTCTTAGCTTTAGCACCTGCACATCCCTGGTGATGTCTTTTGTTTTCCCCCTGAGATCTAAAGTGAGATTATTCCTACCTTTAATTTGTCTGAATGTGGATGCTGGAGAGTGCATGTGTTTGCGCAGGCGTGTCACACGTGAAGGCAACAGTTCCCAGCAGCCAGACCACGTTGAACTCCCAGCTGGACCCTTCGCTGCATGTCTGCACCACTTCCTGTGAAACAACCACAAAATCTGAACAGAAATGACTGAATAACTGTATATCTTTTAGACTGGGGTGGTTCGTGAGAAGTTTTGTTGTTTTATATATAGAAGGAACAGACATTATGTATGTTTTTTTTTGTGCATGGTGAATGCAAGTGTATATCACATTTTATTACTCAACTATATGATAATTTCTTGAAAAAAAATATATCTGCATAATCAAAGGCTTGTCTAAAATATGGTTGGACCATAAAAACACATAAGCGAGCAACCTGAGACATTGTAGTTGTACTGTAGTAGAATTAAAACGAGTATTAATTTTTAAATAGTCAGACCTGTTGTACTGAGTCTCTCAGAGCCCCAAACAGCTAGCATTAATGCAAAAAAATATAAATTTCCAAGAACCCTAGCAGACCACACCGAACTGCCCAACCGTTGAAATAAAGCACTGAATGTTTACTTCTCAATTCCTGCTGTTTGCTTAATGCTTTTTCTTTAGATTCACACATATATATATATATATATATATATATATGTATATATATATATATATATATATATATATATATTAGGGCTGGGCAAGTTAGCGCGTTATATTTATTATTTTATTAACGGCGACATTTATTTATTGCGTTAACGCATGTTGCTCACATGCTTTTGTTTTGAAGAGTCTGTTGCTGCTGCAGGACTGAAAGAATTGGTGGAAAAAACATGCAGAAAAGCTAAAACAGACATAGAGAACGGTAAAAATCTGTGAACTTTACAGTTCAGGTAGCAACTCAGGTAACAATATTAACAATTCTGTCTGGAAAAGAAAATTCAGGACTGCAACCAAACGTTTGTGGTCATTCCTCCATGTTCCATCAGATCTGCTCCATGTGTTCACTGTCCTGCTGTTCTCTAGCTGGTTACTGCAGTGCGGCTCCATCTAGTGGCTCAGATGTGTAATGACAACAGAAAGTCTGTTCCTTGATTATAAAACAAATTCAGTTCTGTGGTCCGTTTTTTATTTTCATATTTATGATCCAAGTCTAAAATTGAAATATATTTAAAAAAAAAAAACAGGCATTTTTTCGTTTTCTGTGTTAGATTTAAAAACGAAAAATGTAATAACATGTCACTTTTTTTTTATTTTTTATTTTTGATTGACAATTGAATGGAAAGAATGAAAGATACACGGATTGGTAAAGTTACTGAACTTTAACATGAACATTTTCATTTTAAAGTTCTCCCAGACGGAGGATTCAACAGAAACAAGGTTATTTGTAACAACTGACAAGTTGAACTCCCCGTTAAAAGTTTCTGCTGTTACCTCAGAAATTACCTGTTTTAATGTTCTGATTGTGCTGAGACACAATCATTTTGTTGGACTTTGTTTGAAGACTTTTTTTTTATTATTATTTGTAAAAACAGGATGACATTAATGCCCTGGCAGTGGCAATAAGCTTTATTTTATTTTACATTTTTTAAGATGAGATTTACACTAAATATGTGTTACTGACAAGTGCTGATGTTAAAAGTGTTTGAACAACAAATGTTTTGACACTTTAGTTCATATGGCAGCAGAACATTTAAATAAAATGCATTTTACACTACTTTTGAATTCATTATTTGATTTTTCATATACAATGCGATTAATCTTGATTAATCAGAGAAATAATGCGATTAATAGCGATTAAAAAATTTTAATCGTTGCCCAGCCATATATATATATATATATATATATATATATATATATATATATATATATATATATTTTTTTTTTTTTTTTTTTTTTTTTTCTTCAGTTTCTTGTTCATTTTAATACCTGGTACCACTAAACGTCATCATGTGACTAAAAAACAGACAGAAAAGAAAACACTGAATGCATAAAGCAGTGTTTTTGGCAGTACAACGCCATAGCTATTGATGTAAAAAACTTAAGTGATTTAGGTTGTAATCAAGAAAAACCATGGAAAATGGTAAGATATCAGCTCTTAAATAAAACTCTTATGAGCAATCTTTGTGGTTATTGTTATGTTTGTCCAAACAAATGTACCTTTAGTTGTACCAGGCATTAAAATGAACAAGAAACTGAAGAAAACAAGGGTGGTCTAATAATCTTTTCCATGACTCTGTGTGTGTGTGTATATATATATATATATATATATATATTTTTTTTTTTTTGAAGACATTTGTGTAAAGGTCCCTGTTTTGCTTATGTTAATGCTCTTCATATAACACTGAGCTTCGTATTTTCTATTCTTATCCTCTCGCCATGAGTTCAAATTGAAAAAAAATAAATAAAAGACACCATTAGACTGGAAGGTTATTGGACGCTAACTAGCAGCCATTAGCTCCTCTGACGGCCACGCCCACCACCGGACCGGTTCGGTTCGCAGGGACCGTCTGGACGTCACTCTTAACTCTGTACCGTCCGTTTCCCGGAGCTGCACTTAATGGAGGTCAGCTGGTAAATTAAAGTTTTATTCAGTTTTACGCGTCTTGTCGTCCACTGAGGTGATCCGCCGCGGTCGCGCGCCCGCACACCGTCGGGAGCGAGCGCGTCGCACACACCCCTCTTTCCCACGTCTCGCGGACGGAAGTGGGTCCATTTTTTCCCCTCAGAGTGATCAGAGCGGCTCGAGGAGCTGCAGCCAGCGACACGCGCCCGTCAGAGGGCTCATCTGGAGGAGGAAGCGACTGCAGCCAGGCAGCGACTTTATCAGGCTCCTTGAAACGATTTTTACCGCCCTCCTGTTGCAAGGCACCCCCCCCCCCACCCACCCACCCGTCCGCTTCTTCTCTTTTATTTTTGTTTTTGCTCTCCTGCCGGGGCGGAAAAACCTGCGCATTCCTGCACGCAGAGAGCCAGACGGGGAGCCGAGCGAGCGGGCGGACGGGGGGAGGAGAGCCCGGAGAGGCCTCCGCATCAAGGGGCTCCGATGAATTCATCCCCGGGAGCCCGGGAAACGCGTCCGGTCTGACGGGTTTTTTGTTTGTTTGGGCTCGTGGCGTTTTATTTAGATCCCTCGGCGACCCTGTGAGGTCGCTGCTTTGATGAATAATTCACGGTCTCCTGGTCCGAGCCTCGACCGACGCCGCCCGAACCGACCCCGGGACTGGACTGGACTTCAGGACTCTCTGGTTGTACTGGTTTTTTTTTTTTTTTTCCTGATGCGATGCGGGATATTTATAAATGAACTGTTGCTGGTCTGAGCCCTGAAGTCATGTTGGCTCGTCGGTGGGGGAGGAGAGACCGAGCTTCCACTAGTTCAACACCGAATCGGTGCGGCTCGATTTACCGGGTCGGTTAATCGTTTTCCCCCGATGAACGCCGTCGTCTGTCATCGTGTCGCGTGATTTGGGAAAAATAAGAACTGGGATCATTCTCCCGTTTAACCGCCTTATACAACCGATCTGAGCTTCACAAATGGTTTTACTTCTTTTCTGTGTTGACTGTTTGAACTGTTTGTGTGATGCGAGGTTGATCAGCACAGTTTCCACGAATACCTCATGAATCTACCTCAGATGCCACGTTATCCTCCGATGTAACTCGACTGGCTGACGTGAATACCTCAGACGGGTTCCCGACCGTGATGTGAGCCCACCAGGATGGCTTCGTTCCCAGACTCGGACCTGCAGACGTGTCCGCTCTGCAAGGAGCTGTGCGGCTCCTCGACCCCCATCTCCTCCAGCTCTTCTACCTCATCGACCTCCTCGCACACCTCGTCCTCCTCCAGCCAGACCTCCAGGAGGCTCCACGTGCTGCCCTGCCTGCACGCCTTCTGCCGGCAGTGCCTGGAGGGGCAGCGCAGCCCCGGCGAGCCGCTGAAGCTGCGGTGCCCCACCTGCGACCAGAAGGTGTCCATCTCCGAGGCCGGCGTGGACTCCCTGCCCTCCTCCAACTTCCTCTTCAACAACCTGCTGGACGTGGTGGTGAGCTCGGAGGACCAGATCCAGAACAAGAACGGCCTCCACCGCGGAGGCCTGGTCGGGGGGTCTTCGGGCTTCCATCACCCCCACGGGGGCCTCCTGCAGCCGCACCACATGGGAGACCCCCAGTGCAGCTCCTGCGACGAGGAGAACCCCGCCGCCGCCCACTGCCTCGACTGCCAGGAGTACCTCTGCGACAACTGCGTGCGGGCGCACCAGCGGGTGCGCCTGACCAAGGACCACTTCATCGAGCGCACCGGGGAGAGCCTCCACCTGGGCCGGGTCAACGCCAACGGCGGCGGCGGCGGCGGCCAGCCGGTGGTGTCCGTGTCCATCGCCCAGTCCCTGCAGAACAACTTCGCCCTGCTGTCCCTGTTCCAGGATCGCATGAGCTTCTGCCAGCACCACGACAGCGAGGTGAGTGGCGCCGACGGGTCGCCGTTGAAACTGTGACGGGAATGCGTCCAGCATTTCAACGAATACTAGAATACTGGATTAGCGTCTCACACACCCATACATGCGCTGCTACAGTCCAACAGCAGTGTGTGTGTGTTATGTGTGTGTGTGTTATGTGTGTGTGCTGTATAGAAACATACTGTGGACCATATGGCCAAAGTTCAAAGGGAGCCGTGTGGCTCCTCACCCAGTTCCCTGGAGAGGACCAGGCACGTGTAGAGCTGGATTTTCAGCCACACATGCAGACGGAGGCCTTATGTTCACGCACACACTGAGTCTGGTTAATCTGTACCACACACCGTCCGTCCCGGGGCCCAGAGGGGCCCCCGAAGTAGCTGCGCACATTTTTCTGACTGCTAGAAGTATGTCCCACGTACTTGTGGTGATCTGCTTTCTCATGATGGTAAAGATGTGTTGGAGCTAAAAAATATCCCTCTTTTTTTTTTTTTTTTTTTTTTCCCTTCTGTGCACCTTGTGCTCCAAGTTATACAAACTACAAAACCCTGTTAAACAGGAAACCAGCGTTTTCTTGGTTAAGTCATGTGGTCAGGAAGAATAACAGATGGTGTTAGCTGGAGGTCTTGGTATTTAATTTTTGTGACAATCCTTGTTTCTGTTTAGCTCAAACAACTACCTTTATATATTTGTGTATATATACATAAATATATATATATATATTAGGGGTGCATGATAACTATCTGGCCGATAACAGGAAATTATGATGTCATCCCGATAAGTCCGATATCATGACGAATAGCCCCGATAACATTTATATTTCTGTCAACACAGCAGTGTCTCGCTCCCTCTGAGTCTTGAATGACCAGCAGTGAATGTTATGTTAAAGTAACGTCGGCATAATTAAAAAAAAGGATTACTCAATCAGGAAAATCAAGAATATCCCCTCATGCCAGAAAACAACTCGTTAACTCGGTCATGATTTTAGTAGTTGCTGACTTTAATTGATATTCGCAGTATTCTCCCACATGTTACACATAAAAAAAGAAAAAATAGAAAAGGCTGAAATAACGACTAGCAAACGAGAAAACGTCGGAATTTACGTTACACCTTGAATGCAGCCTGCAGCACAGCGCTGATCACAACAAACATGGCGGCGTGGAACTTGGTTAAAGTTTCAGAAGAAGATAGTTTGGTGGTTATTTGTGACGAATCCTCCGAGTGAATTCTACGAGGAGGGAAGCACAAGCTTTAATACGTAAAACCTGATCAGCCACCTACAACATAACAATCACTTCCATGGAGTTTTGAAATCGCGCTAACGCGAGCTAACGGAAGCTAATGCTAACGTGCGCAAGCCAGCAGCAGTCTCTCCTCTCTCTCTCTCATTCCTCATTCAACCTCATTTACTTTAATTAAAGGTATTAATTTAAATGGAACCACAAGTCAAAATCCTTTAAATGTTAATCTTTTTCAGTTAGTAATTCTGATGCATGTATTTCCATCAGTTCAAGGAGCCTTTATTTTTATATCAGTCAGTAATGAACCTTATTTAAGTTAATGTGAGATATCAAATAGGTTTGTTTGATAGCTTTAAGAAAATGTTTGAGAGGCTTGACAATAGTTTTATATTGGAAAAAATAAATATCTGTTCATTTAAAAAGTCAAAACTATTTTTGATTTTGTTCATAGTATTGATGTAATGATCTTAGGTATATGTGTGTGTTATCAGTTATCGGTATCGGTTTTAGAAAACAGTTTATCGTGCACCCCTAATATATATATATATATATATATATATATATATATATATATATATATATATATATATATATATATATATATATATATATAAATATAATTTTTTAGTTGCTCGAAGTGTCCACATTTGGTCTGAAAATGCTGAGGTCAAAGAATGCAGCAGACATGCTTTCTATTAAGTCAATTAATTTATTGCAAAACTTGAAGCTGTGTTAACTTTTTTTAACATAACCTATAACAGACACATAAAATTTACACATTTTTTTTCTTTTTTTAAGCTGCAGTAACATACGTGCTCCTTACAGCCTGCAGTTAAACGCTGGCGACCCAGCAGGATGCAGTTCGTTGTTAACACAAGCTCACAAAAGATATTGGCGCTGCCCACCATGACTCACTACCTGTATCTGCCATATGTTCCACTTAGAGGAGTTGAGAAAAGTTGGCTTCATTAAAATTTAACTTATGTCATAACCCAGCAAGCATTTGTAAATGTTAGGGGTGTGAATCTTTCACTCACAAAACGATCCGATTCAAATCTCAATTCACAGGCTACGATACGATTCTGGGACGATTCATAAAAAATAGTAAACGATTTGATTCGATATGATTCGATTCAATAAAAATTGACAATTTAACCCCAACTACTTCTTTTGCTTTATTACTGAGAAGAAAAAGAGAAACATCTAATGTCTAAGAGACAGAACACCAGGCCTACTGAACATAAATTCAGACATTAATTTAAACCTTTACAATATACCTGGGGGGATAATTAACATTACATAATGAAACGCAAAACTACCAATCTGGTGCCTCACTTTAACTCTGCTCATACTTAAAATCCAATTCTTACTTTCCCTCAACAAAAAAAAAGATAAAAATGGCACAAAGTTTAATTATTCCTGCTAATGTGAGAATACACTGAGCATAAGGCTTAGGTTAAATATCAAAAATAAAAGTAGTTGTTTTGAAACAATTAAGTTTCCTATTAAAGGTTAAAATTCAGAATGACTAGTGATTCAGTCACTGGTGAACTTCAACAGTAAAACATCACTGACAACAAGATACATGGATCCAAAACTTTAGTAAGTAGTTGTAGAAAATAACATGTTAAATTCAACATGTCTTTTTGATGTCTGTAACTCTGAACGTTAGCTTTTCTTTATTTTTTTTTAACCACAAAAAGCTCTAAACACTGAATAACTAATACTTCAGGCATGAAAATCCCTCATCTTTCGGCGAAATTCGTCATTTTGAAGTCCATGAGGGGGGGGTGTCAGAGTCGTGAGATTTTTTTTTTTCTTTAATTATCATATAATTGCCCTAATAAGCAAACTGAAAACTTCAGAAATCGTCCCTTTAAATGACACTTGGACGGTCAGTAAATCCTGTCCAGAACCAGTCAGGTCAGATTGATCCATTATTCCAGAACGTTCTTCATTTATGTTTACTTGGAGAAACTCAGAGGTTTCGTTGCTAAGCGAGACTAGTAGCAGGACCTGGTGATGTCCACGCTGAAGACGAGGCAGACAAGCGTACGTCCACATTTACCAGTGGTGAGAAGCGCTGTATATTTAATCCTTGTTGTCTGACATGTTGCTAGCCGCTCTGACATGTTGCTAGCCGCTCTCTCAGCTACGTAGCCGACGTCACGACTCTTACAGGTAAAACGTCAACACTGGAGTCTCGTAGAGTTCACGCGAATTCACAACAATGGCAGGTCTGGGTCGCTGGACCTCAGGAAAACCGATTCACGGCCGTAAATATGGGACATCGGACCGTTCGTAGTGCATTTTTACCGATCCAGTTCTCCATTGACCAATTCAAATCGGTTTATCTTTACACCCCTAGTAAATGTAGATTTTAGAGTGGTTTATTCTCCATTTGTAGATTGGAGTAATATTCTAGATGTGCTCATTTATTTGCGCGTAGAACGTAGAGGTCATCTTCCTTTCCTCGAGACACATTAGCGTAGCATTTTAATGCTAGGTGTGATTGCACGCGCTGAGCGCTAATCTCTTGTGATCGGAAGGTCAGAGCAGGGCCTTGGATGTAAAGTGGTGGGTTTGTAAAGTCGTCAATAAGGCCGGGAAATAAGTCTTTCATCAGTTAATTCAAACAAAAAGTTTATGGTGATGTTTAAAAAAAATAAGAAGAAATTATCACTTTAATTTGCATAATTATGATTTGTGATATCCGATGTTGTGCAAACTGCTGTCTGTTTTAAAGTTAGTCTGCAGGCTTTGGCTACATTATATGTGATAGTGGCTCCTTTACGAAGGCTAATTGAAACATCCATGTCAAAGCGATGCCGTAGCTGCGCCGCAACCCGACCTGCACCTGTCTCCAAATGTAGCTGCGTCTACGTATTTCCCGCTGCTTCTAATTCTTTCAAAAGTCAGTTTGTTCTAATATCTTTAAAAGCAACTGATGGTCAACATTTCTTGTCACCAACTCATGTAAAATATACTTTATTTGCTTCGTTGCTACGTCTGAGCTGCATGTAGGAAGTAAGCAAAGGGAAACTGCTGCAGCGCTGCAGAAAGTAACCTACGTTGCCATCTAGCAGTCGGTGGTGGAATTGCAGAGAGAATTACACAATAATGCATGAGTATAAATGTAAAAGACGATGTGGGGCCATACACTGGCTATGTGTAGCTTATGCATGTAGGGAAATCCCCACTGCAGTGATTCCCAAAGTGTGGGCCGCGGCCCCCTGGTGGGCCGTCGTGGTACTGCAGGTGAGCCGTGAGAGATCATTGAAATTAGACAAATAAGTTTTAAAATTTTTTATCTTTTAAAAATAGGCTTTTAACTACTGTAAAATATTCATGACATGGTTTTAAAAAAAATTAAGAAGTATTAAATTAAGCCAGTTGGGTGTTATTTTCCTGAAATCTTAACTTAATATAACAAGTGTCACCTTATTTGTTGACCCCATTAACCGTGAAAAATAAGGGATCACTGTATCGGACATTGCTCATACTGCCATAAAATGCCGGTATTGATTAGTACAGGAGTCCAGGCACCAACCGATACCAAGTAACTTTTATTTAATCATGAAAGAATTGTATCGGAACATCTCTAATTATTTTAGAGTAAGTATTATAGTTGAAATTATACTTTATTTATTCTACCACTGACAGTAATCGTTTTTTAAACATTGTTAGACTTGAGGTTAAAAAATGGAAGAATTTCTTTGTCTTCTAAAGGTATTTATTTAGTAGAAGAGTAAAGAAATGAAGGAGCTTGAATCCAGCGACACAAACAGCAGAGTTGAAGTGTTTGAGTTAAAGCTCTTTTTTTTTGTGGTTCTTTCACTCATTTTCTTCATTGTTTATCAGCTTAGCTGGTTTCAGAGTTGGTTTGTTAAAATGTGATGCTATGTTTTGAGTGGGGGTGGGGGTTAAATCCCCTTTATAACCTAAAATATAAAACAATGGGTCTGCTTGGGTTGGTTTTTGGACCTCCACCCCCTTCGGTGCCAGTAAATGGGAAGGTTCAGTTTTCCAGTAAGGGCCTCGTTCCCCCCCCCCCCCCCCCCCCCCCACCCCCCCACCCATTCACTGCTCTTCAGCCCTGGGGGAGGGAGTGACACGGGAGAGGTCTGTTAATTCAGGTTTTTGTTACGAGCAAGCTCTGAGGAAGTCGAGCTTTTGTGAATCATCCAACTCTGTTATTTCCAGGTTTTCTCCAGACGTCTGCTGGTCCGGTTGGAGGTTTCAGGATCTGCATTGCTGATGACTGTATGCTAGGCTTTAATTCTGCTATGGCGGGTGTGTAGCGTCCTGCGTTCTCCTCTGCAGGGTTTTTTTGTTTTGTTTTGTTTGGGCTTTTAGTCTGACAAATTCAGTGCATTTACATGGGAAGTTTAATTCCTCTTTAATTCAGAATAAAAGTTAAATCCGAATAAAAGTTACCATGTAAACAACTAATTCCATATGAAAATGTCAATTCCGAATTAAACTTAATTCCGAAGTAAGTGGCTGGTTTATTCTGATTTTAATTCCGAATAAAATAATGTATACTCTCATTCCTGTTTAAATTAATTCCCGTCTTTCTGCGCATGCTAGTTCTCTTGCCCGTCTGTCGCGATGACGCTTATATTCCACGCTGGGCTTGTTTTCAAAATGGCAGCACGCAGTAAACGGTGGTCAAGAGCAGAGACGATTTTATTTAATAAATAGCTTGGAGGAACTGGAAATAATTAAAAGAACAGATGGCAGGAAACATAAAAATTGTGAGCTTTTCAAAGCGGCCAGGTTAAATGAAGGAGGTTTCACAGGTAGAGACGCCACCCAGGTCAAAAATAAGTGAAATGTTGTTGCTAACCGAGTTAGCTAAGTTTGTTTTCTTCCGGTAGATGTAAACATGTCCGCCCCCCCCATCCAATCAGAACCCTTCCCAACCCCCAGACCTAAAGCGGAGTTGGATAAAGACGAACAAACGTGTTTTCCATGTAAACCTTAATTCGGAATTACTATTTCCATGTAAACTCGAAGGAAAATACTTTAATTCAGAATTATTCAATTTGGAATTTTTAATTCCGAATTAAAAAACATCATGTAACCGTGGCCATTTCCTCAAAGTTGATGGCCACTCATTTGGTCATTTAGCTTAAAACCAGAGCTGGACCTGTATACCAGCTTGTCCGAGGGGAAAGGATATTTTACGAGCTGTCGAACTGGTGTAACTTCTTGGGCAGCAGCTGGTCGGCTTCCGTCATCTCCGCCGGTCCCGCTCTGACTCACGGCTCCGTACCTGGAGTCAACCTGGACTGTTTGTCAAGTATTTCCAGTTAAATCTTTTAAACACGGCAGCTGGCACCAGACCTCTGGTTGACCTTTGCCCAAAAACCCGAAGAAGAGGTGGCCCGTCAGCCGAACCAACGACGTTCGTTTTAATAGGTGCTCAGTTAAACTCATCTGATTATTTAAGAGTTTAAGCTCCTTTAGATTGACATTTAGGACTCGTATCATTTCAGAAACAGTGGAAGGTGCTCAGGGACGGTGGAAAGAGCTCCCATGGCTGTTTTATACTATTGTGATGAATGTGAAACGATCACAAGACGTCTAGAGAAATGACGCATTTTGTTCCTGCTGTTTCCTACTTGGAAGAGATCCCTAACTAAAACAAATTCAGTAGAGGATCAATTGGAATGCTGCTCGGTTACCGATTAAAGAGATCTTATCGGGCCACAAAGGCTTCGTGGCAGACAATGGTCCTGATGTGGAGAGCAGTGGAACAGGATCTAACGCAGGCGGAAGTAATAGCATTAACAACGACTGCATTCCAATTACATGCTCCAGTTTCAAGCTCCTGCTATTGTGCATGTTTGCTCTCTATATTCTGAGCCCATAATTAATGTTATTATCTAGACTCGTGTTGTTTTTTTTGTTTTTTTTCCCCTCCCAGCTTGAAAAAGAATGTAGCAATAAATGAAACTGACAGTCTGACAGTGCAAAATTTGTTTAGTGACTAATGACTTGTATGTCATGTTTAACAAAGTTTTACGTTGTAAATCTTTGAGATATGCACAAGAGACAAAAAACAAAAGACACACTGAAAATCTGTGGCATTTCTTTTGTATCAGTGCCTTAAAATTAGGGGTTTATGATAACTATCGGGCCGATAACAGGAAATTATGACGTCATCCCGATAAGTCTGATATCACGACGAATAGCTCCGATAACATTTATATTTCTGTCAACACAGCAGTGCCTCGCTCCCTCTGAGTCTTAAATGACCAGCAGTGAATGTTATGTTCAAGTAACATCGGCATAATCAGAAAAACGATTACTCAATCAGGAAAATCAAGAATACCCCCTCATGCCAGAAAACAACTCGTTAACTCGGTCATAATTTTAATAGTTGCTGACTTGAATTGATATTTGCAGTATTTTCCCACATGTTACACATAAAAAAAAGAAAAAATAGAAAAGGCTGAAAGAACGACTAGCAAACGAGGAAACGTTGGAATTTACGTTACACCTTGAATGCAGCCTGCAGCACAGCGCTGATCACAACAAACATGGCGGCGTGGAACTTCGTTAAAGTTTCAGAAGAAGATAGTTTGGTGGTTATTTGTGACGAATCCTCCGAGTGAATTCTACGAGGAGGGAAGCACAAGCTTTAATACGTAAAACCTGATCAGCCACCTACAACATAACAATCACTTCCATGGAGTTTTGAAATCGCGCTAATGTGAGCTAACGGAAGCTAATGCTAACTTGCGCAAGCGAGCAGCAGTCTCTCCCTCATTCCTCTCATCTAAAGCTTCCATGAGATTAAAAAAATATTTAAAAAAAAAATACTAAACCTCATTTACTTTAATTAAAGGTATTAATTTAAATAGAACCACAAGCCAAAATCCTTTAAATGTTAATCTTTTTCAGTTAGTAATTCTGATGCATGTATTTCCATCAGTTCAAGGAGCCTTTATTTTTTATATCAGTCAGTAATGAACCTTATTTAAGTTAATGTGAGATATTAAATAGGTTTGTTTGATAGCTTTAAGAAAATGTTTGAGAGGCTTGACAATAGTTTTACATTGGAAAAAATAAATATCTGTTCATTTAAAAAGTCAAAACTATTTTTGGTTTTGTTGATAGTATTGATGTAATGATCTTAGGTATATGTGTGTGTTATCGGTATCGGCCTTTAGGAGCTGAAAGTTATCAATATCGGTTTTAAAAAACAGTTATTGTGCATTCTTACTTAAAATGACAACACTTGGAAATGACTGTTGTCATTATAGAAATTCTATCTTTCTTACCTTCAGCTTTTTTCTACCTCAGACTCCACACATGCATCTGTAACTGTGAACTTAAGCGTTGCTGGTGTGAGTCTGGGGTCATTCAAGCATGAAAATAAAGTAAAGTAGGACGTAGAGAAAGGAAGGGTTTCAGGTGAAGGATGCAGAGAAAGTTTGGTTCTGCAGTGATGAGAACACGCTAAAGTTGGTCTGAGCAGCACATATGTAGCTTTTTCTTTTTCTTTTTCTTTTTTCATGTGGATTGCAAGGTGGCCGAGTGTCACCGCGCTGTGTGTGTGAAGCTGAAATGGAAAATTGGATTACATCAAAGCGGCGTCCTCCGCTTGCTGTGATGTCACGCTCCAACATTTAAATACATAACGGGCCCGTCTAATGATATGTTAATCCTACAAGATGTCATCCTGCTCTGTAGATTGAATTGTCCTCGTGGTGGTCACGTGCTCGTCTGTATACGTGCAAGGCAACACACACGAGCAAATGGTCTCAGTAGGAGGAGGGGGAGGGGGAGGGGGCGGGGCCCGGGCAGGTTGGTTGCCGGGCGATGGACGCCAGAAATGTGTTGTGCTTTTAAGGGTGAGCTGAAGTTGAACTAATCAGTTTGATGGCCGGCTAATGCTCCTACATCTCCTGGAGGGATCAGCTCCGGCGGCGCTGGAAAGTGAGATGTTTGCAGTTGGGAGGTCGAGGAAATGTTGTTAAACACTTCTACACTTCTGCCCCGCTTATTTGTGTGTCTTTGCTGCTCCATTATCTAGTTCTGCCGTGAAAGGATGGCGCTTGAAGCGCTCGCTGGGCTTAGTGATCCCTTGTTTGACTCCCCCGTTCTGGAGGTCACCAGCGCAGAATGTTTGTAAGGAAACTTAATCCAACGCTGATGCTGATACAAGTCCAGAGGAATTCCTGTAACTTGAGTTTATACCTCCTGGGTTCTCTGTTTCCCTTTCACGCTCTCTCTCTCTCTCTCTCTCTCTCACACACACTCCTCCGTCAGATCCTGCCTTTCTCATCTGTCCATCCGCTCCGTCATAAATGCAGAAGATCAGCTCAACGTGATTTAACAGCTGATTACATTTCATCACTCCTGCGAGTATCTGTGCGAGTGTGTGGCGGCGGCGTTTTCTTGTCCGAGAGCATCTCGCATCTGTAGGTAGTTACCCTCTGAAGAGGCTTTCTGTGTGTGTGTGTGTGTGTGTGTGTGTGTGTGGTGTGTGTGTGTGTGGTGTGTGTGTGTTTCAAACAAAGGCAGCGGAGTTCGATTATATGAAGTTGGACTTCCAGGGTTTTAATGTGCAACATGTGCCCAGTAATTAGAGAGCGTTCCTTGTTTCCTGTGTGTTTCATGTAGGTTAAAGGAAAGTGTGTGTGTGTGTGTGTGTGTGTCCTTGCTTTGATGTCCATTTGAGGACTTTTTGACCATATAAATTTTATGGATAGAAAGGAAGGCATTTGTCACATTTCCCTTTGACAACAGGATTTAAACCCCGTTGGAAAGCTGGAGCCTGCGCTGCTTCCTAGTTGGTGGTGGTTGGGCCCAAATGGGCTTTTAATAGGCTATTATCTGACGTCGCTCGACAGAATTGTGCTATTAACACATTTATTTAGCTTTAATGCTCTCTGGCCCATATGAGCGAAAACTGTACAGCGTCCAGAAACGACCCGTGTTCCCCCAAGCTTCTGTGTGAGAGACTAGTTTTAGTAAGACAGCTAGTTTGATGGCAACTGTGATGATAAACTGTTGTTGACAAGTTTAATCATGATGCTGCAAAGTAACCACTACAAAAACGTATTATGTTTTTTTTTTTCTGAGGCTTCGGAGGTTTTTTTTATTCCATTTCAGTCTCTGGGTTGAATTTTCCTTCTGCTTTCACCGTTTTGTTCTGGCTGGAGTGTAAAGATCAGTTATCTTTGAAAATGTTGCTGATGGTTCAGTAATGATTGATTAAAAAGGAATTTGATGCACAGCTTTAGTTGTTTAAAAAACCCCACCTTTTTTTTTTTTCTTTTTTTTTATTACTACACTGAGCAGGTCTCCCTCCATACTGGTGTCGTACATCAGGCTGCTCTGAGATCAGTTTGGGATACAGATCAGGTCCAATCAAGCCTGTCAGTCATTTTTCAGGGAAAAACAGCTCGACTGAAATTATGGATGTACTGTTTAATAACTGGAATCTAATCCTGCTTTGTTTTTTTGTTTTAACCCATGTTTTCTAATAATTATATTTAATGCATTAAAAAGATGTTATTTTTGCTTTAATTCAAATGAATAATTGGAAAATTAAAAAAAAAAACAAACCAAAGCATAAATGGCTAATATTTTTTCTCAGTATCGTGTGTTATGTGTTTTAATGAAATTACTTAACTTTGTATCACTGATACCAGGTAAAGATTGTTAGTTTAACAGCACATTCAGCTGTTTAAAATGTTTGTTTGGTCCAAGTGGGTGCGACTGTTTGGTCGCTGTGTAAAACGTGAACAGAGTTGGAGCATGAAAAATGACATAACTGTCGTGTGCTGAGGTTGAGAAATGTTCTCTCCAAAAGCAACAAAGCTAACATGGCTTTACTGTGTTTTTCTTTTTTCTTGACTGTGTTGAAAGCTTTTTCCAGAGAACATAAAGGCTCCACTCCCTAACTCGTCACTACACCCTCCAGTCTGTCAGCCTATCGCCACGTCACTGCAGGACCACACCGGCGTGGCTGGGGGGGGGGGGGGGGGGGGGGGGGGGGGGGGGGGTGTTGGAGACTACAGGTCTGCACAGATGCAAGGAAAAAAAATGCTAAGCTAACAAGTAGAAAGATTTTAACTACTTAAAACTGCATAACTTTCTGGTCCAAAACACAACTTGACTTTTTTTTTTTTTTTAAATTGCTTAAAACAGGCGTGTCAGACTCATTTTCGCTGAAAATGCAATGTAAATCAAAATAAATTAAAACTACACCTTATTATAATGTTAAATGACGGTTTATGTATTTATTATGTATTCAAGTTTCAAACTTATTATTATATTAAAGTCAGAGTTTGTGGTTGTAAGAGTATCCGTTACCTTGGTTTCAGAGGCAGTTCTTTGTTTTTCTTGCAGGCTAAATTTAGCATACTTAGCTCCGTGTTATCTGTCAAAACGCCGACGTAGATTAAACTCTTTCACGACTAAAACTGCCTCATAACACAAAAGACACGCTGTTATTTCACCTTGAGATACAAACTTGTAATTGTTTTCCCTTCATAAAGGTTTTTCTTAAGTCCATCAGTTCTTGCTCATAGCTATCATTATCGTTGTGGGTAACGATGAAATGCATGATGGGAGATGTAGTTTATAGTCAATATGCGCTTTAAAGCGGCGTAAACTTAATTTAAGTCTTAAAATATTGGTTTAAAATTTAAGCCAATAATGCACACGCTCTAGAGGGCCACATGAAATAAAGTGGCGGGCCACATTTGGCCCGCGGGCCTTGTGTTTGACACATGTGGCTTAAAATAGCACCTCCGGTGAGGTATTTTGTTTTTATTTTGGCCAACACGACGCACTCTTCAGGTGCTGCTGCGTAACCATGTTGGATGAAACGTTTTTCAGACAGGAGAGAGTCTGGACGGAGGAACACGAAGCGCGTGGGCGGTTTTAATGGCGTCTAAATGCACAGTAACTAAAAATAGCTGCTCTGTGTCTCAGCGCTCATTTGCATGTTTGTTACGTCGCAGCTGCTCCACATTTTGTCACAGAGCTTCTCCAGTTGATTGATTTCCTCTGTTTCCCCTCCTCCTCCCTGTTGCAGACCTCTTCCATTTTCTTCCTCCCTTATCACCCTACCCCCCCCCCCCCCCCCCCATCTCTCCCAGTTGCTCGCTGGTCTGGAGGAGGCCAGCTGACTCTGGTTTGTTTTCCTTCTCCGCTCTGCCGCCGTCCAATCAGAGCGTCGGCTGGCGGCCACCGCCCCTCCACGCTGGATCAGTTTCAAAACACGGGCAGGAGCGTCCGTGTGGTGCGTGGCGTCCGTGGCGTCGAGCCAGAAGGGTTTGCTACAAGAGGGCGGAGCAACGGTGGCGAAGGAGGGAAGGAACCAGTGAGGGAGGGGAGAGGTGGAAAAACAAAGAGGGAAGGAAAACTGAAAGAGATATGTAGAGGAATGTGGAAAATGTCAAAGTAATTTGTATAAAAGGAGCTTTGAGTGCTGGTTCGAGTGGAGTTTGTGAGGATACTGGGATCAGACATTCCCCAGATTACCCAGTCTGGACATACCAGACCGTCTTAACGCCGCTGTCATTAGCGGAGTAAGTTTGCTAATCTTTCCCCCGGCCTGCCACTGTCACCGTTACATACTGGACCGACTGTTTCCTCGCCGACAGATAATTCATAAAGGTGTTGGTTGCTTTAACGGTCCACTAAACGCACTATTGCAGCGGCTGCAGGTTTGTTATTTTCCCTCTCTGCTCCAGTAATAATAGTTTCCACGTAAAGTAGGAAAGTTTTGCGTTCACGGATGTTTAACTGGAGCCCCTTCACACCTTCTTCTGGTTTTAGTGTTGGCAGTGGGTGCGTTTAACTCATATATTCATTATCAAATGCTTGACTTGGCTGACACGGATTTAATTTAATATAAGAGAGAACCAAAATACACAAAATACTAAATTAGTGCTCTATCTCTTTAGAAAGATGTTTTACTGAAGACTTTAGAGCAGTTAGGTCTTTCTGCTCCTCGCTTTCTCACTTTTTTTTTTTAGTATATTTTTATTTATTTTATTATTATAGAGATGCATTCTTTATAGGGTTCCAAAAGTGTGAAAATTTTCAGTAAATTTCTGTAAACTTTCCTTGTGCATTTAAACTGGGGAGTTTTGAAAATATTCCTAATTGGGAACTTTTTTATGGGAATAATGAGAATTTATGAGAATTTATATCATATTCAAACGTTTAGTTTTGTCACAGGCAGAGATCCATGCCAAATAATCCAATAAAAAAAATAGTTTAAAAAATGTATTTGTTAGTGGAACTTTGTTCAATAAAATAATTAAAACTTGAAAATTAGTTTTTATTGAAGAACAAAAACATAAGTAAGTAAACTATTACTCACCCCCCAACCCTCCCCACTCAAAATATTGAGTAAAATAACCCCCCCCCCAAAAAAAAAAAATGCAATGTAAAAAATTTTATCCTAAAAAGTCCCATTCAACATGTCCATTAAAAAGCATCTGCGTACGTGCAACTTTAATTCCAGATTTATTCTTATAACTTCCTGTTAATTCCCACTGAAAGTTAGCAACTTCAGTCAAATAGTAAAAGCATGAAGGCCTGTGGCTTGTTCTGATTTCTGGGTTATTTAATCATTACTAGATGTGATTATTTAATTTTGAGTTAATCATAAAGTCATCTATGATGCTACAACAGACATGTTTAAAGGCTCTTTATTTTCTCCTGAACTGAACGCAGTTTTGATCTCAGCCAGAACTTTAAAGGGGAACCGACTACATTCAGATTCAGTGAACGTACAGAAAAATGTTCTTTTTATGCGGTAGATTAATGTCTAGAAGTAATAATTTGACTTTTTACGGTCAGAATTTTCACTGTTGTTAGTGAGAACAGAAATCTGACTCTGATTTAAATCTGTTGATGAGCAGAAGAACAAACTCACGACCCTGAATCACTGGCCACAGTTACGTGATGTTTTTTAAATTCGGAATTAATTATTCCGAATTAAATCATTTAGAATTAAACTATTTTCCTTCGAGTTTACATGGAAATAGTAATTCAGAATTGAGGTTTACATGGAAAACACGTTTGTTCGGCTTTATCGAATTACGCTTAAGGTCTGGGGGTTGGGAAGGGTTCTGATTACGTATTTACGTCTACCGGAAGAAAACAAAACTTACTCGATTTAGCAACAACATGGAGGACTACATTATTAGCATCCTTTTTGGATTTGTTTTGATTTTATTTTTGAAGCAGCAGCACGACAACATCATGTCGATGATTTTCTTTCGAAAACAAGTCCAGTGCGGAATATAAGCGTCATGGCGACAGACGGGCAAGAGAACTAGCATGTACAGAAAGACGGGAATTAATTTAAAGCGGAATGAGTGTAAACATGACCGCGGAATTATTCTATTCGGATTTAAAATCAGAATAAACCAGCCACTTACTTCGGAATTAAGTTTAATTCAGAATTAGGTGTTTTACATGGTAATTTTTAATAATTTTAAATCGGATTTAATTTTAATTCTGAATTAAAGAGGAATTAAACTTCCCGTGAAAACGCACTAACTGACACAACTTACAACGACCAAAAAGAAAAATATGGCGTGTTGTTCTTTAGTGGTGAAGTTTATAACAGAGCTGTATTTGGAAACACAGTTTTTAGAGTTTGGTTTGTGCTTTTCAAACATGTTGATCGAGACTTTTGACAAATTAATTAATTGGTGCCGTGTACTGATGTGCATGATGTCCAATCACTCGTCCCTCTCATGGCGTCCTCCAGATGAGCAGCTCCAGTCTTCAAGGTGGTGGACAACAAACGTGTGACGTCATGGCGGTTGTTAGTGGTACTTAAAAAAAAAAAAAACATAACATTCAAGTATTGATCACGCGTGGGCGTCTGTCTGAATGAAAAGCAGCCGAGTTCTTCCTCAACGGCGTTTTTCACATTTCACCCAGCAGTCCTGGTTTTCACCTCCGTGTGACATCACGTGGTCGCCGTCCCTTCCCCCGCTCTCAGTTGTGCACGCGGGCGGCGAATGCTGCATGGTGTGACTTTAATGGCCGGCTGAGTGGGAGAGCCCCCCCCCCCCCCCCCCCCCCCCCCAGCTCCCAGTACCTCTGAGGGGGGGGGGGGGGGGGGGGGGTCACCCTGCTGTGTGAACACAAAGACTGTGAATTTAGCATCAAGATTTCAGTGTTTGTCTGTCTGGCTGCACTTTGATACTTTACACTATAATTAAATGATTAAAGTGAGTGTTAATTATCATATTGGAAATGACTACAGTTGTTGGATTTATTTATTTATTTATTTTTGGGGAAATGATGTATAATTGAATATTGCACCACACAGAACAATTCTAATCTTGTTTATCGTACTCGCAGACGTTTAGCTAACGTTTACGGATGTAAACATGCTCGTCGTGAGTAATTTCTGGGGACAGTTATGAGTTTTGGTTCTTTGGTTCCAGTCTTTCTTGTCTGGTTCTAATCTAAGTATAAAGTCAGGATGGAGCCAGGCCATAGGCTGGGGGTGGGGTGGGGGTGGGGTGGGAGGTGGGGGGTGACCAGCATTGGTGTGCTAATGAAATGCAATAAGCCACTTCCCAGCGGCGAGCTAAGCCCTGTAGCACAAGAGCCTGAAGATGATACCGAGCTGCTCTCCAGGCTTGTCATGTGTGGATCTAGTTGAAGGGTCCACGCTGCGTTTCCTGTGGTATTTAAAATCTTGTAGGTGTGATTTTCACACCGATTGTGCCCCCCCCCCCCCCCCCCATCCTGCCTGTTGTGGGTGTCCGGGGAGTCCTTGTGTTTGTGAAGGTATCCTGCACACGTTTTAGATCTCTGCTCTGTTTTAGTAGCGCGTTGTAACCGGACGTTGTCCTTTTAGCATAAAAAAACGTGTCACGTCTAATTCCCGATCTTGAAAAATTGATAAGGGTGTTTTTGTTGTTTTTTTTTTACTCCAAGCTGTGAAGCAGAAGGGCTTCAGATCCTTGAGGAAGGGGCAGATGACAAACGGAGGCAGGGAGGGAGCAGAACTGCCCCATGAGGACCTGTAGGAAGAGCCTGTATCCAGAACAATCAATAATATTGACCAGCGTGCCAGGCCGCCTGTGTGTTATGTAATCTACAGCCTCGCGTGTTTGGGGGGGTGTGTTTCATCTCAAAGACTGATCTGCTGCTGGTGACGCGTAAGCAGCAGATAACTTTTAGGTTATCTCCAACCACGTGTCGGGAGGTTCTGTCTCCATAAAATGGACTCTGGTGTTATCTGAAGGGCCTTCTGCTTGGTTTTTTTTTTTTTTCCTCTTTTTAAATTAATGCTTCCACGCACACACAAAACTAGGGGTGCACGATAACTATCAGGCCGATCGGGCTGATAACAGGAAATTATGACATCATCCCGATAAGTCCGATATCACGACGAATAGCCCCGATAACATTTATATTTCTGTCAACACAGCAGTGTCTCGCTCCCTCTGAGCCTTGAATGACCGGCAGTGAATGTTGTGTTCAAGTGACGTCGGCATAATCAGAAAAACGATTTCTCAATCAGGAAAATCAAGAATACCCCCTCACGGCAGAAAACAACTCGTTAACTCGGTCATAATTTTAGTAGTTGCTAACTTGAATCGATATTCACAGTATTTCCCCACATGTTACACATAAAAAAGAAAAAAAAAAGAAAAGGCTGAAAGAACGACTAGCAAACGAGGGAACGGAGGAATTTACGTTCCACCTTGAATGCAGCCTGCAGCACAGCGCTGATCACAACAAACATGGCGGCGTGGAACTTCGTTAAAGTTTCAGAAGAAGATAGTTTGGTGGTTATTTGTGACGAATCCTCCGAGTGAATTCTACGAGGAGGGAAGCACAAGCTTTAATACGTAAAACCTGATCAGCCACCTACAACATAACAATCACTTCCATGGAGTTTTGAAATTGCGCTAACGTGAGCTAATGCTAACGTGCTCAAGCCTCTCTCATCTAAAGCTTCCATGAGATAAAAAAAAAAACCCAAAAATCACTGAACCTCATTTACTTTAATTAAAGGTATTATTTAAATGGAACAACAAGTCAAAATCCTTTAAATGTTAATCTTTTTCAGTTAGTAATTCTGATGCATGTATTTCCATCAGTTCAAGGAGCCTTTATTTTTTATATCAGTCAGTAATGAACCTTATTTAAGTTAATGTGAGATATCAAATAGGTTTGTTTGATAGCTTTAAGAAAATGTTTGAGAGGCTTGACAATAGTTTTTCAATGGAAAATATAAACATCTGTTCATTGAAAGAGTCCAAACTATTTTTGATTTTGTTCATAGTATATTGATGTAATGATCTTAGGTATATGTGTGTGTTATCGGTATCAGCCTTTAGGAGCTGAAAGTTATCGGTTATCAGTATTGGTTTTAAAAAGAAAACAGTCAAACACAAGATGACGTGTCCTGAATTATATCCAGTTGTGACTGATCCGTACATGATCTACTGGCTAAATCTCCCGCTGTACTGCAACTAAATCAGTGAGAGATCAACATACGATTGATCATTTATAAATGGTAAACCTGTAATCGTTTCCCTCGCTGATCATAAATCGATCAGCGCGTGATCATCACTGCCTCACATTTCACCGGATCTCGGAGCTGTCGTACTCCGATCAGAACCTCCCGCCTGCATGTCCTTCGGCCTCGTATCCATCAGCCTCTTCCTCTGACACCTTCTTCCCTCGCTTCACCCCAGCTGCATTCCTCCCTTTTGTGCGTCTCATCTCCCTCTGGAATTTCAGAGAGGTTGTCGGGGGAGGGGGGGGGGACAGGAAGGCAGGAAGGAGGGCATTGAGTGACAGGGGGGTGCAGCGGCGGCGGCGGTGGAGGAGGAGGAGGAGGAGGAGGCCGGCAGGAGGAGAGGTGGTAAGAAAAAGATCCAAAGAGGAGGTTAAGCCAAAGGCAGAAAGAGGGAGGAAGTCAAACAAAAGGGGGGGGGGGGGGGGGGGGGGGGGGGGGGGGTGAGTAACTCATTAGATTAGGCTGCTCCCCAAGGGAACCGCCAATATTGATGGATTGATCGCAAGGCCTCCTCATTCCACTCAGTTCTCCAGCTATTGGAGGCCATTGATCCGGTGTCTCTTTGGGATATGATGCACCGTGCATATTTAATTAACCTTCTATGATAACCGCTCAGCATTCATACCTGACATTTATTTATTTGTTTTTTGTTTTTTTTGCTGTGAAGGTTAAATGACACTTTTCCTACTTGTGGGACAAGACTGTGTTTTGGTTATTTTACAAAGGTGCTGCCTTTAATTCATTACTACCCATACACAAATCTGATGTGGCCATATATTTAAATAACATATATAATATCGGTGTCCATATATGTCTTTCACATATGTGAACATATATTGGTACATATTTGGAACATATATTTTAAAATATTACAAAAATGGCCCTTTTATATATGGAAAATATATGTGGCACATATATGTATGGCATATTCAGCACATATATTTTTCAAACATATATGTCACATATATTAGTATAGCATCAATGTTGGTATATGAAATAGCAATATATTGCTCATTATATGTATTTGACTTGTATATAAAAATAAGCCATCAAAAATATCTAGTCAACAAATTTTAACAATTATTTTGGAATATATGTCATAAACAAATATCTAGACTACATATTTGCACATTTATTCTGACATATATGTAAAGAACAAATATCTAAACTACATATTCCAACAATTATTTTGGAATGTATGTCAAATACAAATATCTAGACCACTTACTTTACCATATATTTTAAAAATATATTTCAAAAGCAAATACCTGTTCTACATGTTTGCACATGTATTTTAGAATATAAGTTTAAATCAAATATTGCAATTACATATATGTACATATATCATAAAATATTTTGGCAAATATGTCACCTATATGTACATATATGGCCATATATCAGATTTGTGAATGGGTAAACTTGTGTCTCTGCATGTACTCTTAAACATGCCAGGTACTCTTAAAGTATTCTTCTTCACAGTTGGACATTTTATTTTAGGCCTTTTCCAGCTCGGTTACAGGCTTGAATAATCTAAAATGGAAGTCAAATCTCTTTCCAACATTATCCCTGCATGTTCAGAGATTGTTCAGGACGGGTATCGATCTCGTCTCGCAGTCCCAAAGTTCCCGTTTTCTTCGTCTCGCTCCGTTTCTAGAGAGGAAAGCATCTCCGGGGTGTTTGAAGGTTTGAATCTCTGCGGCGGCAGATGCATATTGATCAGCTGATTATCATTCACGCCGCCTCTCTTTTAATTGGCTCTGTGTTTATAAAGATAAAGAAATGAAGAGTGCGACACTTGGTGATTTTTAGTTTATCGTCTCTCTCGTTGACATTCAAATACGTGAGCCGTTGAGAAGGTGAGAGGTTCCACGCCGGGCCTGGGTCAACGATTATTAATGGATGTTTTAGGGATGCACGATAACTGTTTTTTAAAACCGATACCGATAACTGATAACACACACATATACCTAAGATCATTACATCAATACTATGAACAAAATCAAAAATAGTTTTGACTTTTTATATGAACAGATATTTATTTTTTCCAATGAAAAACTATTGTCAAGCCTCTCAAACATTTTCATAAAGCTATCAAACAAACCTATTTGATATCTCACATTAACTTAAATAAGGTTCATTACTGACTGATATAAAAAATAAAGGCTCCTTGAACTGATGGAAATACATGCATCAGAATTACTAACTGAAAAAGATTAACATTTAAAGGATTTTGACTTGTGGTTCCATTTAAATTAATACCTTTAATTAAAGTAAATGAGGTTCAGTAGTTTTTATTTTTTATTTTTTAATCTCATGGAAGCTTTAGATGAGAGAGATGAGGGAGAGGAGAGACTGCTGCTGGATTGCGCCCGTTAGCATTAGCTTCCGTTAGCTCACATTAGCACGATTTCAAAACTCCATGAAGTGATTGTTATGTTGTAGGTGGCTGATCAGGTTTTACGTATTAAAGCTTGTGCTTCCCTCCTCGTAGAATTCACTCGGAGGATTCGTCACAAATAACCACCAAACTATCTTCTTCTGAAACTTTAACCAAGTTCCACGCCGCCATGTTTGTTGTGATCAGCGCTGTGCTGCAGGCTGCATTCAAGGTGTAACGTAAATTCCTCCGTTCCCTCGTTTGCTAGTCGTTCTTTCAGCCTTTTCTATTTTTTTTTCTTTTTTTATGTGTAACATGTGGGAAAATACTGCGAATATCGATTAAAGTGAGCAACTACTAAAATTATGACCGAGTTAATGAGTTGTTTTCTGGCATGAGGGGGTATTCTTGATTTTCCTTATTGAGTAATCATTTTTCTGATTATGCCGACGTCACTTGAACATAACATTCACTGCTGGTCATTCAAGGCTCAGAGGGAGCGAGACACTGCTGTGTTGACAGAAATATAAATGTTATCGGGGCTATTCGTCGTGATATCAGAGTTATTGGGATGACATCATAATTTCCTGTTATCACTCTGATAGTTATCGTGCATCTGTAGGATTTTTGGAAAACGCAGAATTGTATTTAGTTCACGTATGATCAAAGGGTAGATCAGTGATTTAAATATGACTGCATGTGTTCAGTAATCCCAGGTGTTATTTTTATTCGTGCCATTTGAAGCGGAGACTCGTTTGACTGATTTGTCCATATTTGTCTGATTTTTCTCAGGTGTTTCTGTTCTTCTGTGAGACCTGCTCGGTGCCCATCTGCAGGGAGTGCAGCGTGGGCCGTCACATGGGCCACACCTTTGTTTACCTGCAGGATGCCGTGCAGGACTGCAGGGCCATCACCATCCAGCTGCTGGCAGACGCCCAGCAGGGGCGACAGGCGGTGCAGGTGAGAGCCGAACCCCCACAGGTACATCTACCTGGGATCAGATTATGAAAGGAGTTCATAGAAACACTGTGTGGCGGTTTGTAAAATCAGGATGAGACCAGTTCAGGTGAGAAAGGGCGGGGCCTTGTAATTTCAGAGGATTATTGTTTTGTGTCACTCCACAGGACTCAAATGGGTCCAATTGATTCCAAGATTCACCTCCTTCTTGGAAAAACGTCCTTCTGTAGATTAAATCACGTAAATGCAGCGTCCCATAATGACTGGTTGGAGACGAGGACAGCAGCTGTGTCTCTGTCCATGTCTCTGTCCATGTCTCTGTCCATGTCTCTGTCCATGTCTCTGTCCATGTCTCTGTCCATGTCCATGGACCGACCAGCTATTAGAACCAATCAGCTCGATACGGTTGAGACTGACCAGTCCTGGACCGCCGGGGGTTAGAGGTGTCCAGCTGGCCCTTAAAAAAAAAGGGGTGGGTCACATGGGCAGGGCCCGGGGTCAAAGGGGAGGAGGGGGGGTGCGGAGGGTGGGGGAGGGTAGCCGAGGTATTTAAAGCATTTCAGAGAAAGGAAAACGCCCCTCCTCTTTTAAAGAAGTGGAACACTTTGCCCTTCCCTTTTTCATTTATCCCCTCCCCCCCCCCCTCCCCACCCTCACCCCCCCCCCCCCCCCCCTCACCCACCACCCCCACCCCTCCCCCACCCCCACCCCTCACCCCCCTCACCCCCCACCCCCCACACGCATTCACACGGCTTCTCCTCATTTACATAATCAGAGTTTTAGGCTGCAGCTTCTCTGAGCCCATTTTCAATTAGATTCATCAGAAATACACGCGGAAGAACGATGAGTGCGTTCAACAGTTGATTTAAAAACGGTTAAAAACCGTTATAAATTAATTGGTGAAACAATTAGCTATAAGTTACTGAATTCATTAATCTAAGGCCTTTATCAGGTTGAAGCGTTTAACGGTACGGGCCGGTTCTTTGAGACCGTTATTATTACGGGCCCTGCTGCTTTCACATCCACGTCTTATCACAGGTATCACACCTGGATGCCAGAATCTAACATTAGCCACGGTTACATGATGTTTTTTAATTCGGAATTAAAATTAGGAATTAAATAATTCCGAAATAAACTATTTTCCTTCGAGTTTACATGGAAATAGTAATTCTGAATTGAGGTTTACATGGAAAACATGTTTGTTCGGCTTTATCCAACTCCGCTTTAGGTCTGGGGGTTGGGAAGGGTTCTGATTGGATGGGGGGGGGGGCGGATGTCTTTACATCTACCAGAAGAAAACAAACTTAGCTAACTCGGTTAGCAACAACATTCCACTTATTTTTGACCTGGGTGGCGTCTCTATCTGTGAAACCTCCTTCATTTAATCTGGCCGCTTTGAAAAGCTCATAATTTTTATGTTTCCTGCCATCTGTTCTTTTAATTATTTCCAGTTCCTCCAAGCTATTTATTAAATAAATCGTCTCTGCTCTTGAACACCGTTTACTGCGTGCCGCCATCTTGAAACTTTGTTTTGAAAACAAGCCCAGCGCGGATTATAAGCGTCATCACGACAGACGGGCAACAGAACTAGCATGCGCAGAAAGACGGGAATTAATTTAAAGCAGAATGAGTGTAAACATGACCGCGGAATTATTCTATTCAGATTTGAAATCAGAATAAACCAGCCACTTACTTCGGAATTAAGTTTAATTCGGAATTAGGTGTTTACATAATAATTTTCAATCGTTTTAAATCAGATTTAATTTTAATTTTGGATTAAAGAGGAATTAAACTTCCCATATAAATGCACTGATTATCGTAAGAATTGCTTTCATTTGCGTGAACACAGAAAAACCACGCACATAATGAAAGAAAAAGAAATGTCACAGTTGTGATTTCATCCCTGTTCTTCACCGTTAGCTACCCCTGATTCTGCTGTGTCATGGGCTAATCACAAACAGCATTTTTCTCTCTTTTTCGTGGCTCAAACTCCTGCTAGAAGATGCTTTAAATATCTGTTTGTGATGTTTGTCGCAACACAGAGCTAAAATTCTGAGGCTTGAAGTGAACAGGAAACGAGACGAACGTCTATTTCAGAAAAAATAGCTTTTCTTGCTACAGAAAAGAACGAGAGCCGGTTGGATGATATTCTGTTTTTACACCTTTTTAAAATAAGGGAGGGGAAGGAAAGAAAAAAAAAAACCCGTCTTAATTCTATGAAGTCCAGTTAACAGGGGTCGGTCAGACACGTTAACGTTATCTAATTTGTCTAGAAGGTGGGGCAGTGCTGTGACCTCGGTAAATACTCACCCAAAACATGAAACACTAGCTCTTCCACTGAGGTCACATGACATTATGGGATGTGCTATCTCACGGAGCATGCAGCTCTGCTATCCCTATCTCAGCTTGACCTTTGTCTAACCGGGCCAAACCTTGTATCTTAATAGCTGGATTCTTCTTTTACGTTGGTCGTTTTTTGGGATTTTTTTTTTTTTTTTATTTTTTTTACCACCCACGCCATTCCACGTGCAGCAAAACAAGTTTGGACAATAAAGTCAGGTCCTACGGTGCACATCAGGGATCATGTCAAGAAGCCTTTATTCTGCTAAATGAACCCCCCCCCCCCAAGGATGCATGTTGTTGAGGAGCGACGTGCACCGCGACGTGCACCGCCTACCATCTGGCCATACTTGGGGGCTGTTTAGCCCGTGTTTGTCCACTTTCGTCCAGGTCACTGCAGGAGTAAACGCTGACGCCAGATAATATGTAAACGCACACATGCGCACGTACGCATGACACACACACACACACACACACACTCCTGTCCCCTGAGGTAGGAAATTTCCGCCCACTCGATACCCATTATCTCTCCTGACCTCTGACCCTGGACTTGTGACCCTCCGGGTCGGTCGGAGCTTCGCTGCTTCTGGGTTTTCATTCGTTACTTCGCCTCTCTTTTGTGCTCCAAGCTGTGCTCCTTCGGGAATATGGAGGGAAGAGACACGGGGACGCTGATGATGGGTAGAGGACAGAAAATGATGTGTCAGATGTGGGGAAAAAGAGAGGGAGAGAGAGAAAAGGGGGAAGTTGAAATAATCGTCAAAATAAATGTAGTGCTGGGCGATATGGAAAAAATCATATATCACGATATGGACTATTTTATATCACGATAACGTTATATATCACGATATACCATAATAAAGTATGTTTTCAGTTATTCTCTGAAAAGTTTGACAAAAATTTCATTGCTTTCTTTTCAACTTTATTTTGAAAGGACATTTAGCTGAACTTTCACAAACATACATTTTAGTGCAGCAAAAACAGGTAGGTACAGAGGTACAGTAGCTTTCACAGTTTTTTTTAAAGTGCACAACAGTTTCTGAGAGGAAAAACACATTTTTGCACTGAAGTTCAGCTATAAAAAATAAACACAAATTATTTTTCAACTTTGTGAAATCTGTAACCTTGTAGTGCAAAGTTTGCAAACCAATATAAAAGTTTTTTAGCCCAGGGACCCCTTGGATGAGAGAAAAACAGAGCAGGGACCCCTGATTGTAATTCTTATCCCCCCCCCCCCTTTTTTTTTTTAAAAGTGTCATGTTTTTAGGCCTGGCTTATAATAACTTTTATTTTATTCTGCTTATTTCACCTTATTAACCAATTCCTGACTGGGTTATTAGCCTACATGTGTTTATGGTTGATAAAACTTTCATGCATATCATTATTATTATTATTATTTTTAGTTGGTATGAGACAATATTTTTTATTATTGTTATTTTCCAACAATGAAACCTTTAACTTCAGGCAGTTATATATTTAGAACTGCCTGTATGCATATATATATATATATATATATATATATATATATATATATATATATATATATATATATATATATATATATATATTTTTTTTTTTTTTTTTTTTTTTTACTCTCAAATTATTTTGGTTAAAATTGCCTTTATTTCTTTTAAGTTGGAGGACCCCCTACAGTACCTCCACGGCCCCCCTAGGGGTCGCGGACCCCCGGTTGAAGACCACTGGTCTAAAGTAAACATCAGGGTTGAAGAGAACTCTGTTTAAGGCATTAACCATGAATAAAAGTGCAAACATAAAAGGATACTTTGTAGAAGTAGATATGATTCTATCAAATTTATTGTTGCAGGTTATTTAATTACATATTTGCTGTAATAATTGATAAAATTAGGTTAGGTTTCTATCGTCCTCATGATATGTATCGTCATATCGCCCAGCACTAAATAAATGTATAGAAAAACTTATCTGTCAAGAAAGAAAGTATGTTTAAGAGTAAGGTGGTGGCTTTTAAATTTCACGGCGGCTCCTTCTTCACTTAATTGATAAGTGCCCCCCCTCCCCCCCCGGCTCCTCCCCCGGCTCCTCCCCCGGCTCCGTCCTGCTGTTCCCTCTCTGGAGGCCTGATTTAGTTGTTCCTTTAGCCGCCATCTCAGATGACCCTGCAGCGGCGCAGAGCGCCCTGCTGCCAGGCTTTGTTCCTCCAGGGCCGCCGTGGGTGTGGACCCTACGTGTCTTAAGACTGGGATTGCAGATCACGACCTGCAGAGGTTTAAGTGACCTTTGATCTTTGCTGCAAAATATTACAAAGGAAGCCTTTTCCCACCTCCCACCTCCCGGCCGTGCCTGTGAGGTCCAGTTCACCCCGTGACCTCCCAGAAAACGCCAGAAGAAAAGCCTGATAAAACCCAGTGGGGGGAGGGAGACAAAGGGGAAAAAATGCTCTTTTAGCCCGGATTGTGCGTTGTAAATGCTAAGGCCTTTATTTTCATTCAGTGGCTTTTTGGTGCTTCAGGTAGCAATAAAATCTGTCCCTTCATGTCTTTGTGCCCATTCAGAAAAGCCTGATTATTTAATTAACACCGTCCTGTAAAGTGAGACCCGAATTATATTTGCATGCGAGACGGGAAAAATCTGATACAAAGCAGTAGCCTTTTTTTTTTTTCACATCTTTCAGTCAAACCAATGTGGTAAAAAGTGTAAATAATTAATAGGCAAGCCTAAGTAAGCTTTAAACAGTAGTTTCATGAGTCACTCCTCACAGTGCATTGTGAACGGAAAAACTACTTTAAATGTAGTAAATTTAAATACATCGTCTGCTTTGCATTGGGGGAATCAGAAGTGTTAAGATCTAGCAGGAAGTTCATCATCTCGTGTAATGTCACTTCCTATTTTTTGACCCGTGTTTCCCTTTTCCCCCATTAAATAAACTGCTAAGGCTCACAGAAGAATAGACCAGAAGGTCTAAGCAGGATGCGTCGCCCTGCCAGGAAGATGTCTCCTACAGTGTCCTTTCTTTTAATGTTTCCTGACCCCCCAGCTTCCTGTTTCTACGTAATGTGACAATCAAGGCAGTGAGCATCTGGCCTTTCTTCTCTGGGCCTTTGTCACATTTATATTGCCGTTTATTGCCAGATTTTTATTTATTTCTTTATTTTTTAAGACGGACTTCTTCTTTCTTGGATTGTCCCTAAATAGACGGGGTGTTATGTTGGATATTAACGCTGCCGCTTTGTGTTTTGTGTCGTCAGCTAAGCATGGAGAAGGTCCAGGCCATGGCGGAGCAGGTGGAGATCAAGGCCAAAGTGGTGCAGACGGAAGTCAAGGCTCTGGTCCTGAGACACAAGAAAGCGCTGGAAGAAAGGGAATGTGAACTTCTTTGGAAGGTGGGTCTTTGGATTTCAGTTTGACCCTGAGCAGTGTTATTTTAGTGTTTGGTCCTTTTCGTTCAGTTCAATAGGAGCTACCCCAGCAGAAGCCACATTCCTCTGAGGCTTTGCTTTATATTATTTTATTATATAATATATATAATATATAATATATAATATATAATATATTATATTATTTTTGCTTTATATTGACATGATCACCACTCATTTCACCGTCGGTGCTGATCTTTTCCTTTGCCGAAACGATGCCGACATGTCATGGAGTTTCTTGTGAGGTTCAGCACGTTGACACTCCTCTCTATTTCCATCCATACCTTTGCGCTCAATCAGTACCTTATAAGTCAATGCGAGTTTTGAATTGCTGGAATTTTTCATATCCTTCAAAAGCCACAAATGCAGGAGTTTTAACTGGTGCTGCCACCTAGTGGATACCGTTTTCGCAGTTCTTCGGCTAGCATTCAATTCCGACTCCAGTTCCCACCTTCAGTTTCAGATTTTCTTCCTGTGTCGGGACGGTTGATTCAGTTTTATGTGTGAAAAAGGGGAAGGTCTGCTCTCACCAGCGTATTGTGAAGATTAGTAGGGCTCTTGTTGTACCACATGAAAGAGTTTAGAGCAGTGATTCCCAAAGTGTGGGCCGCGGCCCCCTGGTGGGCCGTCGCGGTACTGCAGGTGGGCCGTGAGAGGTCATTAAAATTAAACAAATATGTTTTAAATCCTCGATCTTGTTTAAATATGTTTTTAATTACTGTAAAATATTAACAACATGATTTAAAAACATTAAGAAGTAACAAAACAAACCAGTTAAGTGTTAATTCTAGTTAAGTGTCACCTTATTTGTTGACCCTCACATTAATATCAGATCATGGTTCCTGGTCCTGTATGTTGATCACAGTTGTGATTAAAGGTTCTGGTGGGCCGCGGAGATTTTTCACATTTTAAATTGGACCTTGGTATTCTGAAGTTTGGGAAATGGCTGGTTTAGAGAATTGTTTAATAAGCTCTTTTACCTGTATTATACCTGTCACTAGGGATGTAACGATTCACTCAACTCACGATTCGGTACGATTCACGATTTTTTGCTCACAGTACGATTCACAAACCTTTTTTTTTTTTTTTTAAATGAGCTACAGAAAGTATGACCAAATAAAATAATCTTTTATTCACAGGAAATAGTGCAATTGAAATGATCATCCTAAAGTCCATTTTCTTTAAAGAAATACTGCACATAATTTATCTCCTTTTATCATAAGAAAATTATTTAACTGGTTTCATTCAACATCTGAAATAACAAAAACTCTAAAAAGGTCCTTTATTTACAGAAACACTGAAAAATACTATTTGTGTCCTCTTAAAAAAAATGCAACTGAAATAGTTATCCACTTAAAGAATGAGAGGATTTTTAAAAACAAATCCCACATAAAAAAATTCTTTGTTTATAAGAACACAGCAAATTACCATTTATCTTTTCTTATCAGGAGTAAATTATTTACCTTGTTAACTGTAAACATCCAAAATGACAAATGTATTTTTTAACTCAAAAAAGAAGGTCCTATCTTTACAGAAACACTGTAATACACATTCTTTATGTCCTCTTAAAAAATGGGACAGTAATAGTTATCCAATTTAAATAAAGAATAACTGGACCTTTAAAAATAACTCTCAGCCTCATCAAACTAATTACAAACAAAAACATAAAATTTCTTCAAATAAACTAAGGCTTGCTTGTGGAGTTTGGGATTTTCAGAGAAGTTACTGCTCACCGTCGTCACGTCTTCCCTCGCCATGAACCTGAACGCCGGTAGGCTACGTAGTGACGTGAGTTCTAACGTTGAAATTGAATCAACTGACACCATAACTTAAAATGAATTAATAAATAGACAAAAAGATACCTACTAGTGGCACAGTGACACATTTTTTATGCCAACAGATGCAAATTGTCACGCATTTGTATCGGTTTTTATTCGACTCACGATGCATCGTTACACCCCTACCTGTCACAGTTGTGTGATCGTTTTCGTTAGCGTTAGCATTCAAGCATGCAACACATTTAGTTTGTCCCTGTGTAGTTTTTGTTAAAAGCCGTTTTGAAGCTTGCAGCTTATTAGAAGAGTCGCAGCTCTTTCTAAAGGCTCGTTTATAGTTCTGCGTCAAAGCTACACTGCAGGTGTGAACCCTCACCTGACGTGCACCTCTCTCCAAATGTAACTGTGTGTGGCGTTGACGCAGAACCCAAGAAATGTGATTGGCAGATTTGTTCTTCTTCATTTTCGAGTTTCCCAAAACTACTTGTTCTTTGTCGTTTTTAAGTCAGGTGAAACAATAGTTTGCTGCGATGTCTGTAAAAACGACGGATGCTCAACATTTATCAGCGCTATCTCATGTGAAATGTTCTTGGTTTGCTCCGTTGCTATGTCTGAGCTACATATATATGGAGCCCCGTGTGGGTCATAATTCAATGAATAAATTAGTCTATTATTATGAATTACAGGTGTTTATTATTATGAAATATTTCCCATTATTATGAAATATAACTGTATTATTAGCTATGAAATATTTCCCATTATTATGAAAAAATGTAATTATTATGAAATATATTTTTATTATTATTTAATCTTAGTTTAATGCATAATAGTTTATTTCAGAATGGCTTTTTTTAAATTTAAGAATGAGTTTTTACATAATGGTATTTTTCATAAGAATGAGCTTTTACATAATAATGACATTTTGCCAGTGGGCGGGGCCAGTGGTTGACCTGAACGCTCATTGGCTGATCCTTCTCCATGCAGTTGGTGGGGGACTCGCATCGAGCCTGTTAGCTACCTCTCGGAGTAAGTCAGAAAAGGATCTTTCTCCTGTCGCCATGCCATCAAAATCAAGTTTTTCCTACATTTCGCGCTACGTTTCTTAGTCGGTGTCAACTTTTAACCTTAAACTGAGGTGCATTCTGCCCCCTACTGGCCTGGAGTATATACATTACACCTCTCGCCCACTATCGATATTCACTGTTCTGTTGCTTATGCCTGAATGAAAGAGCAGCCAATCACATAAATGGCTCCGCCCTCTCTGCTGTGATTGACACACAAATTATTCTTATGAAAAACAAAGAAATTATTATGTAAAAGCTCATTCTAATGAAAAACGAAACCATTATCATAATAATGGGAAATATTTCATAATAATAAACATGCATTTTATAATAATGGGAAATGTTTCATAATAATAAACACCTGTATTTCATAATAATAGACTAATTTATTCATTGAATTATGACCCAAACGGGGCTCCATACTTTTAGGAAGTAAGCAAAGGGAAACAGTACAGCGCAGCAGAAATGGACGTCTGACAGTTGGTGGTGTAATTACTGAGGAGATTAAGGCAGAGCAGCTTAACGCTGCTTTCAGACTACGTGATTTCAGACCTGATTTTCCAGTTGCAGCTCTCGCCGACAAATTTGCAGCAAATTGACAGGCGGTCGGCATTTTATTGTTGTGCACAAAGAGTTGTCAAAAATGCTCGTTGGAATGTGGTTGTGGTCTGGTGATCCCTCCAGATCCTCCGGCCCTGCAAAGCCATTTATTTACGACTCATTGTCATTGTTTACGAGTCCGCCTTATGCTCTGTAGACTGGAGAGGGTGTCATACAGTCGTCTAAAAATCTTTCAGTTTCTCCTGATGCATCAGCGACTTGCTATAAATTTGTGGCTTGTCACATACCTGGAGCTGTTGGGCAACTCCCCGTTGAAATAAGAGCATAAGGCCTGGGGGGAAATTAGCGTGAAGACCTGAAACCCACAAAAGTCAGAGAGTACCTCGGTTTCAGAAGCAGAAGCGGTTCTTTGTTTTTCTTGCAGGCTAATTTTAGCATAATTAGCTCTGTGTTTGCTGTCAAAATGCCGACGTAGATTAAACTCTTTCATGACTGACACCCGCCTCATAACACAAAAGACATTCTGTTATTTCACCTTATTTCACCTGAAGTCCATCAGTTCTGAAAAATCGTCTTGCTCATAGCTACTGTTATCGTTGTGGGTGACGACGAAATGCATGATGGGAGATGTAGTTTGTAGTTTCAATATGCGCTTTAAAGCGGTGTAAGCTTATTTTAAGTCTTAAAATATTGGTTTAAAATTTAAGACAATAATGCCCAAGCCCTCGAGGGCCACATAAAATGACGTGACGGGCCACATTTGGCCCGCGGGCCTTGTGTTTGACACCATGTGCTTTAGAGCCAGGGCCACTTTTCCCACCGTTCTGTATACTGTTTCCTCTCTAAAAGGCCATGTTCAGCCTCCTCAAAGTACTTGGTGGGAAGTAAGGGCATGGATGGGTGATACTTGTTATGCACAGGTGGAATAGATGATGTATATTGAGCTGTTTATCCAACATTTCTGTTTGTATGTCTGTCCTCTTTAGTTGCAATTTTTTCAAAGAAATCATCAGGGTATGATGAGCTATCTCTTCTGATCCAATCAGTGGACCGTCATCAAGTGGTGATGACAGAAATAAGGTCATACAAGCCTCCAGAAGTCATAACCTGGCCTGGAAAACTCCATGGCTCTGCTGCTGCCAGTTCAGTGTAATACCATCCCCAGTGTATGATTTCAATGGCATCCGCTGGGCGTCGAGGATTCAGAAGTATAATGTATAAATATAAATGCATCGGTGAGCAGAATCTAGTTCTCAGTTTCAGACCGACATGAATTTGAGAAGAATGATCCTCCGATTCATCTCTGCACCTTAAACTGCATAACTGAGGAGCAAAGCTAACAATGCGTCACATACAAAGAATATGCATTTTAAACGTGCTACCAGTGCACAGAGGTGGTTACTTTTCTCTACACCCTCTGCTCTATTACCACATGACATTAATATTGATCACCCACTGTATTCCTCAATTTAGTAATTATTATGACAAACTGAGAAAACAATGCAATCTATGGGGCCACTTTCTCCCAGCAGGACTCTGTTCCAGTCAAACGTTTACATGGAGCTAGTGCTGGGCGATATGGACTATTTTATATCACGATAACGATATATATCACAATATACCATAATAAAGTATGTTTTCAGTTATTCTCTGAAAAGTTTGACAAAAATTTCATTGCTTACTTTTCAACTTTATTTTGAAAGGACATTTAGCTGAACTGTCACAAACATACATTTTAGTGCAGCAAAAACAGGTAGGTACAGAGGTACAGTAGCTTTCACATTTTTTTTAAAGTGCACAACAGTTTCTGAGAGGAAAAACACATTTTTGCACTGAAGTTCAGCTATAAAAAATAAACACAAATTATTTTTCAACTTTCTGAAATCTGTAACCTTGTAGTGCAAAGTTTCCAAACCAATATAAAGTGTCTAAAGTAAACATCAGGGTTGAAGAGAACTCTGTTTAAGGCATTAACCATGAATAAAAGTGCAAACATAAAAGGCTACTTTGTAGAAGTAGATATGATTCTATCAAATTTATCGTTGCAGGTTATTTAATTACATATTTGCTGTAATAATTGATAAAATTAGGTTAGAAACGATAGAAGAGAAATGGCACGATACACACTTTTCTATCGTCCTCATGGTATGTATCGTCATATCGCCCAGCACTACATGGAGCGGTGTTGATGTTAGAAATATAAGATGTTCTGTTTTTTTGTGTGTTTTCTCTCCATATTTTCTTTTATTTCACCGAAATATTTTGAAACTCAGTTTTAAATGTTGACTCACCGTTCACATCAACGGTGAATGTCATTAAAGCTGTGATTTGAACGGGACATTGCGGGTTGCGCCGCGTTAATATTCCACATATTTTTCCCGACTTCCCGCCTTCGGGGCTCTGCTGCTCTGCTTCCCTCAGCTCAGGTGTCGAGGCCTTGCAAGTTGAGCCGAACCACTTCTGAGTCATAGAAGATCCTGAAAATGACTCTGCTAGTGTTTCCCGTCGGCAGCGTGGTGGTCACATGCGGCGTCAGGAAAACTGATTATCCTCAGTGAGTCAGCAGCGTCACAAACTAGAGAGGGAAGTGTAGGATGACCGGACGGCACCGAGATCTGAGGGCTAAAAACATGACACCTTTCTGTGAGGCTTTTTGGGCGTGTGCTCGTTCATGTTACTGTGTGGATACGGCCTGGGAGGTTGTTGCTTTTACGTTTTTAAGCGTTAATGTGGCAGAACATCACTCTCTCTCAGTTTTCCCTCCAGTGTTCCTAAACCGAGGAGCTAAAACCAGTCGTGACTCAGTCAGAAAGCCTCATCTTTGAGTCTTTGTCCTCACTAATGCTGAAGGGTAACTTTAGTCACACCTCACTTTCAGACCTTGTGATCTGGACTCTTTGTTTCTTTCAGATCCCCCCCCCCCCCCCCCCCCCCCCCCCCCCCCCACCGTTGCAGACAGGCTATTGAGTTGTACTCTTGTAGTTAGTGGATGACAAGTGAGAGCTCAGTCTGAGTATTAAACCCTAAAAACGTGGTACAGCCGATGGCACAATGACTTAACTGTAACTTGATTTTTGCTTTCCACCATGAGCTAAATATAACTAAAAACATTCAGTCTAGTTTCTCTGATGGTCTGTCGCTATTATTTATTTCCTTTCTCCTTTTTGCTTAAATGCTAAAATATTAACAAACAGTGGCCTTGCATTTGATGAATGCCTTATTGCAAATAAAAACGATTTCTGTTTAATCTGTTCCAAAAGAAAATAATTTCAACATCATGTTTTTTCACATGAATCAACTCCATTAAAGGCTGAATTTAGATCATGTTTGACTATCGATTTTAACGCTTGTTGCACAGAAAAATGTGATTTAAGTGGTACTTGACCGGTTACTGGTGGTCTGCAGTTTGGTTTTGACTCTTATTTGGAACCATCACCTTTAATTAGGGGTGCACGATAATTATCGACCCGATAACTATCAAGAAATTATGACGTCATCCCGATAACTCCGATATCACGACGAATATCCCCGATAACATTTATATTTCTGTCAACACAGCAGTGTCTCGCTCCCTCTGAGCCTTGAATGACCAGCAGTGAATGTTATGTTCAAGTGACATCGGCATAATCAGAAAAACGATTACTCAATCAGGAAAATCAAGAATACCCCCTCATGCCAGAAAACAACTCGTTAACTCGTCATAATTTTAGTAGTTGCTGACTTTAATTGATATTCTTAGTATTTTCCCACATGTTACACATACAACATAGAAAAAATAGAAAACGACTAGCAAACGAGGGAACGGAGGAATTTACGTTACACATTGAATGCCCCATTACGGCACAGTGCGCTGATGAAAACAAAAATGGCGGCGATGGTGTAGAACTTAGTTAAAGTCTCAGAAGAAGATAGTTCGCTGGTTATTTGTGACAAATGCTCCAAGCGAAGGAGGGAAAAATAGCACAAGCTTTAATACGTCAAACCTGATCAACCACCTGAAACATAACCATCGCTTCCATGGAGTTTTGAAATCACGCTAACGTGAGCTAACGTGAGCTAACGTGAGCTAGCCAGCAGCAAGTCAACCCCTCTCCTCTCCATTATCTCTCTCATCTCAAGCTTCCACGAGATTAAAAAAAACCCCCAAAACTACTGAACCTCATTAACTTTAATTAAAGGCATTAATTTGAATAGAACCACAAGCCAAAATCCTTTAAACATAATTTTTTGTAACTATTTAATGCACTTTTTCAGTTTATTTACATAGACAAGTCTAACTTGTGTCAGTACATTATAACTGTGCATTATTTTTTATTGTCATTTAGGAATGAATTTTTTCAGTTAGTAATTCTGATGCATGTATTTCCATCAGTTCAAGGAGCCTTTATTTTTTATATCAGTCAGTAATGAACCTTATTTAAGTTAATGTGAGATATCAAATAGGTTTGTTTGATAGCTTTATGAAAATGTTTGAGAGGCTTGACAATAGTTTTTCATTGAAAAAAAAATAAATATCTGTTCATTAAAAGAGTCAAAACTGTTTTTGGTTTTGTTCATAGTATTGATTTAATGATCTTAGGTATATGTGTGTGTTATCGGTTATCGGTTAAAAAAAACAGTTATCGTGCATCCCTACCTTTAATATCTGTATTTGTAAATGGGGATACTTGAGTAGAAATCTTGTTATTTACATTGTTTTAAACCATTTCAAATCATGTATTTGCTTAAAATTGTTGTTAGAATATCCTAATTTGAAACTGTCGGTCACCTGAGCCCACTAAACAAAATCAGCCCCCCCTCATTCAGTCCTTCTCTTTCCAGGTGGAGAAAATTCGCCAGGTGAAAGCCAAGTCTCTGTACCTGCAGGTGGAGAAACTCCACCAGAGTCTGACCAAACTAGACAGCAGCATCGCCGCCGTCAGCCAGGTTCTGGACGACGGGCACCACCTGGACGTGCTGCTGGCCCGGGAGAGAATGCTGACCCAGATCCACGAGCTGAAGGCCCTGAGGGGCCTGCTGCAGCCGCAGGAAGATGACCGCATCATGTTCACGCCTCCAGACCAGGTCAGCCCTAGAATTATGTGGGTCGATCAGAACCGATGATCAGAACCGATGACAAACGGGCTTTTTTTTTTTCTTTAAATAAGCAACCCAGTTTGTTTTCTCTTGGTTGAAACAGGCTCTGTACATAGCTATCCAGTCCATGGGTCTGATCAGCAGCGGCGCCTTCGCACCCGTCACTAAAGCCCACGGCGAAGGTCTGAAAAGTGCTCTCCGCGGCAAACCCGCCTCCTTCACCATTATCGGATACGACCACGACAGCGAGCAGCGCCTTTCCGGCGGGGATGCGATATCTGCGATAGTCATGTCGGTGGCGGACGGCAGCCTGGCGGCGGTGGAGGTGACCGACCACCAGAACGGCTCGTACACCGTCGGCTACCTGCCCAAAACGGAGGGGGAGCACCTGGTGTCGGTGTTCGTGTGCAACCAGCACATCCAGGGAAGCCCCTTCAAGGTGACGGTGAAGTCCGGGCGCAACTACGGCTCTCTGGGCTCCCAGGTGTCGTCCTTCGGGTGTGAGGGGGAGGGGGACGGCCAGCTGTGTCGTCCCTGGGGCATCAGCGTCGACAAGGAGGGATACGTGGTGGTGGCCGACCGCAGCAACAACCGCATCCAGGTAGAGAACTGCACCATTACCAACAGAGGAGGAGGAGTTTACCGATAAATAAAACTTAATAAAGTTGAGCTTTATTTCAGGGAGCAGGGAGAATTTATTTCTGAATATTGTGAGTCTGCACAGTTAGGTTTTTGCTTCCCTCTCATGTGCTTGAGTCGTATCCAGCATGAGTAATGCTAATGTGAAAGCATTAGCAGTGTTTACATAAAATCTGCCGTGTGCAGATGTCCGTTTTAACTGCATCTTCATTTAACTCAGATTTAGTAAAAGTTCAGTGTGACAGTTTTCCAGACTGTTAGTGATGAAAGCAAAATACAGTCATGGAAAAAAATTATTAGACCACCCTTGTTTTCTTCAGTTTCTTGTTCATGTTAATGCCTGGTACAACTAAAGGTACATTTGTTTGGACAAACAATCCAAGTTTAAATCTTACCTCTCAGGCCACAATCACTTTATTCAGCTCAGATCTTTTACATCACAACCTTCCGCTGTCACCTCAGGTGTGCCCCAAGGCTCAGTCCTGGGGCCCCTCCTTTTCATCATCTACCTTCTTCCCCTTGGGCATATTTTCTGTAAATATAATGTAATGTAATTTTTTCTACTGTATATATTTGTTCCTCTTCTGTTTATATATATATTGTTTATACAGTCATGGAAAAAATGATTAGACTACCCTTGTTTTCTTCAGTTTCTTGTTCATTTTAATGCCTGGTACAACTAAAGGTACATTTGTTTGGACAAACATAACGATAACCACAAAGATTGCTCATAAGAGTTTTATTTAAGAGCTGATATCTTACCATTTTCCATGGTTTTCTTGATTATAACCTAAATCACTTAAGTTTTTACATCAATAGCTATGGCGTTGTACTGCCAAAAACACTGCTTTTATGCATTCAGTGTTTTCTTTTCTGTCTGTTTTAGTCACATGATGACGTTTAGTGGTACCAGGTATTAAAATGAACAAGAAACTGAAGAAAAAATGGTGGTCTAATAATTTTTTCCATGACTGTATATATATCATTGTGTATACATTGGGTATACATTTTGTTTATTTTTTTTTATTTTTCTTTTTGGGGGGGATATGTCCATTTAATATTTAGATTTATTTACAAGAGGTTCTATATGTTTCTAAATTATGGTTATGCACATGTGTCAGTGTATATTGATTTATGCATTATTATGTATTTTATAAATATATTATATTTATTTTCAGATATAAAATGAACAAGAAAGTGAAGATAAAATGGTGGTATAATAATATTTGACTGTAAATGAAGAGGTGTTTCTTCCCCCCCCCCCCCCCCCCCCCCCCCTCAGATCTTCAAGCCCTGCGGTACATTCCACCATAAGTTTGGCTCTTTGGGTTCTCGACCCGGTCAGTTCGATCGTCCAGCTGGGGTGGCGTGCGACAGTCAGAGACGGATTGTTGTGGCTGATAAGGACAATCACCGTGTTCAGGTACGGCGCCGTCAGCCTCGCAGCTTGAACTCCATGATGTGACTAACTTCTAAACTCAGATATACGTCGGTAAATTCTAGGCTGCTCGTGCTGACTCTTCCTCTGCTTCTCGTAAACATGTAAAGTATCGAGACGTTTACTTTGTCTGACAGGTGTTTACGTTTGAGGGTCAGTTCCTGCTGAAGTTTGGGGAGAAGGGAACCAAGAACGGACAGTTCAACTATCCCTGGGACGTGGCCGTCAACTCCGAGGGGAAGATCCTGGTCTCGGACACCCGGAACCACCGGGTGCAGCTGTTTTCTCCGGACGGCTCCTTCCTCAACAAGTACGGCTTCGAGGGCGCCCTGTGGAAACACTTCGACTCCCCCAGAGGAGTGGCGTTCAACCACGAGGACCACCTGGTGGTGACCGACTTCAACAACCACCGGCTCCTGGTCATCCGGCCCGACTGCCAGTCGGCCCGCTTCCTGGGCTCCGAGGGAACCGGGAGCGGCCAGTTCCTGCGTCCGCAGGGCGTCGCCGTGGACCAGGAGAACCGCATCGTCGTGGCCGACTCCCGCAACCACCGGATCCAAATATTCGAGCCCAACGGAAACTTCTTATGCAAATTCGGCACGCAGGGGAGTGGCTACGGACAGATGGACCGCCCCTCTGGCGTGGCCGTCACCCCCGACGGAGTCATCGTGGTCGTTGACTTCGGAAATAACCGTATCCTCAAGTTCTAAAACAAACATATTCTTGCGTTCTCTCCCTTCATTCGTCCTTTTTGCAGTTTTTTTTTCCAGTGAAGGAAATGGAGGAGAGAGAATGAATCAACAGAAAGGAGGCTGATTCAGAGAGGACTGAGAGCGTTGAAGTGAAGGGAAATTAAAACGATCAATTGTTCCTTCATGTCCATCGCATCCGTGCTGAATAAAACAAAGGAGAGCCGTTCACATCGATAATCAGAAGAAGAAGAGCCATATTTCCCTTCCTGGCTTTCAGCGACTCTCAGTTCTTCCTGTCGGCTCTCCGGCAACAAACGTCTCAGGGAATTTCTCATGTCTTGAACTCTTGTGTCCTCTGCTCCACACCTACCTCATTTAGCTCCTTATGAATGTACTCATAGTCAACGAGCAGAGGTTTTAGTCCGTGAAGTTTTACAAAGAAGAAAGTCTACCTCTATACTATGTTATTTAAGTGAGACAAAAAGAGAAAAAAAAAAAGAAGAAAAAAAAAAAAAAGAGAAAATGGACTCTTGGGTTGATATTTGCACAGGATTGATGGAATTCTTTCTGTGCATTTTTGAAATATGAGTTAAAGAAAAACCTCCTGAATGTTGCTGAGACAATACTCAGACCGCTGTAGAGGCTGCATGATTCGTTCTCGTTAAAAAGGCGTCGCTCGGAGAGAAAACTGGGGTTCGGTCGTGCCCGTTTCCTGAATTTAGGCTAGTTACTTCCTGTCTGTACGTAGATGAACACGCCCCCTTTTTCTCTGGAGAGTTTGAGACGTCAGCCGAGGAAGACTGTGTGAAACGATGCCAAACTTGATGGAATCAAAATGAGCTCAGGTCATACAACTGATTAAAACTCAGTACTTTTCAAGCTCTCCTTATAACTTTACTGGCGAATGCTGATTTGATGAATTTATTGATGATTATAGTTAAAAAAAAGTATATAAAAGTTACGTAAATCAGCTCTAAAACTATCCTCGAAATGTTCCCCCCGATGTTGTCACCATCCAAGTGATTTGACCAGCGTCCCCAAAAACCCAAAATGGTACATAAAGATTTTAGTGGCATAAGAAAGTTTTGTCCAGTCAGAATAATATGCAAGGAGAGCCACAAACAGATTTTAGAGTCGAATCTTCTGAGATCTAAACTTATTAGTTATCCTAACGTAGAGATTTAATCACGAGGCCTGCTGTGTGACAAAAGCCTCAGAAGTAGAAAAGCTAAAATGGCCGTCCAGAGGACACGAGTGACATCCAACTAAAGGCCTAACGCATTGATCTCTTGGACTTAGATGGTGGTTGAAAGCCACGCCCCTTCGGCTCCTGGGGCCCCGCCTCCTGGGGCCCCGGGGGGTTTAGTGAAGTCCAACGAGACGGGACCATCAGAGCGCTACCGTATTTATTTATGTTTTCAGTTAAGGAGACCGATTCCTCTAAAGACGGAGGTCTACAGACCAACTACTAGAGTCAACCAAAGTTAGTTTCTGCACAACGGCCAACTGTAGATTTGGCAACTTGAAAAGAATTTAAAATCTCCTCACTTTTTTTTTTTTTTTTTTTTTTAAATATGATTTTTGTTGAAGCCTAAAGCTCCCGAAGCTCATAGAGTTGAGTCCATCGCACTGTCGACGTTGGGCTCTGCGAGTGAATGTCAAAAGTTTATCCTCCTTCGTAGATGCGTTTTGAGGAGAGAACAGAAAAATATCTGCACCAAAGAGAAACTCTTTGTCAACCTTGCGTTTACCGCTCGGCTCATAAAGCAACGTTAGTTGTGTCAGTGTGAGACGACCTGCAGGCCCAGAGCGGCGCCTCAGCTAGCATCAGTGCTAACTAGCGCGTAAAGGCTAGCATCAGTGCTAACTAGCGTGTAAAGCGACGGGCCCTGATCCTAAAGCCTGGCGGGGTTCTGAATCCCGTCGCCCGTCTGTCTGTGTCCCTCTGGAAGCTCTAGACAGTTAAGATTGTGTCGGCCCCCCCCCCCCCCCGGTCCGGTCCGGTCCGGTCCGGTCCGGTCCGGTAAAGACCCAGCCCGCTCCAGACGTCCTGCACGCCATCTTTGTTTACCTCGACTCCTGAATACCTCAGATGGTTCCTTCACAGCTACCACACTTTTAATAACACGTTTACCTCAACTCGCTCTTCATCGTGAAATACCTCAGTTGACTTTTTTTGTTTTTTTAAATTTAAACGTGCACCACTTTAACCTTACGAACACAGCTCTTCATCGAGTCACAGTCGAGTTCGTGTTTCACGGCTCGAGGACCAAAGATCACGGTACCGCTTCGAGTGGAAATAGTTTCTATGACGCCTGGGACTCACCTGTGGTCTGTTACCTGCCCGGTTAGTTGCGCCTTTTTTTTTTTTTTTTTTTTTTTTTTTCAAATCACCATGAAACCAAATACGTCCGCAGAAAGCATCGTGCCAAAATGATCTGTGAGAGTTTGTGCCAAACCGGGTTGGCGTTTGGACCGCGGTGTCACCGGAATCATTGCATCATATTTAAAGATATTAAATCGGAGCAAATGAGAATAAATCCTCCTTCTCTGTTCTCTGATTGGATGCACTTAAGTGGGCTGGGCCCCGTTTACCTTTACCTGGTTCTGATGAACGTACGGACTCCTCTGCGCCGGGGTGGGGGGGGGTTGGGAACCTCACCTGTCCACCTTTCAAAGCACATGAGATTAGTTGTTTGAGCACAACTCAACACTGTTAGTGTGAATGCTTGGTTCTGGTTCTGGTTCTGGTTCTGGTTCTGGTTCTGGTGGTGGAAACCAACCAGAGCATCATGAAATAGCAGATTTATTCCTCCAGTGAAAACACTGATGAGCATGTTTGAGTCCGCGGGCCCTGCTGCTCGGATCCAACACCTCATGTTGTTTTTGTTTTTCTTTCATTTTTTTGTTTCTTTTCAGTATTACTCTGAGATGTTCACTCATGTTGCATCAGGTTTTCTTTATTATATCTAAATTTTTTTTTTTTTTTTTTTTTTACGATTGCAGAATTCTATCTTTAAGATCCTTAGGTCTTCACTCTTAAAGAGGAAAAATGTATTTTAAAACCTTTATTTGTGTTTCGTTTTGTTGCATGCTTTAAAAGTCCTTGTGTTGAACTGATGTCTCCCAGTTAGGTTAATGGAAAAACTTAGATGGGTTGGTGGCTGATTGTTGGGACGCGTTTTTTTTGTTTTTTTTTTTCTTTTCCAAAATGTGTTCCAAATGGAAAATATTTGGATAAATTGAATTAACCTTTTTTGACCTTTGCGATTGTGTTTCCTGTTGAGGCTCTGCAGCCGCTCAGTGCTTCACTGCATTTCATTTCCCTCCAGTTCTCCCAGTAAACATGGACGCCGCGCTTTTACTTTCTGATCTGTGACGTGAAGAAGATGTAAAAGAACAGGAATCAACAGCGGTCCGTTTATTTTTGTTTCCTGGTATGTCCAAATCAGCAGTCGTTTCTCTTCCTGGAACACAGGCGGGAAGGTGATCTGCTGGTTTGACTCCACCCCCGCTCTCAGGGGTCTCCAGGGGTCTCCAGGTGTCTCCAGGTGTCTCCAGGGGTCTCCAGGGGTCTCCAGGGGTCTCCAGGGGTCTCCAGGGGTCTCTAGGTGTCACCAGGTGTCACCAGGGGTCTCCAGGGGTCTCCAGGTGTCTCAGGGGTCACCAGGGGTCTCCAGGGGTCTCCAGGTGTCTCCAGGGGTCTCCAGGGGTCTCCAGGGGTCTCCAGGGGTCTCCAGGGGTCTCCAGGGGTCTCCAGGTGTCTCCAGGGGTCACCAGGGGTCTCCAGGGGTCTCCAGGTGTCACCAGGGGTCTCCAGGTGTCACCAGGGGTCTCCAGGGTCTCCAGGGGTCTCCAGGAGTCACCAGGTGTCACCAGGGGTCTCCAGGGGTCTCCAGGGGTCTCAGTGTCACCAGGGGTCTCCAGGGTCTCCAGGGGTCTCCAGGGTCACCAGGTGTCCAGGGGTCTCCAGGGTCTCCAGGGTCTCCAGGGGTCTCCAGGTGTCTCCAGGTGTCTCCAGGGTCACCAGGGTCACCAGGGGTCTCCAGGTCCAGGTCTCCAGGGGTCTCCAGGGGTCTCAGTCCAGGGTCAGGGGTCTCCAGGGGTCCCAGGGTCCAGGGTCCAGGGGTCTCTCCAGGTGTCACCAGGGGTCACCAGGGTCAGGGTCCAGGGGTCTCCGGGTCTCCAGGGGTTCCAGGGGTCTCCAGGGTCCCAGGGTCTCCAGGTGTCTCCAGGGGTCTCCAGGGGTCTCCAGGGTCTCCAGGGGTCTCCAGGTGTCACCAGGGGTCTCCAGGGGTCTCCAGGGGTCTCCAGGGGTCTCCAGGGGTCTCCAGGGGTCTCCAGGGGTCTCCAGGTGTCTCCAGGGGTCTCCAGGGTCTCCAGGTGTCTCCAGGTGTCACCAGGGGTCACCAGGGGTCTCCAGGGGTCTCCAGGGGTCTCCAGGGGTCTCCAGGGTCTCCAGGGGTCTCCAGGGGTCTCCAGGGGTCTCCAGGGGTCTCCAGGGGTCTCCAGGGGTCTCCAGGGGTCTCCAGGGGTCTCCAGGGTCTCCAGGGTCCCCAGGGGTCTCCAGGTGTCTCCAGGGGTCTCCAGGGGTCTCCAGGTGTCTCCAGGTGTCTCGGACCCCTGTGGTTTCTGTTTCGGTTTAATTTTCTGGCCTCCAGACCTGAAGGGGGAGAAGAAATGCGATGCTGCAGCAGGCGACATTAGCAAGGTCACGAGCCTCCCTCTAATGATTGTATACCCTAAAGAATGGAAAAAAAAAGTTTCTGAAAATTTAAAAAAATGAAAAAAAAACCCCCAAACCAAACTCAGGTAGTTCCCTCAGCCGTGTGCTGCAGACGTCTCATTGAAATGTGTCCAGTAGTGATAATAGTGACCTTTTCCCTCCTCGATTCTAGCCTGATTCCTTTGTGTCTATTTACATATTATAAAACAAATTATTTCTCAATCAGAAATTTTTTTTTTGATTAGTTTCCCCTTGGTTCTTTTTTTTTTTTTTTTTTTTTTTTTTTCTAACAAAAATTTTTTTAAAATGCTTCACACCACTTGATGCTCATTGGCCCTTTTAGAATGTATTTTGTGAAGAAAAGGGATTAATGGGATCTTGTTGATGCTCCGTCTGTTGCAACCATCTGCTGAGACCTTTACAGGACAGACGGGAGAAAAAAATAAAAATAAAAATCTCTGGACATCCGATGCCGAATGTTCCTGCCGTGGCGGCGTGGGCGGAGCCCCGTCAGCTGTGGTTAATATTCATAAACGGGCTTTAACATCAGCCCAGATGGGTCCAGTTCTCCCAGCAGCTGGGTCCAGTTCTCCCAGCAGCTGGGTCCAGTTCTCCCAGCAGCTGGGTCCAGTTCGGTCCAGTTCTCCCAGCAGCTGGGTCCAGTTCTCCCAGCAGCTCGGTCCAGTTCTCCCAGCAGCTGGTTGTGTGCAGAGGGAGTGTGGTGTTTGTGCGCTGCATCTGTCTTACCTGAGCAGGTGTCCACTGAATGTAACCTCCTCTCAGTCCAGGAGACGGGACGAGCCCGGGTGGCGCGCTGAGTTTAGACGGGCGCTGCTGGTGCTTCCTTATCCAAGCTGCTCTGTGTGTGTGTGTGTGTGTGTGTGTTTAACCTGTTTGTGTGTGTTTTCCCGCCCTCTAACACACACACTCGTGCATTGTGGTGAATGGAAGCGCACGTCAGGTCTTTAGTCTAAATAATGCAGAAGAGACTATAATATATTGGCTGCTTGCTGTGCTCTCTGTTCTCTGTGGACTTTAAACATTTCCTATGCAGTTCTTTTGGTTGTCTTTTTTTTTTTTGTTTGTTTGTTTTTGTTTTTTTTTAATGCTTAAATAAAGTTGTATTTCTTGACTTCAAATCCTTTGGCTCTGTGTTTTTCTGACACAGAAACACTCATTTATTTATGCTTATCTCACCGTTGACTGCATTTAAAGAATATTCAGCTGTTTTATTTTTGTTTTGTTTTTAAATCACCTACCACTGACGGTTACATGCTTGTTCTTCCCTGTTTTTAGAAGTGACCAGTTAAACCAGTCTGGAGTAGTTCAGAACTGGTTTGGGCGTTTCCAGCTCTCACTGGTGGAGGGAAGAGAGCAGCTACGTCCTAATTTTAAGGAATAACACTTCTGCTTAGTCACAACTCTCACACACACACACACACACACACACACACACACACACACACACACACACACACACACACACACACACCTTTCTGTTCTTTCCTTGGACTTAATCAGAACCAAAGAACACGTTCAGATGATTATGATTAAAGAAAAGCAGAACAGAACATCAGCTGTCCTGAATAAAATAGATCTACATATGAAAAATATTAAACTTCTAGTGTGTGGAATAATTGTTAAAAGAATTATTGATCAGTCAAGAATATGACATAAGCTTAATATCAAAATGACTCAACCTGGACTGGAGCATCATGGGCTGTTGTCTCCCCCTAGTGGAGACGACCGGAAGTAAACTAGTGTTTTCAACTGCTGAATCCTTTTTTTTATTTAAGGTAAGAAGATCTGAAATGCAACCAAATATGAATGCATATTTGTTCAACTGAAAAAAAAAAAAAACTGTATAATCCTGCAGTTACAGTTGAAACCAGAAGTTTAAGTACACTATAAAAAGGACCAAAAAAACCAACAAAACCCAACAGTTTGACCACTTCTGTCAGGAGGTCCAGTTTAAAGACGAATGTATGTATGTAAACAAAGTCATACTTGGAAGAAAGTAATTTGAAAAAAAAAAAAAAAAAGAAAGAAATTCTCTCATTGTTTTGCCATGAAACAAATGGACATCATTTTAATCCCAACTAACCTAAAACAGGAGGCCAAAATGGCATCAATCATTTGTTTAATAGCCTCCAATTTTTTATTTATTGTCAACATTTTATAAATCTCGTCTAAGAGTCTGTTTCTGGTGAACGTTCAGGTCATCTCAGTAACGTTTTATTTATTCCCAACAGGTTGCAGTAACTGGATATTTCAGCTCCTTCAGAGAAGCCCGGTGTCTGAATCAGGCTGTAGTTCCTCTCCTTCACCACCTGGTGGCAGCGGTGATACATTTTATTTTGGACCTGGAGCAACACCAGGAGCTACATCTGAAGCTTCTCATGTGTGTTTGGATCAAACAGAGACGTGTGTTGTAAAGGTTAAATGTCATGTTCTTGTGAAACGTGCCCCATCACACCTCAGTCAGGTGAGCAGCGGGGGTGGGGGGGGTTCAGGTGCATCAAGGCTGCCTGAACAAAGATGACTTATCGACTGCAGGTTTGCAAAACTGCCAAGGCGGGAAGCTTGTTGAAACGCAACAGCTGGCTGGTGGGAACTGAAACATCTCCCCAGTACGGAGCTGGAGGATCACCTGGATGTGTGAGCCCCCCCCCCCCCCCCCCCCCCCACCACCACCACCACCTCCACCACCAACAGATGGCTGGGAGGTCCTCGGTTAGTGTGTGTGTGTTTGTGCGGATCTTTGTGTGCATCAGTGGCTGTAGGTGGCTCTCAGAGGAGCTAATTAGCGCTAGCAGACTGAGGAGCATCAAGATCCAGACTGTTCTGCTTTGTTCTGCCAGAACCAGTCGGGAGCATCAGTCACCTCGAGTCACCAAAGAGCCCGATTAAAACTCTGCAGTTTTACTATCAACCTGCTTGTTCTGTGAAGAGACACAAGAAAGAAAACGCTGCAATCCTGAAAAAAGTTCAGTAACAAACTAATCACAGTATTTCTTTCTTATCCAGCTGGTCTTCATCAGGAAGGTCCCTCCATCTGATCCAGGTTCTGATCCAGGTTCTGGTCCAGGTTCTGGTCCAGGTTCTGGATCCAGGTTTCTTCCTCTTAAAGTGGAGTTTTTTCTTGTTTGGACTGAAAGGTTTTTTTCTCCCTCTGTGGGAGTTTTTTACCTGCTATTATCATTAATTGGATTATAATTTTAGTTAATGATATTTGCTCGGGGGTCCTCCTCTGGGTCTCTCTAAAGACCTGGAGACAATTGACATTGTAACAGACACTATACAAATAAAATTTAATTTAATTATTAAAGGTAGGGATGCACAGTAACTATTTTTTAAAACCGATACCGATAACTTTCAGCTCCTAAAAGGCTGATACCGATAACCGATAACACACACATATACCTAAGATCATTACATCAATACTATGAACAAAATCTAAAATAGTTTTGACTTTTTAAATGAACAGATTTATTTTTTACAATATAAAACTATTGTCAAGCCTCTCAAACATTTTCTTAAAGCTATCAAACAAACCTATTTGATATCTCACATTAACTTAAATAAGGTTCATTACTGACTGATATAAAAATAAAGGCTCCTTGAACTGATGGAAATACATGCATCAGAATTACTAACTGAAAAAGATTAACATTTAAAGGATTTTGGCTTGTAGTTCCATTTCAATTAATACCTTTAATTAAAGTAAATTAGGTTTAATAGTTTTTTTTATATATATATTTTTTAATCTCATGGAAGTGTTAGATAAGAGGAATGAGGGAGAGGAGAGACTGCTGCTAGCTTGCGCACGTTAGCATTAGCTTCCGTTAGCTCACATTAGCGCGATTTCAAAACTCCATGGAAGTGATTGTTATGTTGTAGGTGGCTGATCAGGTTTTACGTATTAAAGCTTGTGCTTCCCTCCTCGTAGAATTCACTCGGAGGATTCGTCACAAATAACCACCAAACTATCTTCTTCTGAAACTTTAACTAAGTTCCACGCCGCCATGTTTGTTGTGATCAGCGCTGTGCTGCAGGCTGCATTCAAGGTGTAACGTAAATTCCGACGTTTCCAGTCGTTCTTTCAGCCTTTTCTATTTTTTCTTTTTTTTATGTGTAACATGTGGGAAAATACTGCGAATATCAATTCAAGTCACCAACTACTAAAATTATGACCGAGTTAACGAGTTGTTTTCTGGCATGAGGGGGTATTCTTGATTTTCCTGATTGAGTAATCGTTTTTCTGATTATGCCGACGTCACTTGAACATAACATTCACTGCTGGTCATTCAAGGCTCAGAGGGAGCGAGACACTGCTGTGTTGACAGAAATATAAATGTTATCGGGGATATTCGTCGTGATATCGGACTTATCGGGATGATGTCATAATTCCCCGTTATCGGCCCGATAATTATCGTGCAACCCTAATTAAAGGAGCAGTCCGGAGTCCAGTAGATGACAGGAAGTGTCAACTGTTCCCAGGAGCCAAAACAACACGAACCGGAGCAGTTTGGAGTCAGAGCAGAATATGTGTTGGAACCAAAACGACCCATAATGTGTCTAAAATAAACGAGTATTTTAATCCCTCTGATGAGACTCTCCTCTTTTTTACATCTGTTCACAGCAGTTTTCAGGACATTTTAGTATCAAGCTTGTGTGATGATCTGTTCCTCTGATGATCCCGTCCACACAGTCACTTTACTGGGATGATGTTTTTTCGGAGGCTTTGCAGCGAAGTAAAGTTTGAAAAACCTTTTCCAGTCTCACTTTAATTACACACTGTCACCTTTTATGATCCACCTGATAGCAGCTTCTCTTCAGAGGTGCATCTTGAATGTCTTTAGGCTCAAAATCCTGCAGGTATCCGCCAGGTGCCGTTGACAACAGCCTGCTAATTAGCAGATCTGATAGATGGGCAGCGTTGTAAATGAATACTGAGAAAACCAGGCCGATAACAAGAACAAGAGCATTTACTGGGAGACGTGTTTCCATTTCTCTTTCATTTCATTCCTGTTTGTTGTTGCTTTTCCTCAGGAAGCAGCTCGGTGACGCTGACTAGACTGTACAGGTGAGGACAAAGGTGCAAAGCTGACAGCTAAACAAGTGCAAACTCATGTTAAAGCTCCAGCAAATTGAAAAGACGTGTTGAATTCAAAGGTGAAAGCTTTTCTTTTTTTTTTTTTTTTGGATGAAAGGAGAATAAAAACATAAATAGAGGTGTGGTAGTTTCTGGAGCACGTTGCTTCACCTGTTCTTTAATGTTGGTGGTGTTTTACCAGCAGCAGCTGCAGACATTTGACAAAAAATGAACTGAAATGAAAGCTTTGCAACTTTAAAACCTTTTCTCTTTTTTTACATATGCATTTATTGATTTATGTGGCAGTGGTTGACATCATTTAACACGAGACAACACCTGTAAATAAGGTGTAAAAATGTCTTTTAAATAGGCGTTTGATAAAAACCATAAGGAAATGATTCAGGATGTGTTACCATTTGGTTATGAAATAGTTCCTTATAAAAAAAATTTAAAAGAAAGGATGAAAAATGTTGCAGTGCGGCGCCGTCATATAGGGGGGAAAGGTGATGACAATTATAAGGGCCCACAGCCCCCACTAGCCCCTATGACAAAATGATTATACATACACTGAACTAATATATATATATATTAGGGCTGTCAATTTCTCCAAATAATTAATCAGATTAATCGCATTACTGTCAATAGTTAATCATGATTAATCACAAATTAATCGCATATTTTTATCTGTTCTAAATCTACCTTATACAGATCTTTTTCAAGTTGTATTACTCTTATTAATACGAGTCCTGACTAGAACCAGGAAATATGACCGTATTAGTCCAGTCCTGAGGTCTCTGGCTTCCTGTCACTCAGAGAATAGACTTTAAAACAGCTCTACTTGTGTTCAAGTCTCTTCATGGCTCCAAAGTCCATCTCTGACATGTTAGATCCATATGAACCAACCTGGACTCTGAGAACCTCAGGTAGTGGTCTCCTGCTGGTGTCCAGAGTCAGGACTAAACAAGGTGAAGCTGCATTTCAGTTTTATGCTCCTAAAATCTGGACCAGTCTTCTAGAAGATGTGAGACAGACCTGAACTCTGACAATGTTCTGATCCAGACTGAAAACACTTCTGTTTAGATGTGAAGATGATGACTGGAAGGATTTTATCTGCACACTTTTTTTAATTTTATAATTTTTATAATTTATGGAATGACTCTATTTTCCTTCTTGTGATTTTATGCATCTGTAAAGCACTTTGAATTGCCTTGTGTACGAATTGTGCTCTACAAATAAAGTTGCCTAATATGAGAGTACACAAATGCTCGCCTTATGCAAAACAAATGCATGTTTATTTATTGCTACAATGCCAAATCCATCATATATTATATATATATATATACTCAATATTTTCTCTTATGTTTTTCATACAAAATATTTTCGCGGTTTGCTTCAAACGGGGGGGGGCTCTCTGCATCAGCGCTATCATTAGCCGACAAGTGATACTTGAGAGTGGTTGGACTCCGGTGGTAACTAAATTCACATCGACAGCAAACACAAACAACATTTATCTTGTGGAGTTAGCCATCAGGCAAGGTTTTGAAGCTGAACTTACCAATTAAAATAGTATCTTTTGTATCCATTTTTATCCCAACTACTGCTAACGGACGATTGTTTACGTCTGTCTGCGGCATGGCCGTCGACGTCAGTGCATGACTTCCTGTTTTGACAGGACTACAACTACGGCGGGGCCCGAGGCTCATTAAACCTACTCTCCTCTCTACTATTGTACATCAAACGGCCAGGCGCGTTAATCCGCGTTAAAAAAATTAGTTGCGTTAAAATTATTTTGCGTTAATCACGCGTTAACGCGTTAACTTTGACAGCCCTAATATATATATATATATATATATATATATATATATATATATATATATATATATATATATATATATATATATATATATACATATATATATATATATATATATACAGTTATGTTATCATGATGTGTTCAATGTGGTCTTGTAAAATGTGTTATTAGTGGGACATTTAAATTCCCTAAATACCAAGAAGTTAAATGTTCAAAGGACACTTTATTTTTGGGAATATCAGTGCTTGATTGTTAAATACAATAAAAATTTGTTGAGTGGTTAATTGAAAATGTATTTGCAGGAATAGAATGCATTCTGATATTGATCTGAAAAGTATTAAGAAAAAAAATGCAAGTCATAAAAAGAAAATGTATTTGCAACCAGAGGTGTAATAACGTGTTGCTAATCAGTGAAATGAGAATAAGACAAGTAATAATACACGATTTACGTAATAATACTCTGACTTGCGAAGTTGTTTGTCATAAAAAAGGAAACAAATTGAGTGTATTACACCAGGAACTGTCAAGAACACTAAAAAACAAGGAAATTGAAGGTGAGTATGAATGAAGTAGAGGGGCCCACCGATATTCTTTCAGGGGCCCCAGAATTCCTAGCAACGCCCCTGCTGCAGTGTAATTTTGTGTTTGTTAATTTTACGTGACCGTTGATTTCGGGATCTGTTGCATCTGTTTGGTAGAGTTTCCAGCCGAATGCACTCAGGGACTCGTTATCTGCGAACAGTGAACGAGGCGATGAGTTAACGAGGCGACGAGTTAACGAGGCGACGAGTTAACGACTCCAACTCCCAACCTGACGTAGCGACGTGGGTGGATCCGACCAGATCAGTCCAGAGCTGGCAGCTGACGCAGTCCTGACCTGACGCCTGACGTCGAGGTGACGGAGGTTGTGACGTTGTCGAGGGAACATGACCACCCCCCACCACCACCCCCCCCCCCCTCCCCCCTCCCAGCTCAGCTCAGTCCTGAAGATGCCTTCATGTCCAACTCAACAGTAACTGAGTCCGAGGCGTCAGAAATGAGACGGGAAGGTAAAAGGTGGACGTGTTGTAGCGGCATCACGAAGAGAGACAATTATTGTCTTACAGCTCTGTCTTGTGATCACTGTCATGTATTTCACACTTTTTGAACACTTTTCAAGCAAGCTTTTTAACTCACAGCCCACTTTCTTCACCACAGAAACCAGGAGATGCAACCAGATATGCAAAACAAGGACATACACTGCAAAAAAGAGCGTCTTAAAACAAGATAAAAACACTACAACTAAGGAAAAAGGTTCTCAAAAACAAGTGAAAAACAATCTGTCCGTGCAGCAAGATAATTTCACTTGGTAAGATTTCTTAAATTAAGATTGTAGGAGAACTTGTTTCTAGATTTAAAAAAGGTATAATTTGTTATTGAATCTTAAAACAAGATGGAGATGAGGAGGAAAAATGTAATATATCTTATTTTAAGTGTTAATTGTCTCATTTTAGGATTCCCTGCCTGTTTGTAAAGTTTTACTTGATATAAGATTATACTGAGACTTAAAATAAGAAAGTGATTATTAAAACAAGAAAAAATATCTAACGCTTCTAAATGTATGTTTTTTTTTTTTTTCTTGGTAAGAACCAAATAATTTGTAGTGTAGAAAGCAACTTTTTGTTTTTTCTTTATAAAATTGTTTAAAGAAACCATTCACTGAAAAAAAGGCCACATTATAAAAATAAGTAAAACAAAAATTAATACAAGATATTTTTGCTTGTAATAAGCAAAAAAAATATGCCAATCGAACAGGTAACAATTCACTTAATAAGATTTGTTGAAATAAGACAATATATTTAAGCCTTACAAGATCTTGAAATTAGCTGGGAAAACTCAGAGCAACACAACAGAGGACATTTTGATGTAAATGTAAGAAAACACTGTAATTAAGATATTTATAGAGTTATAATGCATTGTATGAGTTGACCTGCAGTTTTCAAATAAGATTTGATGTCTGAATTAAAGTTAAGTTTATTTCTTGAAACAAGATCGTTCATCTTTTACAAATAACACCGCAGCTTAAAAACCTTATGACATGTCAAAAAAACTTGTTTTTATCTGATATATGACTCAAAACAAGATGTTTTCAAGACTGTTTTACTTAACAAGATATTCAAGATGCACCGTCTAAAAATATCTCACTGAAATGTTCCTCTTTAGGTGATTGTGTCTTATATTAAGTGTGATGAGATATTTTGACTAGAGATTAGAAAAATATTCTTGGTAAGATTTTGAGTTTTTGCGGTGTTGTTTTGTCATTTGTTCCTCTGCGTTGAGCTTCGTACCTTATAACATGTGCAGCGGCTCTTTTCTGTTGCCTTTTGTCAGACCAGAAACTGAGCCGAGGACAGAAACATGTAGACAGATTTATCTCAGCGGGGAGCTGAAAGGAAGGCGTTAAAACCATCCTTATGTCTTGCAGCTTCTGCTGTTGTTAAGCCTGTTTGCTGGAATCTGAGAGATCCGCCATTTTCTCTACATCCAACCTGCGACGCAGCTACGCAGGTGTCACGGTTTGGTTTTCCTGCTTACCTGAAATTCTTTTTGCTCGGTCCAACGTGGAGATGATGCTTCTTTAAAAAAATAAAAACCCTTCTTTGACAGAAGAGGAAGAGCTTTTCTGTGCTTTCAGACTTTCAGACAGTCACACACTTTGCACACCAAATGTCCAAAATGAACTTTAATGAGCGTGCACTTTCTTCAATGATACTCAATCCAGGCTAAACTCAGAAGATGATGCCCACTTTTCAGGCAAAGCAGATCGAGTTGACATGTTGAGTCGTATGATTCATTTCCCTCCTGCAGACACAAGCCGATATCTTTTTTTTTTTTTTTTTTTGGTGAGACCGACTAATGAAGATGAGACGGACGAGCGTGGAGGACGGTATGTTGACATAGCAGCTGTGGGACATGTGGTTACTTGGAGCCATCGTATATTATAATGTCCACTGATTAATTTCTTTCACGGATAAATTGAATCATGACGTCTTCATCTTCCTCCCTCTCTGTCAGGGAGTCATGGCAACGCCTCCTCAGGCTGGATGTGATTGGTTGTGGATATTGCGAGGGGAACATGAACCGATGCTGGAAACGCCGTGGCCTCGTAACCTCCAGCTTTGTTTGGGTTGACAGCTACTCTGCCCATCACGCATCAGAGAAGTTTATCAGACTCGTGCGTGCACGTGCGTGCGCATCAGAATAAGCCATTTTAGCAGACAGTGGGCTGATGACCATTCAAAGCGACAGATGTTAGGCTGAACCATGTAAGAGCTCATTGACCTCTGCAGCGTAAATTACTCATCCGTCCGTTCCAAACCTCCTCCTGGCAAAATTAGACTGAATGGGGGGTTTTTGGATTTGTCAGAACAGATTTAGCTTCCTCTCGTCTAGACATCTGACTTCCTCCTGCATGTCTCCGAGAAACATAACTACAGAAGAAAAGCAGGTGAAGACACGAATAAAGTCTACATGTCTTTATGGACGTACCGACCCGGTGTTGACTGGGAGAGATCGGCTACTCGTCTACATTTATGTTGGTGTTGCACTCGTTGTAAGTAGTAAGTGTCACAAATTCAATGTCCAAGCAAAAATAAAATACGCTCGTAATCTATAATGGCAAGAGGGTGGTTCTGATGAACAATGTAACATCACGGTAAAGTTGAGTTCATTATTCTCTGGAATTATTTGGTTGAAACGTCATTTTCACTGAACAGGATAATATCTAGAGCTGTGGCTAAAAGCGTCTTGTTGTGAAGTCACAGACAGCCGAGACCTTTTATTCTTGGGAAATTCTTTCAAAGGGCTCTCGATTCTGATATCAGTACTTTCTCGACGGGTTGACAGTCACGGATCAGTTGTTCAGCATTCATGAGGAACTCAGCTTCAAGTCAAGTCAAATCAAGATGACTTCATTTCCCACTGAGCCAGCGCCCAGCGCGACCAAATCACATCCCAGTACATCGTCCAAGAAATCACAGACAAACGTCGTAGGTGAGGGTCGACGGTGCCGCCTTTTCATTAGATAAGGAAAGGATGTGACACAGGGAGAGAGGAACGGGGGAAAAAGTAGTAGATTATAAAAAAACAACAACAAACACCTCGGCATACACAACCGTAGCGCAACACACTCAGACGTGGACGTGGAGCGAGGTGGGGTGGGGTGGGGCGGGGGTGGGGGGGGAGGTGGAGGTGGAGGTGGAGGTGGAGGTGGGGGTGGGGGTGGGGTGGGGTGGGGGTGTCCAGCGTAGCAGGTCCAGGTTCTGTGTGAGGAAAAAAAGCCATCTATATCAAATGTAAAAAACCAACATTAAATTGAGGAGGGGGACTGAGAGAGTTCAATCAGACCCTTATATGGAAGCTTTGAATACTCAGACGGGTTTACATGCATTCCTGAGTCATGTGACCAAAGCCAGGTAGAGCCCTCAGAGTGGACAAAAGACTCCCACAGGACGGATTTACGAATAACTTCACAGCTTATGAGCTTTGAGTTGACAAAGCCTTCTGGGTGGAGGGTGAAACATCTACAAGAACAACGAAGCAAGTCCAGTTCCCTTGATCCAAACATCTGAGAGTTTCCATGAGCTGGATGACTGAGAGTCATCAGTCCAGTCGGCGAATCCACGACAAGATTCAGCGCATCACACGCAGCTAAGGATGTAGCAACTCACTGCTGCAGACAGCGAGTGGTTTTCCTCCTCTACGACCGGCTTTTAACTGGATGTGATAACCTCGCAACCTCGCAAAGATCCCGTTCCCTCTAAACGTGTAACAGACAGGGGGCCCGATCTTCCGCCAGACCTCCTAAAGCCGCTATGAAGGGATAGCGGGTAGCGGGAGGGGCGTTCCCCCGCAAAAGAACGCAATCTTCCACCTCCCTAAACCCACGATCTTACCTGCGCTAACCGCTATATTTATGCGTGGGGGTGGTTAGGGCCGTTCCACCTGTTAAACCAACCAGTGCGTCAGTAGCCGTTGCCTTTAAGAGCAGGTAGCGCTACCCGCTAACCGCTATGGAGCGTCTGTTCATCCAGCTTTTGTGCAGCTCGTCTGGGAGCTTCCTCCTCCTCCTCTGCACTGATATATACATAACTAGCTCTAACTAATGTGGAGCAAATTATTTAATTTTCTTTGTACTACAAGAAGTTTCAACAAACTGCTCAGAATAAAAAAGAGCCAGTGAATTTCCAGGAAAGTATTTCTTAACTAGAAAAGCACTCGAGGGCGCAGACCTCCGCTAGAGATGCGCGGTTGAACCGCGCACCCGCGGGCGTAGCGGATAATCCGCATATCGGGCGGATGACTCGTCAAAAAATAATACTTTAATTAAATTCGGGCGGGTTGCGGTTGAAGCACTCAAATAATAATAATAAGAAAAAATATTTTACATATTATTAAAAAGGATGGCGGGTCGGTTCGGTTTTGAAAATTGGTGAAAAAAACGTTCCTGCAAATGGATAGCGGGCGGATAGAGATTTTAAGAAGCGGTTGCGGGTTAAAATATACGTCATCCGCGCATCTCTTACCTCCGCCAAGCACAACAGTTCTCCCACATAGCGATTTACAGATTGCGATAAAATCCGCCTTCTGGATCAGATCCAGATTAGCCTCTGAAATTTTATAGAGGTTTCCACTGTCAGTCTGACTACCCGCTACCCGCTACCCACGATCGCAAGATACCGAGTTTGCTGAAAGCGCAAAAGACACAGCCATTGCCACGCCTACAATGTGAATAAGGGAGTCGGCAAAGCAGCTAGCGGCTTTAGGGAGCGGAAGATTGCTAATGCAATCTTTTGCTACCTGCAGATAGCAGGTAGCGGCTAGCGGCTAGCGGGAGGTGTACGATCACACACCTTGTGGCTTCCCATGAAGGCAACACATGAATGTTGGTGGGAGTGATGGTTGGTGGGGCAGACCGCTGATGTGGTAACCAGTTAGACCTCATGGCTGCCAAGTCTCACGCATTTCACACAGTTCAACCCGTCCACATGCTAACTAGCTTCAAACATGACTGAGACACAGACTGGAGCTCCATACTGTTCTAGAGGGGTGAAGAGTATCAGTTTAAACATCATCTAACGTGGTTTCCTGTGGTTTTACAGGTGTTATTCACAGGCAGCAGGACTTCAGACTCGACTCGTTTCAAGTCTCAGCATGAACAAGAAAAACATGGAAAAACAGACACAGCTTCTTGCTGGAAAGCTAGTTTTAGCATAAATATTCATCTATCAATTTGTGTCTGGTATTTGTGTTGTAGAGAAGCCGACCGTTTCCCACGAGAGCTGTTTAATTTCACCATGTCTGATTTTTAAAATTTCACCCGGGCAATTTGTCGTTTTGTAGCCTCTCCTGTTTGTTACTTCACCCTGCGAGAAGTCGTGCATCAATAGGTGTCCTAGCATCAATATGATAATGCGATTACTTATTAATTCAGTATGTGGGCTCATCTGCTTCGGTCTGTTGGACGGGTTAGGTAGAGAGGTGGACCTGTTTTAACAGATTAAAAGTTGCTTTCTGGTGTTGCCAAGGTGCTAAAATGTCAGCAAATTAATTGATATTATAGATTTCATACCCTGTTATCCTAAACTTAATCCTAATTATAGCCTTAAAGGTCCTTTTAACTGCTGTGTGCCTATTTTATTTGATTTAAAAAAAATCTTTAGTTATTCATTTTTGCTTTAAAGGAAAGTATTTTCTTTACACAACGCTGGGATTGTTTTATGTCGGCTCACAAACATTTTTCAGGTCTGTGGTTCTGACCGACGTTTAGAGGAATTAACTGGGTATTTGACCCATTTTTGAGAATTAGTTAGTCAAAGACCACGTTTTAGAAAGTGCTGAGTCATCAGGGGACCTCATATCTTGCTAGTTGCTTTATTTACATCAGAATAATTTCCATTGATCCCTGAACTTTCACCCAAAGACAGCTGTGATGGGCTCCAGTGGACCAATCCAACTCTGAATAGGAAGAAGCTGATAGAGGAGATGATGGATGGATGGATGGATGGATGGATGATGGATGGATGGATGGATGGATGGATGGATGGTTGGATTTTTTTTTCATTCTTGCATTGGTTCCTTCACAGATCTGCAAGTTACTTCTTCCTCTGTGTTGCTCTTCGTTTAAATTACATGCAACTTATTTTATAAATCTTTTAAGGCGCGAATCCCTCATGTCATTGGCTGCAGTTACATGATGTTTTTTTAATTCTGAATTAATAATTCCGAATTAAACTATTTTCCTTCTAGTTTACATGGAAATAGTAATTCCGAATTAAGGTTTACATGGAAAACACGTTAGTTCGGCTTTATCCAACTCCGCTTTAGTTCTGGGGGTTGGGAAGGGTTCTGATTGGATGGGGGGGGGGGGACGTCTTTACATCTACCGGAAGAAAACAAACTTAGCTAACTGGTTAGCAACAACATTCCACTTATTTTTGACCTGGGTGGCGTCTCTATCTGTGAAACCTCCTTCATTTAACCTGGACGCTACAACTTTGAAAAGCTCACAATTTTTATGTTTCCTGCCATCTGTTCTTTTAATTATTTCCAGTTCCTCCAAGCTATTTATTAAATAAATCGTCTCTGCTCTTGAACACCGTTTACTGCATGCTGCCATTTTAAAACTTTGTTTTGAAAACAAGCCCAGCGCGGAATATAAGCGTCATGGCGACAGACGGGCAAGAGAACTAGCATGCGCAGAAAGACGGGAATTAATTTAAAGAGGAATGAGTGTTTACATGACCGCAGAATTATTCTATTCGGAATTAAAATGGGAATAAACCAGCCTACTTACTTCAGAATTAAGTTTAATTCGGAATTGACATTTTCATATGGAATTAAGTGTTTACATGGTAACTTTTATTCGGATTTAACTTTAATTCTGAATTAAAGAGGAATTAAACTTCCCATGTAAACGCACTGATTGTGTTTTTCTTTTGCACAACTCAAACCTGCTTCGTCCCAGATCACCAAACGCTTCCTCTGAGCAGCTGTTAATGATCTACGGGGGACTTGTGGGTAAAGCTAATGTTAAATGATATATGCTCAGCATTTAAAAGTCACCTGACAGTGAGATAAAGTCGGCGCAGCTTCATTGTTTAATCTGGGATAATGATTCCGTCGATATCAATAGAGCAAACACAGCACTATCGACGTAACGCGACACTGATCGATTAAGTGGCCGCCAGTTAGTAATTTAAACTCAGAGATGCGTGAGAGTAGCTCTCAGAGGTTTGTTCTGAACACAACTGTTTCTATACGTGCATGAAAAATCTGTATTTGATCCGATACGCAGTTTCCTTTAAAGAAAACTCTTCTTACCCTTTAATTTAATCCCTTTTTTTAATAGCATGCTACATGCTCATCATAGTAGAGTAACTGTTAAACACCTCGTGTTTAGTAGAAACTAGAATAGAGACACACATATTGGACTTAAAATTGTCACATAAACCCAGTAAATTGTATATAACCGCTAAGAGTGTAAACGTGCCGCTATGTGCTACCTCAGTTTGACATTTTGACACAAGCACGAGTATTTGAGCTTTCACCCGCTGCTCTCCAGAGAAAATCAGACGAGAACCAGCCATTTGTCACTTCGTTTCGTCCTCCTGTCCTGGACTGAACCAAAACACGCTCTTCTGAAACTGAAATAGACGGAGATCTCAGGGATTTTCCCAAAGATTTGTGATGTCAACATCTGTCAGCTGAGACTGCAATATCGGTGAAACGTCCTGGCTTATTAAATATTGAAGCGGCGTGCATTAAAAATGCAGGAGGTTAACAACAGCGTGTTATTTCTCTGATCCTTCTCCTACTGATCGTCGCTGAAGCAGCCGGTCACAGAACAAGGCGGGAAACAGACGATCGTCCCTGTCAGAGCTGTTTCCAGAGATCTTTCACTCTGCTTCTCCTGAAAACTGTGTTTACAATGTAAAGAGAAAAAAAACGCGTATATAGAGAGTAGCATAAATAGGGATGCACGATAACTGTTTTTTAAAACCGATACCAATAACCGATAACACACACATATACCTAAGATCATTACATCAATACTATGAACAAAATTAAAAATAGTTTTGACTTTTTAAATGAACAGATATTTATTTTTTCCAATGAAAAACTATTGTCAAGCCTCTCAAACATTTTCTTAAAGCTATCAAACAAACCTATTTGATATCTCACATTAACTTAAATAAGGTTCATTACTGACTGATATAAAAAATAAAAAAGGCTCCTTGAACTGATGGAAATACATGCATCAGAATTACTAACTGAAAAAGATTAACATTTAAAGGATTTTGGCTTGTGGTTCCATTTAAATTAATACCTTTAATTAAAGTAAATGAGGTTCAGTGATTGTTTTTATTTTTTAATCTCATGGAAGCTTTAGATGAGAGGAATGAGGGAGAGCAGAGACTGCTGCTGGCTTGGGCACGTTAGCATTAGCTTCCGTTAGCTCACGTTAGCGCGATTTCAAAACTCCGATGGAAGTTGATTGTTATGTTGTAGGTGGCTGATCAGGTTTTACGTATTAAAGCTTGTGCTTCCCTCCTCGTAGAATTCACTCGGAGGATTCGTCACAAATAACCACCAAACTATCTTCTTCTGAAACTTTAACGAAGTTCCACGCCGCCATGTTTGTTGTGATCAGCACAATGCAGGCTGCATTCAAGGTGTAACGTAAATTCCTCCGTTCCCTCGTTTGCTAGTCGTTCTTTCAGCCTTTTCTATTTTTTTCTTTTTTTATGTGTAACATGAGGGGAAATACTGCAAATATCGATCCAGGTTAGCAACTACTAAAATTATGACCGAGTTAACGAGTTGTTTTCTGGCATGAGGGGGTATTCTTGATTTTCCTGATTGAGTAATCATGTTTTCTGATTATGCCGACGTCACTTGAACATAACATTCACTGTCGGTCATTCAAGGCTCAGAGGGAGCGAGACACTGCTGTGTTGACAGAAATATTTTTTTTTATTATTTAACCTTTATTTAACCAGGAATATTCCCATTGAGATTCAGAATCTCTTTTGCAAGGGGGTCCTGGCCAAGAAAGCAGCACAGTACATCCACATTTAGACAGCATCAACAACAAACATAAAAACAGCTAAAAACAATACAGCAAATCAATCAATACATATATAATACTAGCTGCGTTCGTGAGAGAACATGAGCATTCATTAGTCAATATTCCCTGATCCTGGCTTTAAATCTTCCATACTTGGGAGGTAATCCAATTTAAGATGACTCTGTAATTTATACCAGGACGTGGGTGCGAATGCTTTGAAGGCACTTTCCCCAAAGACAGTCCGTGTACGAGGAATAATGTTAGGTTTAAACCCCTGACATTCTGCATCAACCTGCACAAAAGACACAGAGACTTGAGTTTTCAATCACTTGCAAGGAGAACAGACAGAGAGTGCTCAGTTACAGTCTCCAACCCGCTCTGAGTTGACTCCTGCTGAACTCCTTCTTTTATTGTCTTAGGACGTCCCTGCTTTACATGGGATATGCAGCTCTAAGGGGTTTGGGGAGTGACTAACTGCATATCTTAATCTAAGTACACTTATCAGTATATAACTGTACAGTGCCCAGTGTTCTTCCGTGCCGTTCCAGTCCCCGGCTCTTCTCCTTCTGTTCATATGATAACTCTCACACTCTTATACAGCATGTTATCCAGCAATCACACAAGCCATTTTAAAGGTGACACATACTTAACTTCTTTCAGTAGTTCTTCACTAGGTAGGGTACAGTTTAATAGCAAATGTGTGATAACTATGTATAATTACTCCAACATTTCCCTCCTGTTTATCAATATTTGCTCATATTCTCATCTCATTTTAAAAAACAACCACTTCAGTTAGTTTTTTGGCTGTAAGATCATTTTTATGAGCGCAAAACATTTACACTCAGGGTCATTTCCAAGTCAGTGTTGGAAAGTAATTCAGGATGAATGAAGTTTCTATTGAGATGGGCATGTGTAACACTGATACAGCTTTGTATCATTTTCCTGAGGATGATATGACACATAATTTAAATAAAAAGTACAGGTGTAAGAAACTTTAAAAATAACTGCTACCACAGTCCACTTGTAAACCATGTGGTCGAGTTTAATCCTGGCATCTTCCTGGGTCTTCATATGGTTATCCAGTGTGTGACTTAGATGGGCTCCACCATCAAGAGGGGTCAGTGTCATGAAGACCCCTCGGACATCAGAGGTCAAAGGTTTTATGGCCTTCTACTGGTCACTTTGCACATCCGTTGGGGTATAGACCATTGTTGACCGACAGGTTGCTGGCTGGCACATGTCGGGGTGGTGTAGGATAGCCTTCTTCGCCTGGCAACTCCAGACTTAACTCTCCTGTGTGTTCAGAGCTGCAGTGGTGAGGTTCCCCGCCAAATCATGTCCTGTGGGAGTGAACTGTTGAAGTTTTTAAATCTTCTTGCTGGGTCAAACGGGTATGATTGTCTCTCACTCGTGGAGTATCCCAGGTAGACACTGGATATATTCATCCCAGTGCATTCCTCTCAAAACAGAAGGGTGTGTTGTGGATTCCAATCCACAGCTGTTCAAAATCAGTCTGTATCATTCTGTGTGATTTATTAACGCTCTTTGTGAGCATATTGGTTTCCTTCGACCACACATCCGTTTTCTTCCAAGGTGATTGATGGTCGAACAAGTAAGGGTGACAAATCCAAAATGGTCCTGCACGTGGCTCCCCGCATCTTCTCCTGAGTGCCCTAAATTGGTAAGGTTCAGTTGGTTTCTCACCGGGTTGAGACGGTCCTGCCCGGTTGCTAAGCCCCTTGTATCCGGCCTTCCACCTTACCGTCCCGGGCCTACTCAGGTTGCAGTTTGCAGTAGCTGAGATATCTCCAGCGGACCTTTCGCAATCTTCACGCTGTAGGGTCGTCAGGAGCACACGATATAGACCCTCCCAACGAGGCTCGACCATGACTTCCTTTTGATCACCTTGACATACACCAGGTCTCCGACCTTCACCAGGGGTTTACGTAGGACAAAGGAGAAGATCTGCTCGCACAGATTATTTTGCTTGTAGAACCTTCCACAAGTAATCACATATTCATGTTGTTCATCAATTGTTCAATTTCTTCAGGAAACATCAGTAACCTGAAAGGTTGGATAAATTCATTAGATCCTACTGCTCTGGCCATGGATCCTTATAGTCTTATAGTGTTTTATTCACGAGACCAACCATCCCTCCTGTTGAGACATGGCATGGCCCATGGCTCAAATCGTCACTGCTTTATGCAAGCTTTTGGCTGGACTGGTAGTCCGTTTATGGAAATGTCGCTCCTTCAGAGAGCCAGAGCTTCTTTCCAGCTGCTGGTGCAGCCATTTGCATTTCTCTGAGAACTGAATGGTCAGTAATGTCCAGAGTGGACATTTTGGCGTGGAGGTTGTGCAGCTGTCTGCAGCTACTCTCTAGCAGTTTGGTCAGTGAAATGGTTGCCTTTTGACTGTCACCTCTGCACAGGTGTGCAGCAAATTTGCAGACTGGACAGGCAGCATGGTGGCTTGCAAAAGTTCCTTAAGAAGCCTAGCCATGAGTCACTGGTTTTCCCAGTTGACGTCATACCTCTGTGTTCCTACGGTTTGCAAAATAAAACAGTGTGGACTAGCATATTAGCTATCTGTGGAACCGTCAGCGATTTTTTCTGGTAACTACATGCTTGGGTCAAAGCAATGAGTTCTGCCGCTTGTGCTGACATGTGCACTGGAAGGTGACAAGCTTCTATAACATCTGATGCAGAAACCACAGCATACCCTGTCTGGCATATGCCTTGTGGAGTCTTAGATGAAGATCCATCTACCAACCAACCCTCACCTTTACTTAGTGGGACATCAGTAAGGTCTGGGTGTGGCAGATGGACTCCTTGAGCTGTCTGTACACCATTGTGTGGTTCCCCATCTTCTGGTGTGGGGAGTCATCATTTTATCTCTGTGCGGTTGCAACAGTGAAACCGCTGTCCATGCCATTTGCATGCTGGGATAAAACTCATCTGAGTTTGCAACAAGAGTACATGCAACAGCATGTGGCTCTAGCAGGGTGGTTGGGTGATATAATCTCACAACTGCTGAACTCCGACCATGAGAAGCTAAACAACTGAACACAGTGTGGCAGCGCTGTGGCCACAGGGTCTAGTTTCTTGGAGTAGAAAAAAACCATCAACCTGCTTCCATGTTTTGCAAAAGGGCTGCAGTCATGAAACCATTTTTGCAGTCTGCTGTCAAGGTGAAAGGCTTGCTGTAATCTGGCAACGCTAAGACCATTGTGGTCATCAGGGCTGATTTCAGACTATCAAAGGCCTTTCCAATGTTCTCTGTCCATAGAACTTTATCATTTTTGCCATTGGTTTGCAATAAATAGCATGTGCAGAGGCTGGGCTATCTCTGCATAATTTAGCACCCGAGCTCTGTAATAGTTGCACGGGCCTAAAAAGGCCATCATCTCCTGTTTTGTCAGCGGTTTAGGAACTTGGCTTCTGTTTGTGTTACGCCATCTGCTGACTTTACCCATATCATGGCATTGGATTTTTGTAAATTTGGAACAGGGGTTTTAAACACAGTTTTGCAGGCCCCCGAGTCACATAAGAAACCCACATCTTTCTCAGTTACTTTAAGGGTTGTCATAGGGTTTACTACAAAATCTGACAACATTGTGAAGCTCATTTCACAATCAAAAGTTCCTTTATACTTCCTTATTGAGGGTTTCCTCCTTCTTATTCCAGGATTGCCAGTCCTTCTGTATGGGGAGCAAATGGCTTGCTCTGGTTCCACCAGATGAACGGCAGTCAAAATGGCCTGGCTTTGACCATGATCAGCAGGCACTTTTATTTTGTTTTCCACCTCCATAATTATAATTTTTCCACATATATAATTTGTTTAACTTCGGATATTCTGTCTTAGACTTGGTTGGGGCGTCATTGATCAAAAGCTAACATGGAAACATCACATTGAATACATTAAAGGGAAAATCTCTAAATCACTCACAATCCTGTATAAATGGGCACTGATTGTTGCCTACATGCCTTACTGTGTGGAATTGTGGGTATCCACCTTTAAATTCAATTATAAAACTGTAAAAACCAGCTCTACGTATTAGGCTGATTATTATGTCACATGGAAATACTTTTCCTAAATTCCCATGTTATGAAATTTATGATTATTTCATTGCAAATTAGGTTTAGAGCAAAATCAAAAATGCTCCCAAACCTAAATACAGAGGTTTTTTTTTCAGTTCAGGACAGTCCTGATCATCTCAGAGGTGCTTTGCTGTACAAAAGCTAAAAAAAAGGTATGAAAAGGAGATCTCTCCAATTATTGGACTTAAAGTCTGGCACAGAAATGAAAAATAAATAAATAAATAAATGGATCCTCCGACAATGTTCTCACAATCTTTAAATGGAAGAGAGGCTGCTGTAGGCCGACTAGTGACAACTACCCAACCTTATGTGGAGGTGTGCACTGAAGTCATCAAAAGACTATAAATTCTATCATCATATCTGTTTTGATCTAATCTGTACCAACGTTCTGTCCTTCAGCAGGAAGAACTGCGACCAGGTCTTGAGTTGGAAGATAAGAAAAAAAAAACAAAACAAACAAAAATGTGTGTGTACTCTTGCGATAGTGACTACAAACTAAAACGTTTCAGCCTGATAAGTGGAGGACTGCTTACAGCACGTCTGTAAATTGGGAATAACGTACACACAGGTTCTTTTCAAACCAAATACTTTCACAGTGCATCATTTTCTTGGGATTTTGATGGTAAGATCTCTTCCAGTTTTTTTTTTTTTTTTTTTTTTTTTGTTCTTCTACAACAACTACTTCTACAAAAATTTTTTGAATAGGAGTTAAAACCATATGTAGTATATATTTGATTAACCATTCCTCCATTCCTACCATCCCTCCTGTTTTTTTTTTTGTTTTTTTTTTTTTGAGAAAAATGGTTTGTAAAGCCATTTTTAAAATTTAAAAAAAAAAATGTTAGGTTCAAACCCCTAACATTCTGCATCAACCTGCACAAAAGACACAAGAGACTTGAGTTTTCAATCACTTGCAAGGAGAACAGACAGAGAGTGCTCAGTTACAGTCTCCAACCCGCTCTGAGTTGACTCCTGCTGAACTCCTTCTTTTATTGTCTTAGGACGTCCCTGCTTTACATGGGATATGCAGCTCTAAGGGGTTTGGGGAGTGACTAACTGCATATCTTAATCTGACCTATCTAAGTACACTGATCAGTACATAGCTGTACAATGCCCAATGTTCTCTCATGCTGTCCCAGTTCCCGGCTCTTCTCCTTCTGTTCATATGATAACTCTCACACTCTTATACAGCATGTTATCCAGCAATCACACAAGCCATTTTAAAGGTGACACATACTTAACTTCTTTCAGTAGTTCTTCACTAGGTAGGGTACAGTTTAATAGCAAATGTGTGATAACTATGTATAATTACTCCAACAAATAGTATACATTATCAATCCCCCGTGCCTGAGACTAGAGCTTCTGGTGTTGACTTTAGGAACCAAGAGAGAACACAAATAAGGAGGCAAGTCACACAGGATGGCCTTATAAAGGAAACAATACCAGTGTTCCCATCTACGATTGTACAAAGAAGGCCAGCCAACACTCTCATAAAGACGACAGTGATGAGTACGAAAACCTAAATCTGTTACAAATCTTAATGCTGCATGATATACCGAATCCAGCATTTTCAGAGAGGAGAGATTTGCATGCATGTATAAGATGTCACCATAGTCAATATTGATACAAAAGTTGCCTGAATCAGTCTTTTTCTCGCATTAAAGGAGAAACAACTTTTGTTTCTATAATAGAAACCAAGTTTAACCCTGAGTTTCTTTGTAAGACACTCAATGTGATATTTAAAAGACAAATTTTCATCCAAGTAAAATCCTAAGTACTTGTAGACTGAAACTCGTTCAATCACTTTTCCATTCTTAATAACAATCTGACAAGCATCATCTGTCTATAAATGTTATCGGGGATATTTGTCTGATATCGGACTTATCTGGATGACGTCATAATTTCCTGTTATCGGCCCGATAGTTATCGTGCACCGCTAAACATAAAAATGTTCAGGTAATCTTGCAGAGTCAAACACAGTTCTTTGCATTTGAAACTTCTTCCACTTCTGCTACATCCTTAATCATCTGACACCGTGACCGTTTCTCTTTGATTATCCCTTCAAGCTCTAATTACACTTCACTGACTACATGCATATTCAGACATTTACCCAGAAGCCCCAGTTTTCCTCTATTAAGGTGCTCAGTTTAATCTAGCTAAATGCTATAGACTCTCCGGTTGTTTATTATAGTTGAGGAGAATGACAGAAACTCATCTGAAGTGCAAATGTAGTCTGGCTTCACTTCTAATTTTTGTCTCATCTCATCCATCCTCTCATGTCAAAAGTAAAGTTTTTTTCTCTTTTATTCCTCTTTCTTGGTCTCGCTCTCCTTCTCTGTAACAAAAGTTGTGAGGAAAACCTCCTAATGAAGACCTGTGAGATTTCATATTTGCACGTCAGCATCAAGGTCCCACAGACAGAGATAAATAAATAAATACAGGATGACATGGGGGAGGTTTCCAGCGTCACTAGTGAGATGATTAACCAATATCAGTCAGGGAAGGAAACGCATTTTTAATCTACTGGAGGCAAAATAACTTTGGACAGAATCTCTTAGAGTTTTTACTGTTTTTATCGTAGAAAACAACTGAGTGACGGCCTTCATCGACACACGGACTCGTCTATCATCCAGATGGAGGATTTTTCCAGCATCTGTTACGAAACGTCTCCAGGCTGCTGTATTCTGACATGTGTTGATAAATCCACGACGATTGGAAACTCCGGCGGGACGAGTGATGTGACGCTGCTCGGCGTACGGTTGCATTTTTAAAGAGCCTGTTATGAATGAGTTTAAGCTTTATATAATATAAACCCTCAAACACACACATGTTCTTCCTGTAGCTCCTGGTGAGGAAACGTCACTGTGACACTAATGATCAGTGATACTGGGCTGACATTAACACCATGGAAACGCTCCGGGGTGAAAGTAAAGCATTTAAAATGTTGACTTTAAGTTATTCTTAATGGAAAGCACAGATTGGACCCGTGTTTATTTGTGCCTTATCGACAAAACAACCCACTGGTTTGTTTTCTCTGTCTGTTTCTGGAGCTGTTCACACAGTCCATAATTTCATTTATATTCCAAACATTTGATGATTCCAGTCTGGTTTTAAGCTTTATTGTGAAACCTGCTGCCATGGTCAGAACGGGGGTGGGGGGGTGGGGGGTGGGTGACCACTAGAGGTTTGCTCCAAAAGAGGGTTCAATCTCTACTGGCATCCATGTTAAAGTGTTCAAGTTTACAGTAGAGATAAACATATTTACTGCTACAAGAATCAGTATTGGTCTCCATTCATGGTAAACGGACTGCACTTATATACCGCTTTACCACATCAAGGTGCTCTCAAAGCGGTTTACAAAGACCTCTTATTCACCCATACACTAGTGGGTTAGCAGCACCTGCCATGCTAGGTGCTGCTAACCCACTGGGGGCAAGTTAAGGTTCAGTGTCTTGCCCAAGGACACTTTCGCATGTGGACAGTTGGAGCCGGGATCGAACCGCTGACCTTGCAGTGACTGGACGACCCGCTCTACCAACTGAGCTACCATTCATGTCCGTGGGAACTATTTCTAATTAGGTTTTTGTTGAGCGACAGCTGGCTACAGTTACAGGCAGTCAACAGTTATTACTGTTAATATTACTGTTGCTCCACCAGTTCCACCAGTTCCTCCAGTTCCTCCAGTTCCTCCAGTTCCTCCAGTTTCACCAGTTCCTCCAGTTCGGTGATATCCATCCATCCATCATCTATACCCATTTTGTCCTATACAGGGTCACGGAAATCTACTTTATTTTTTTAAGTCTTTAGTTTGAAAACCAGAAGTCCACCAATGCTGCTGTACTATTTGGAGTCTTAATTCATCAGCTTCTTAGTGTATTTTGTCAGAGCTGCTGCTTGACCGCAGTAATTTGCTGACGGTCCCTAAACTCAGAAAGTACTCAGAAGGACATTCAGGTGTTCCTGAGAGTTTTAGCCACGCCCACTGAGAATTTTAGCCACGCCCACTGAGCTTGATGACACCTGTGAAATGTCTGGTATACTTATATCTACAAAACAATACCAACCTGGATGAAATCTGTGCCGTTTTCATGACGCAATAAAGTTTAAAGAGAAAACAAACAAGCGAATGTTGGATGTGAAACTAACTTCACCGTCCTGTGGTGGAAACTCAATTCACAGCGACAATAAATACAAATAACCTTTTTCTTCTCAACAGACCCATCTGGCACCTTAAAGCTAAACTTATTGTTCATAAGACCCTTTTCAGTCTCCATGTCTGTCCCACACGTTGACTGTAAATCCACTTATTATCCGAGGGTCATATTTACAGAAACATGTGTGCGTTAATCTCACGTTAAAAAAATACTGGCGTAAAGCAGAATTTGCGTTAACGCATTATTAACGTTTTTATCTTTGACAGCCCTACTTAAAAGTCATTTTTCTATTTTAATGTTGCTATATACCCCTAAACTACCAGTTTTATTACCATTTTGTGGTAAAATCCCGCTACAAATAAGTTAAATAACACGGTGCCACACTCACGTCCTGGGGCGCCGAAAAGGGGGGGTAAAGGATACGGATTATAGGGGCCCATGATTGAGGGGGGCCCAGAGAGGCCCCTAATGATGATCAAAAATAGCATCAACAAATTTCGCCGCTGTGTTGGGGGGCCCGGTAAAGATTCTTTTCATGGGGCCCAAAATCCCTAGCGGCGCCCCTGCTCACATCACATGACACGATGCCACACTCACGTCACATGACACGGCGCCACACTCACCTCACATGACACGGCGCCACACTCACGTCACATGACACGATGCCACACTCACGTCACATGACACGGTGCCACACTCATGTCACATGACACGGTGCCACACTCACGTCACATGACACGATGCCACACTCACATCACATGACACGGCGCCACACTCACATCACATGACACGGTGCCACACTCACAGATCACAGAAGTGATGACAAACGAGGGAGGAGTCATTTTATGTGTACATTTGTTATTTTTTTTAAGACAGGAGGAGAGGAAATGGCGCCGTTAGGCGGTGGTGTGTGTAAACAGATATTTACTAGGTGATGGTGTCAGAAAGGGAAGAGCGATTGTTGCTCGATCAGCGGGGCCCCGCCCCCCTGCTCTCTGTGCTGCAGGTGAGCTCTGACCCTGCTGGCAGGTGCCACCCTGGATTCTGGGCGGGTCCGCTCTCTGGGGAGAGGTGGCCCGTCGCTCAGGCTCTGCCTGTGTTTACCGGGCTGGATGGTTCCTGGTGGAGGTCTGCTGCATGACTCCACATCATGACATCATGACTCCACATCATGACATCATGAGGACACATTTATGCTCACATATGCACAAATGAAACTTAATCTGTTGCAAGATCAAAGTTGCATTTAAAAAAGTTTTTTTTTTTTTTTTGCCAGTCTTGGCACTGATCCACCATATACATGCAGACACTTGTAAAAAAAACACAAGAAGAAGAATCAGTCGAGTTTGCACAGTCGCTTTCAAAAAAGGAAGTATTTAAATTGAGCAGTTATTAATAATGGCTGGTTTGGGTCAGAGCTGCGGCCCAGTGGATACCGTTGTTGAGGTACTTGGGTTTCCTTTATTCAATTAAAACCTTCCTTCTCTCTAACAACCTGACTAAATTAAGACCGTCACTCACTTTCCCTTCAGCTGAAACAGAATGTTTGTCTCTTAAATCAATAGTAACCATGTTCACTTTGCTACGTTCACGCTGGAGGTCTTAATGCTCAGTTCTCATCTGTTAGGATCTGATTTTTTGTGTAGTTGTTCACTTCAGAATCTTAAATGTGACCTCAGAGTTGGTTGTGTGATCTGCTTTGAGCCGACAAATTCATAAACGAGTTATAACAAGAAGAAGACTGAGAAAAAGAAGAGCAACAACAACATAAAGCTCAAACACAGAGTTGTGACATCAGTTGACATCAGAGGGATGAATTTTTTTTTTATGGAACCAGCTACCAGTTTGGGTTAAGGAGGCTGATACTATCTCCATCTTTAAAACTAAATTGAAAACATTTCTGTTCAGTAAAGCCTACAATTAGTCTTAACTATAGTGTGTAGGGGCTAATAGTTATAACTATAGTTGTAGTAGTAAGACTTGAGTAGCTCGTCTTAATCACAGCTTCGTCATAGTTATGCTGCTATAGGCCTACGCTACAGGGAGACACCAGCATGATCTGCTGAGTGGTGTCTCCACTGCTCTTCTCCTTTTTCTTCCCTTTCTTCCTCCCTTCCTCCTCCTCCAGCTCATTTATAATTATTTGGGAGCACCCTGTTACTGAAACTGTGCTCCATTTTCTTTGCTTTCCTGTGTTTGTTGTGCTGTTTCTGCCCCCTTTTCTTTGTGTATTTGCAGGCCAGAGTTTCCTGGGTTTCATGCTGACTTGCAGTTCCATCCTCTGTCCATCCCGGGGTTCTCCTCCACTTGTGTTTGGGTGCCGACTGGCGTGGTGATCGGCGACCTGGTCCTCTGGCCATCTCATCCCAGTGCTGCTGCCTCCATCTGTTTATGTTTATATATTGCATCCTTTTGCTTGAAATCCTACCCTTCTCTTTTCTTAAACCCAAACCCCCTCCTCCTCCCCCCTCCTCCCCCTTTTCTCTCACACACCTCACCTACACCCCACCCGCACATTACTGATACTCAAGAGCCTATCATGGCTCATTATGCTGACCACACGCCCAAGGGCCCTCCATAGCTCGCTTGCATTCACCCTACAACAATTCCACTACTTCTCTATTATTATTTTTTACTTTTTCTGTGCTCTCCTCTCTCTGTCCTCCATCTTCTCTCTGTCCTCCATCTTCTCTCTGTCCTCCATCCTCTCTCTGTCCTGTCTCCCCTCTTTTTCTTTCTCTACCCGGCTGGCCTTCGGCAGGAGGGTCCCCCCATCTGATCCAGGTCCTGCTCAAGGTTTCTTCCTCTTAAAGTGGAGTTTTTCCTTGCCACTGTTTGGTATAAAGGTTTTTTTTCTCCCTACGTGGGAGTTTTTTACCTGCCATTATCATTGATTGGATTTAATTATATAATCTTAGTTGATGATATTTGCTCGGGGGTCATGCTCTGGGTCTCTGTAAAGCGCCTAGAGACAATTGTCATTGTAACAGACGCTATACAAATAAAATTGAATTGAATTGAATTGAATTGAAATGTGATCTGATGGTTCACACTGAAGTGGCTTTGGAAAACATCAGATACGATCTGATTTAGCATCACATATAAAAGTAATCCAGATGTGAAAAAAAGAAAAATCAGATTTCATGTCATTTGAGCTGTTCAGACAGACATCATGGAACCAGAAATGGGCAATAAAATTTAAAAAAAAAATCAGTTTGAGTCACTTTTTGCCTGCGGTGTGAACGTAATCTTTGTCCCTAATGTCACATAGCATAACATCAAGTTTTTTTTACAACAGATCAAATCATCTATTCTAGAATTTTGGTAAACTTACATTTAGGACAGACTTGAAAGTCTCTACCTGACATATTTCAACCAGTATGTTTATTCAAATTATTCATATATTTAACCCCCCCTTAAGTGTCAAGCTGCGATACAAAGACTTAAAAATAGGACGGTCAGTCGATTACATTTTATAATCGTGATAAATCGCAAGATTTTCATAGTTAACATGAGATTAATCACACATTAATTGCATTTTTTAATGTTCTGTTTATCCACCCATCATTTATACCCATTTTGTCCTATTCAGGGTCACGGAGATCTGCTTTATTTTTTTTAAGCCTCTAGTTTATAAACCGTAAGTCCACCAATTCTGCCGTACTTTTTGGGGTCTTAATTCATCAGCTTCTTAGTGTATTTTGTCGGGCTGCTGCTTGACCGCAGTAATTTGCTGACGGTCCCTAAAGTCAGAAAGTACTCAGAAGGACATTCGGCGCTGTTCCTGAGAGTTTTAGCCACGCCCACTGAGCTTGGAGGGTTGATGATGTCTGGCATACTTATATCTACAAAATGATACCAACCTGGATGAAATCAGTGCCGTTTTCATGACGCAATAAAGTTTAAAGAGAAAACAAACAAGCGAATGTTGGATGTGAAACTAACTTTAACGTCCTGCGGTGGAAACTCAATTCACAGCAACAATAAATACAAATAACCTTTTTCTTCTCAACAGATCCATCTGGCACCTTAAAGCTAAACTTATTGTTTATAAGACCCTTTTCTGTCGGCATGTCTGTCCCACACGTTGACTGTAAATACACTTATTATCCGAGGATCGTATTTACAGAAACATGTGTGCGTTAATCTCACGTTAAAAAAATAGTAGTGTAAAACAGAATTTGCGTTAACGCATTATTAACGTTTTTATCTTTGACAGCCCTTCTTAAAAGTCATTTTCTATTTTAATGTTGCTATATACCCCTAAAGTACCAGTTTTATTACCATTTTGTGTGGTAAATCCCGCTACAAATAAGTTAAATACATATTCACTCTGATTTAACTTCTATATAGCTGATGAGAAAGTTAAAAGTAACAAAATTCTTGTCAGCAGTCCCGTCATTATCTGTATAACTGAGCTGAATCCTCGACGCTGTCAGAGGAGCACATGAGCCACGGAAACTAACGCTCCCCAACACTTTACCCTGCATGAAGATCACCTGATGACTTCATAATGTATTCATGGGCTAAATAAACTTTGATCAAGAATGTCACGGCACTCTAACACACCAATAATAAACCAACTTTAGCAGGCCGGACAGATGCTATAACCATAGAAGAGCTGGGCAGGAGATGACTCCTCCCCTATTGATCTAAAGATGGGCAAATAGGTGGAACAAGCCCACCTTAGTGCACGTAGCACAAGTTAGCTATTTTAGCTTGACTTTGCTCATGCTAACAATATGATGCCAGCTGTTGTTACCTTCAATTTCTTCTGTTTAAATCTCTGTGTGTGTGTGGTTCTTTGTCTACATTTGGTCCTGTGATGGACTGGCGACCTGTCCAGGTGGACCCCTGCCCTTCACCTGAAGACAGCTGGGATAGACTCCAGCAGATCCACGTGACCCTGCAGAGGATTAAGCTGGAATAGATGATGGATGGATGGATGGATAAATCTCACCATCCGTGAAACGAGCTGAAACAAGGACTGGAGGAGCTGTGCAGGGACCTGCTGTTGCAGCTTTGGCCATTAGATGAGTGGGGGATGGATTAAAATATTAATATTAAATATTCCTGGAAGTAGCTGGAATGATAATGAGCTAGAGGCTGTTGTGGCGGGCGCTCTTTAGTTAGCCTTCATCAGTAGCCGCTGACCAGGGTCCAAGATTTCTGATGCTGAAGTCAATTGTGCCCGAAGCCAAAGACCACGAGCAACAATCCCTTTGGCAATCTCTGCCACTAGACTCTTCAAGGCTTTAAACTTTAAAAACGGCTTTAAACTCACAGATTGGACGTCAAATTAACCGAAAATACGAAGCGCTAAGTAGCTAAACTGATTACAGCTAGTCATTAATTCCATCGACTGCGACGCTCACATCCTCAAAACATGTTTATCTCAAATATGTTTACCATGAGTAGTAGTTACTGTTACAAAGATAAAGTTTTGGCATAGAACTGATCAAAAACACTGCCAGTGACTAAATCTAATACTAATGAAGTCTAGTCTACCTACAGCTACAGACACACTCAGGTAGCAGCTCACCTGTATTGTACGCAACAACGGTGGGACAAACAGTCCATTTGGTTTTTTACGCCATAACTTGAAGGACACGTTCCTGGGACATGAATGAAGAGAATAATATTCTTGATAATAAAGGACATAATCTGTGACCTTTAAGGGAAGCTACGTTGATAGCAGCAAGGGTTCTTCCTTTACCAGCTTTGGTCCACCATGTTGTTTATCAAGTCTCCCAACTGAAATACACAAACGGCTCAAAAAGCCTACTACTACGGGGTTCCATGAACGCCAAAAATATGTTCAAGCTGTCCATTTATGTCCATTGGTTGTTTGTTAAGACGTTTCCGTGTGTTTATTTAACTTTCAACAATACTCTGGTTGTGTCAAAGCTCTTTTAACAACTACTTTGTCTATGTAGATGCTCACTTGGCTTAACGTTTGGTTGTATCTGTTTAACTTTGGTTTCTGTTGTCTCCTTACACTCACTGTCTGATTGTGTCACCTGTTTTTCTCATTATAACGTGTCGTTGCTATGCGTCGCTGCTATGCGTCATTGCTTTGCATCGTTACTACGCGTTGTTGCTATGTGTCGTTGCTATGCGTCGTTGCTTTGCGTCGTTGCTTTGCGTCGTTGCTTTGCGTCGTTGCTTTGCGTTGTTACTACGCGTCGTTGCTATGCGTCGTTGCAACGACGCATAGCTACGATGCATAGCAACGACGCATAGCAACGATGCATAGCAACGATTCATAGTATCAACGCATAGCAACGATGCATAGCAACGACGCATAGCAATGACGCATAGCAACGACGCGTACCAACGACGCGTACTAACGATGCATAGCAGCGACGCATAGAAACGACACGTACCAACAACGCATAGCAAAGACGCATAGCAACAACACATAGCAACGAAGCATAGCAACGACGCATAGCAACGACGCACAGCAACGACGCATAGCAACGACGCACAGCAACGACGCATAGCTACGATGCATAGCAACGATGCATAGCAAAGACGCATAGCAACGACGCATAGCAACGACGCACAGCAACGACGCATAGCAACGACGCATAGCAACGACGCATAGCAACGATGCATAGCAACGACGCATAGCAACGACACATAGCAACGAAGCATAGCAACGACGCATAGCAACGACGCATAGCAACGACACATAGCAACGACGCATAGCAACGACGCATAGCTACAATGCATAGCAACGATGCATAGCAACGACAAGTACCAACGACACATCATAATGGCGCAGAGCAACGACGCATAGCAACGACGCATAGCAACGACGCATAGCAACGACGCATAGCAACGACGCATAGCAACGACGCATAGCAACATAGCAATGACGCATAGCAACGACGCATAGCAACGACGCATAGCAACGACGCATAGCAACGACGCATAGCAACGACGCATAGCAACGATGCATAGCAATGACGCATAGCAACGACGCATAGCAACGACGCATAGCAACGACGCATAGCAACGACGCATAGCAACGACGCATAGCAACGACGCATAGCAACGACACGTACCAACGACACATAGCAACAACGCATAGCAACGACGCACAGCAACGACGCATAGCAACGATGCATAGCAACGACGCATAGCAACGACAAGTACCAACGACACATCATAATGGCGCAGAGCAACGACGCATAGCAACGATGCATAGCAACGACGCATAGCAACGACGCATAGCAACGACGCATAGCAACGATGCATAGCAATGACGCATAGCAACGACGCATAGCAACGACGCATAGCAACGATGCATAGCAACGACGCATAGCAACGACGCATAGCAACGACGCATAGCAACGATGCATAGCAATGACGCATAGCAACGACGCATAGCAACGACGCATAGCAACGACGCATAGCAACGACGCATAGCAACGACGCATAGCAACGACGCATAGCAACGACACGTACCAACGACACATAGCAACAACGCATAGCAACGACGCACAGCAACGACGCATAGCAACGACGCATAGCAACGACGCATAGCAACGACAAGTACCAACGACACATCATAATGGCGCAGAGCAACGACGCATAGCAACGATGCATAGCAACGACGCATAGCAACGACGCATAGCAATGACACGTACCAACGACGCATAGCAACGACGCATAGCAAAGACGCATAGCAACGACACATAGCAACGACACATAGCAACGAAGCATAGCAACGACGCATAGCAACGATGCACAGCAACGACGCATAGCAACGACGCATAGCAACAACGCATAGCAACGACGCATAGCAACGACGCATAGCAACGACGCATAGCAACGATGCATAGCAAAGACAAGTACCAACGACGTATCATAATGAGAAAAACAGGTGACAGAAATAACCAATGGACATAAACAGTGAGCACTTGCACATATTTTTGGCGTTCATGGACCTCCATACACACACTTCCAGCAGGGCTACTGTGCTTGTTGAAAGATAGAAAAAGCTCCTGAGATGTTCACCTTCTAATTAAAACCCGTCAAAGAAGACATCAGTGCAGACAGATGTTTCTGTTATTTCCCGGAGCTCGCGGTGTGTTGAAGACTGTTTAAGTTACAGTTCCAGGTGATGCGTTCAGGTAATTTAAAGTGACCTTTCAGAGCCTCGGTGTGTCGTCTGGGGACAAAGTGCACGCTTTTATTTTCATCAGAAAGATGAACGTTCCAATGAGCGCTGAAACAACTTTGATCACCCAGAGACCCAGTTGTTCTCTCAAGTCATTACGACTTATAAAAAATGAATTTCATAAATGTTTTAAGATCGTATTACAGTGCAGCAGAGATGCAGCACACTGTCCGTACAGTGATTTCATTTCTATAACCTGTTCTGTTCCTGGTCCATTACTGCAACACGAGTCAACTAAATGGGTCAAAAATACAGAGCATGATGGGAAAATCGTTCCTTGTAATTTCACCGCTGACTAAAACGCAACACGTTGGGAAACCTTTCAGTACCGCGGGCCGTGTCCGTTCATCGCCGTGTACCTGAACATTCACACGGGTCCAACACGGACTAGATGGTACATTCTGCACTAAAACAGGCTTTTTGAGGCTGAAATCACCTTTAAAGTGGTTAAAATGACCCGTACGTGTTGTTCATGGATGCAAGAACAGATCAGATCCTTTAAACTGTAAAACTTTGTTCCCATAAATTATTCTAACGTGTATCCTGACCATCTTGTTGAAGGTAAGAATAACACTTTTGTTATGTTTGGTTTAATGTTTTTCATATCAAATCCGGAAACACGACTATAGAGAGACGAGACAAATGTTCATAACTTGTATTAAACTGGTATTAAAGGAGAACCGGCGCGGTACTGGGAAGCCTGCCATACAAAATGGAGATGCCGGGTCAAAGTACCAGGATGTGTGATGTCAGCGACACTGTTTCTTCCATCTGGGGCCCCATTTTTATCTCAGATGGGCCCCACATACAGATGCTGGCTGTGTTGTGTTGCTTAAGGTTCGGAAAGACCTGGTGGCTCATCAGATCACAACTGTTGCACTTATAAAAGGTTACAGAAGCCTCAAAGCTGTCAAAAGAAATGACCTAATGACTTAAGAGCAGTCAAACGTGCTAACATGCTTTTAGATGGTGAACGTATTGGTTGTCAGTGCATCTGTATTACTGTTAGCAGATAACTGAAGCTCTTCAGCGCTAAAAGGTTACCTTATAGTTGTTGGTTTCTGCTGCTTATTTGTCTCTTTGTTAGTAGGATTTCTCCAAAGATCTACATGACTGTATCATCATGAATGGACCATGAAGGGGCCCTTTAAAGGGAGGAGGATAACTCACTCTACAACACTGCGTACGTATCGTCAGGGGCGTTTCTAGTCACTTTGGGGGCCCTGGGCAGGGGGGGCCCTACCGGTCCAAAAACACCAAGAAGATCATTCAATCCAGAAATCTTTTATTTTAAATAACAGAGGTGCACGGTGATGTAAGAAAACTTAAAATACAATATAACATAACAAACACAACTGAAACGTGCAAAGTTTAACAAAAACACAATCAATAAAAATAAAAATATCACATGACAGCAGAAAATTAAAGAAGACAAATGATATCGCCCTCTTCCAAATACAAATTAGTTACTGGTTAGCTTACTGTTAATTACTGTTTAAATAAGCTAGGCTAAAGCGCAGTAAACATGTCAGGTGCAGTTGTGCTTCGTGAGACTAAACTGGGACAAAGTGGCATCATAACTTTTTTTTTTTAATAATGTCAGATTACACACGTTTGAATTTAGCACTTTCCCGTTCTCTTTTTCCTTCATCTTCTTGTTTTTTTTTCTTTTTGCGTATCCTGACGGATATATTCGCTTCATTTTGAGTTTAAAGTTCTGAAGAAAGCCGGCCACGGGCAGTCGGGGCCCCATTAGGGGGGTTCCAAACATGTCGCTGCAGTGTCCATGGAGGTTTCAGGTTGTGTCATTGATATGGATCGATATTAGCCGTGTCTCGGGGGTCCCTTAACACACTAGCAGTGACAGCTAGTGGGGGCCCTATGTGGGGGGGTTTCCAACGTATCGTTGTTGCAGTGTCTAAAGCAGTTCAGTCATTCTGTCATTGACAAAATTACCAATGTCACCGCTGTCCTGGGGCCCCTTCCAGCTTGGGGCCCTAGGCAACTGCCTAGTATGCCCACTAGTAATAAGATTTTCACAAAAATGTCTACGTTTTTTTGATGTAGTGGCATAAAGGCAACATAAAAGGAATTATTCTACGTACTGTGCTTCCAGTATGTACTGGGTACATACTGTTGGTCCAGCTGTTGTTATTAGTACGTAGTACGCCAGCTGTTGTTATTAGTACGTAGTACGACAGCTGTTGTTATTAGTACGTAGTATGCCAGCTGTTGTTATTAGTACGTAGTACGCCAGCTGTTGTTATTAGTACGTAGTACGCCAGCTGTTGTTATTAGTACGTAGTACGCCAGCTGTTGTTATTAGTACGTAGTACGCCAGCTGTTGTTATTAGTACGTAGTACGCCAGCTGTTGTTATTAGTACGTAGTACGCCAGCTGTTATTATTAGTACGTAGTACGCCAGCTGTTGTTATTAGTACGTAGTACGCCAGCTGTTGTTATTAGTACGTAGTACGCCAGCTGTTGTTATTAGTACGTAGTACGCCAGCTGTTGTTATTAGTACGCAGTACGCCAGCTGTTGTTATTAGTACGTAGTACGCCAGCTGTTGTTATTAGTACGTAGTACGCCAGCTGTTGTTATTAGTACGTAGTACGCCAGCTGTTGTTATTAGTACGTAGTACGCCAGCTGTTGTTATTAGTACGTAGTACGCCAGCTGTTGTTATTAGTACGTAGTACGCCAGCTGTTGTTATTAGTACGCAGTACGCCAGCTGTTGTTATTAGTACGTAGTACGCCAGCTGTTGTTATTAGTACGTAGTACGCCAGCTGTTGTTATTAGTACGTAGTAGTACGCCAGCTGTTGTTATTAGTACGTAGTACGCCAGCTGTTGTTATTAGTACGTAGTACGCCAGCTGTTGTATTAGTACGTAGTACGCCAGCTGTTGTTATTAGTACGTAGTACGCCAGCTGTTGTTATTAGTACGTAGTACGCCAGCTGTTGTTATTAGTACGTAGTACGCCAGCTGTTGTTATTAGTACATAGTACGCCAGCTGTTGTTATTAGTACGCAGTACGCCAGCTGTTGTTATTAGTACGTAGTACGCCACTGTGAAAGGGCATTGAGTAGATTAATCAGTTACACATGTAATATTGTTTAAATACTACATGCTACTTTATGGCCAAACCAGTAAGCACCAGAAGTATCACAAAAAGAAGAGACTGAGGACAGAAACTTCCTTTTTCATTTAAAACCATTTTTTATCAAATTTGATAGCTCTACACACTGTCACAGACAAAACTGCCAAGACTTTTACGGATATTTTCTAGCAGAAAAAGGAACTTGATTGATTCTTCCAGCAATTTTAAAGTGTGTACCCCCTAATAGCTTGAGATGGAGCCATCTGGGAGATGGGCGGCTTTCTCCTCTGAGATCGTCTGTCAGGTTTCAGAGCTGCCGCTCACGTTTGGCCTCATCTCTCTGGAAATTTCTCTCTTTTCAGGCTGCTTTTCTTTCTGTCTCTCTCTTTTTTTTTAACTTGGCTACCTGTTTATCATTTAGCTGACTAATGGATGACTCCGTATATATTAATAACAGTTACCATGTGACCACTGTGCTTGAATACAAAAACAGAGGCTTTACCATGAATCTTTACTTTTGACTGTTATTTAAAAGTGAAAATGATTTATCTTTCATTTTATCTTCACACCAGGAAGGGAATTAATCAAGGATTCAACCAACTTAATTTTCTTTAAATGTCTTTTTTTTTTTTCTTTTCAGAGTTAGGTTTCAGGAACATGACATGATGTGGTTGTTCACACCTGTTAGACCACACCTGAGACAAACCAGCAAACACTATGAAAGCAGCCTCTCTTGTGCTGGTTTTCTCCTTGTAAAATAACATTGTCTATAATGTAAAAAAGAGTAGACTGAAATGAATTCAACTTTAAGTTATTGTGAAATACTGTTGTAGTAATTTAGCTCCTATCTTTCTGTGGTCGTGTTAATGTGTCTTGAACTAGCTACGCAAACTCTCATAATTTAAGGGAGACTGATTTGGCAAAAAAACAACAAAAAAAACAAAAGTCTTCTGTGCTTGAGAGCAGATATTTGGATGTCCAACCCCGAAATACTGTGAACAAGACTGTAAAAACATGTGGAGAAAGGAGATGTATCCCTGAGGTGTTTTGGCATTTTGACCAAAGCCACTTTTTGAAAAGAGGGTATAATGTGTTTGCTTTAAAGTTTAAGCAGTTAATCCAGTTTTAAAATAGTATGAAAACATTGTTGCCAAAAATAAGAAAGCTTGCCACACATTTTACAGCCCAGGATCACTTCAGGACCTGAAATAACTGCTCACTGATGCTCAGGTGGGCGTCATCCCTCCAGACCAACCCTCAACAGGTTCTCCTTCTCCTAACTGAACAACAAAATGTATTCTTTTAAAAATAAAAATGACTTCCCTCTGTTGGGTTTTTATTCACAGCTCAGAAGTCAACTTCTGGTTACCTTTTACCTTTTTCACAGACGTGTGATTTACATTCCTTATTTGACACGTTTCAGCGGAAACTTTCTCCTTCGTCATAAGTGTCACCTGATGTGGGGTGTGTCTTAATCAGCTGGCATCATGGGGGCGTGGCCGACCTGTCAGTTTTGACAGCTAGGCCACGCCTCTCCAGGACGCTGCTCCAGGTGTGAGACAGCAGGTATGTATCCTGGCCACGCCTCCATAACACCAGCTGATAAAGACACGTCACGCCTGACATCAGGTGACACTTCTGAGGACACGTCAAACACGTCAAGGACGGCACGTAAATTACATGTCTGTGAAAAATAAAAAAGCAACCCTTGTTGAGATACGGAAGACATAATGAACACCACGCAGCTAATTATAAATAAATCTGATGCTTTGTTTATACAAAAAAAAAATGTACGTGGAATATAACTATGGAGACCTAAACCACTTTCTATTAATCTTGGATGTAAACAGTTTTCTTTTTTATTATTATTTCTGCTGCAAAGTTGAACATTTTCACATAAAGGTCAGTGGAGACTGACTCTGTTTTAGAGCCGACCCCCAGTGGTCAGTCAGGGAACTGCAGCTAAACGTGCTTCCTGGTTGGCTTCAAGCAGGAAGTGACTGTCTGGCGTTAACAGGTCATATAAACGGTCATGTACGGCCTCATCAACCGTTTTAGTTTTTCCAGTAATATTAAAATCAACAGTTTAAAGCTGTTAAGTGCCTGGTTTCAAACAAAATAAGAAGGCAGGTGAAGTCATCTTTTCTATGATGTCACATTTTCACCTCTTTTGTCACTGACAGCTCATATATGCGTTTGAGGAAAGTTATTGGAAGCAGTTGTTTGGTTACTTGTAACTTCCTCTGAGATTTTTGTGTTAACTTTAGAAGTATTAATAACATATCTGTTGTTGCTTTTTATTCTTCGTATCCCGAAGGAAACCGAAACTAGCAGGTTTTTTAGTTTAGCAGGCGAGGTTCAAAGACGTGTTAATTGCCGTCACATGTGTCCATTTAATTTGTACCCTGATGGTGATGTAACAAAGATGATAAATGATAAACTGTATTACTCATTTATCTTCCAGGGTCAATTTACAGATTCACTGAGAAATGTGTTGTTTATGATCGTAAAATTTAATTTGTCACAGACTGAGCTCAGCAGGTGACAAGCATTTCCCACAAGCCATCCTTGCTTGAAAAGTTTACATTTATGATAGATTCTCATTTTAAACCCGTTTTTGAGTCTAGGTTTGGTGTAACACTCGACCCTGAACTGGATCAAGCAGGTATGAATGAATACATGAATGATGAATGCATAAATGAGTTTACTGCTCAACATCTCTCTTATTAATCAAAGAATATTCAATAAATCACTTAGTTATCCATTTTAGAACGAGCATTCGTCACATTGTGATATTATTAAACTGTCCCTTTTTATTTATCTCTTTTTTAAATCTGGAGTGCTGCTCTCTTCTTAATGCCACCTGTGTTTGCATTCCTAATAAAATGTCCTCGCCGGTTTGATGCTCATCCCATTTAGGAACTAAATTAAACTAAATATGCCAGACATTTGGAAGTAATTGAGCAGCTGATCCCATGTTGTCAACCCCAACTACTTAAAACGTTTTAGAGATTCCTGTGAAGTGAGTACATTCCAGTTTTTTTTTTTTTTTTTTTTAGTGAAGGACTCACTTGAGATTCTTAGATACTAATACGTGAACAGTGTAAGCGGTACCCTCTGCTTACCCAGACAGACCGGACCAAATATGAGATATTTTTTGAATTACGGATGAACAAAGGGATATCATGAATCCTGTCTTTTAGTTTGGCCTGAGGCCATGTGATGCCTACATACGACAATGTGAGAGCAGGAGGCAATATATATATATATATATATACAGTCATGGAAAAAATGATTAGACCACCCTTGTTTTCTTCAGTTTCTTGTTCATTTTAATGCCTGGTACAACTAAAGGTACATTTGTTTGGACAAACATAACGATAACCACAAAGATTGCTCATAAGAGTTTTATTTAAGAGCTGATATCTTACCATTTTCCATGGTTTTCTTGATTATAACCTAAATCACTTAAGTTTTTTACATCAATAGCTATGGCGTTGTTGTACTGCCAAAAACACTGCTTTTATGCTTTCAGTGTTTTCTTTTCTGTCTGTTTTAGTCACATGATGACGTTTAGTGATACCAGGTATTAAAATGAACAAGAAAAACTGGAGAAAAAAGGGACTGTATACACACACACACACACACACACACACACACACACACACATATATATATATATATATATATATATATATATATATATATATATATATATATATATATACAGTGGGGAAGCCATCTGGACCTGGTGATTTATTATTAGTACGGCTTTTGAGTGTGTTTATTTTTCTCTGTATGAGAGTATGAGTATGTGAGAATTGTTGGACAGAATTGTAAATGTCTGATTCAGTAAAGTAACAATTCAGGTAACAAACAACCACAATAAGGAATAAACATCTTTGTGTGTTTAAAGCTAATTGAGAAGGCATATACGGTATACGGTTATATTTAAAACTGGTCATCATGGTGGAACTCAGAGAGCTGAACAGTTTCTCAGGTGGTACGCAGGATTAAAAGTTTGAGAACCACTGGTCTATACCCATTCTGTCCTATACAGGGTCACGGGGATCTGCTTTAAATTTTTTTTTTAAGCATTTAGTTTGAAAACCAGAAGTCCACCAATGCTGCCGTACTCTTTGGGGTCTTAATTCATCAGCTTCTTAGTGTATTTTGTCGGGCTGCTGCTTGACCGCAGTAATTTGCTGACGGTCCCTAAACTCCACGGCAGCAGCAGGTACTCAGAAGGACATTCAGGTGTTCCTGAGAGTTTTAGCCACGCCCACTGAGCTTGGAGGGTTGATGACACCTGTGAAATGTCTGGTATACTTATATCTACAAAATGATACCAACCTGGATGAAATCGGTGCCGTTTTCATGACGCTATTAAAGTTTAAAGAGAAAAATAAACAAGCGAATGTTGGATGTGAAACTAACTTTAACGTCCTGCGGTGGAAACTCAATTCACAGCGACAATAAATACTAATAACCTTTTTCTTCTCAACAGACCCATCTGGCACCTTAAAGCTAAACTTATTGTTCATAAGACCCTTTTCAGTCTCCATGTCTGAACACACGTTGACTGTAAATACACTTATTGGTTGAGGATCATATTTACAGAAACGTGTGTGTTAATCTCGCATTAAAAAAATACTGGCGTTAAACAGAATTTGCGTTAACTTTGACAGCCGTAATATATATTTATGTGTGTGTGTGTGCGATAGAGAGAGAAAGGGAGGTATCAACATTAATCAGTGGCACAATGAAACACTTTCTGATATAAAAAGAGTTTGATTCCATAAACACCTCTTCTGGCTCAGACAGACTGATTTGGAGACAGTCAGTCGTTTCTAATTCTTCTTCTTCAGGAGCATCACTTCCTCACAACTACGCTCTGGAGTTGTGTTCGCTCTGCTTGGACATTTGTCTACATTTAGTCGCCAAGTTCATGTCACATCACTGCTGTGAAGCCTCCCAGAGTCAGCGGCTGCCAGACTCCACCGATGCCTTATGAATCATACATCCTGCAGGAGAGCGAGGCAGTTTACTGCACTGACACAGGTGGATAAGGTGGATACAGGTGTGAGACATGTGAAAACAGATCATTACCCTCTGCCCATAGACGTCTGTCCCTTATTCAGATTCAGCTGGCAGAAAAACACAGAGTGATGTAACAGAGCGGCAGTGATGTAACAGAGCAGCTGCTACCTGCTGAAGTCACACCTTCGGTTTGTTGAGAGGTCTCGACTGTCTCTCCTGCTCTTTTTGATGTCGCCCAAAGCAACATTTTACGACAGAAACAGTTGCTGAAAGGTCAGAGAAGTGATAAAGAAAGAGTCCATGTATCAACCGTATAAAGCAGCACATGGAGGTTTCAGCTATTACGTGATAATGAGAAGAACCCACACTAATCACCTGTCTGACTGCTTTTTCTTTCTGCAGTTAAAAGTCTACTGATCATTACTGATCATTGCAATCACTGTTTGGTTATTTAGTTATTATGATGTTTGATAGTTACAGCTGCAAAGATCAATATATACCGTGAGGCAGTTTTAAATCTGGGTAATGGTTTCCCTTCATGTCACATATTGATTGTTGCCGGTTCTTTTATTGTCCAATCCCTTCCTGTGTCAGGACACCGTCTCTGTGGACGGATCACCTCATAAGGGCAGGTAACACTCTGGGACTTCCTCAGACTAAATGACAGTTTAGTCATGTGTTTTGTTGCTAATCTAATGATCATAGATTCGTACACAGCTTCAGTAAAACTGCGCTAACGTGTTCATTCCTCAAAGAAACATCGCTAAAGAAAGAAGTGTGTCGTCACACCAAAAATGTGGAGTCAAAGTCTTTGAATCAAAAAATATCCATCACCAGGTCCAGAGGTACGTTGTCTCCATTTCTGAATGGAAAGATGAGTGAGTTCTTCACTGTATCACACTATTACACCCCCCCCCCCCCCCCCCCCCACATAAATGTAGCACGCTGTGCAACGCCAACGTGCTAAAAGTGGTTTCTTATATCAGAGGCGAATTCTTGAATTCCTTTGAGACTGAGTTAATTCTGTGTTTGCTCATGTTGATCAGTGACCAATAAAATAATTAGGGCTGGGCAACGATTAAAATTTTTATTCGCAATTAATCGCATTATTTCCCTGATCAATCATGATTAATCACATTGTATACGCAAAATCAAATAATAAATTCAAAAGTAGTGTAAAATGCACTTTTATTTAAATGTTCTGCTGCCATATGAACTAAAGTGCCATAACATTTGTTGTTTAAACACTTTTAACATCAGCACTTGTCAGTAACACATATTTAGTGTAAATCTCATCTTAAAAAATGTAAAATAAAATAAAGCTTATTGCCACTGCCAGGGCATTAATGTCATCCTGTTTTTATAAAAATAAAAAAGTCTACAAACAAAATCCAACAAAATGATTGTGTCTCAGCACAATCAGAACATTAAAACATTAATTTCTGAGGTAACAGCAGAAACTTTTAACTTTTAAAGTTCAACTTGTCAGTTGTTACAAATAACCTTGTTTCTGTTGAATCCTCCGTCTGGGAGAACTTTAAAATGAAAATGTCCATGTTAAAGTTCACTAACTTTACCAATCTGTGTATCAATCATTCTTTCCATTTTCAATTGTCAATCAAAAATACAAAAAAATAAAAAATGACATTTTATTACGTTTTTCGGTTTTTAAATCTAACCCCAAAAAAACAGAAAAAAAATGCCTGTTTTTTTTTTTTTTTTATATATTTCAATTTTAGACTTGTATCAAAAATATGAAATTAAAAAACGGGCCACAGAACTGAATTAGTTTTATAATGGAGGACTGGACTTTCTGTTGTCATTACACATCTGAGCCACTAGATGGAGCCGCACTGCAGTAACCAGCTAGAGAACAGCAGGACAGTGAACACATGGAGCAGATCTGATGGAACATGGAGGAATGACCACAAACGTTTGGTTGTTGTCCAAATTTTTTTTTTTTTTTTTACACAGAATTATTGATGTTGCTACCTGAGTTTCTACCCGAAGGGTAAAGTTCACGGATTTTTACCGTTCTCCATGTCTGTTTTAGCTTTTCCGCATGTTTATTGTTTTCCGGTTCCGCAGCAGCCAGTAACAGACTTTTCAAAATAAAAGCATCATCAACAGACTAGTATGCAGGCTGTGATGACAGATGATGGTGGAGGGATCTATGACCACAATGTCAAACCAAGTGATAGTTTGATAGGTGACCCTGAATAGCAGGAAGCAGGTACTGAAAACTGACTGGATGAATAGATGTTGAACATTTGCTCAAGTTCACATTCATCCTCAACTTTATCTAACTCGTATGTGAATTACTCCCTTTACACTCTTGATCCAGGTCCAATTCAACAAGTTCTCACATTCAAACTTTTGCATCTTTCTTGTCAAGGCCAATTTGTCAAGACACTTTCATAAAACATGAGTCAAACTTGTGCTGCTTAATGAGTTTTGAAGTGTTTCTTGAATCTTCTATGGCAGGATGAGCTGAAGGAGAAGGAGGAGGAACAAGCCGCCAAAGTGTTTTCAGATGCACCGCAGGGGAACAAGTGTCTGATGGAGGCTCGGTAAGGCCCGACAGAAACAGACTGAGCAGCTGAAAAATCTGCAGGAACCCAGAACAAGACTGTAGTGATGGTGAGTTTAACTGAGCTCTTCATTAAAAATCATCTGTCTTCATCCAAAAAATCATCTTGAACAGGAGGATATTCTCATTTGACACAAACACACATAGTCTTTGCATTTGGAAGTTTCCTGTGAAAGTAAACACAGACACCAGTGGTTTACTACCTCAAGTCCTAAGTGCTTAAGTAGAAGCCGATTAGTCTTTTTACAGTTTTGAAGACATTTTACATCTGATCTGAGATGCATCATCTTGCATTACCAATAATGGATGATACTCCAGAACCCAAGGCCCCTCAATGTTTCTGCAAAACCATTCACTCTACTCGAAGAAGGTGATGGAGAGGTGAAGACCCAGTAGGGCACACATCTGGTTGGGAATCAAATTCGTTCTATGGTTTAAGAATCCATATTGGTGCAGCTGTTTCCTGATGCTCTCCACTACTTCAGTTCTACGTATAAATAGGTTAATAAAAATAAGAGTCAATGCGCACCTGCCTCATATTAGAAGAACGTCCAGAAGTATCAATAAGCAGTTTTAAAGTTATCACATTGACGATTATCACAGTTTTTTTATGCTTCGTGTCTCTATTACTAACTAAAGAAAACAACTCAAATGAAGCTTTCAAGATCCCCCCCCCCCCCCCCCCCCCCTCGTCTTTCAGTCTTTGTAACAAACAAGTTAAAAGGCAGCGCTCTTTCTTTTAACACCCATCTGCCCCATCTGTGCATCTGTTACAGTATTCAGGGTGATGGGGGTCTGATGCAGCTTGTCCCAGCTGTTTTCGGGTTAAAGGGAGGTACGTACGCCTCGGACAGGTTGCCTGTTCATTGCATCTTTATCTGCCTTTTCAACAGGTCGTCGTGCTCCTGCTCAGCCAGTTGAGATGTTCATGAACCATCAGCTCAATATTAGCAGAGAAGGAGGAACCAGCTGACAGGAGCACTTTACCTTCTTCCAAGCCTGAAGTCGAAGCTCATCCCCCTGCGTGGCAGGTCACAGCAAGCAGGTGCTTGTAAGACGCTTTTAAAAGTGCATTGTTGTTGTTACAAAGCTTCCAAAAACATGTATGTTCGTCTTATTGATGCTCGAGGTGAATATATGTGCTTATATGTTTATTTATCACAATGAAATGAACTGGGAATCTGTCCAACCATCATTAATACCTGCTATTCAGGGTCACCTGATCAGGGCTGGACTGCTCACCACATACACCCTAAACCCTAAACCCTAAACCCTAAACCCTAACGCCAACACACGCTCACACTGACTCCTATGGACAACTCTGGGTTTTGTTTAATTGTTACCAGGGACTCAAAAAAAGACTCCGGTTCAAAATGCATTGAAGGATTTTGTGAAATACCATGTTAGTAAATCTTACTGAGAAATAATGATGTCATTAGATAAATTTACTCCTTTTCATGTGTGTGGTAGTGGTCCTTCCAAAAACAATTTAATAATTTATTTGATATTCACCTTGAAAAAAACATGCTTTAGTCTGACCAGGTTTCCAAGAACTGTCTCCGTCTTTTTCAAATATGATCACTTTCTGTCCCAAATAGACAAAACTGCCAAATCAAAAACTCCAAGCAGTTTATAAATGTTTAAACTATGACATATGAAGTTGTGGTGGCTAAGTCCATCTTTTATTTCTGGTTCATGTCCAAAACCAGCATAAAGAAGCAATATAATAATAATAGACACCTGAATACAGAGATCAGAAACGTGTATATTTCATATTTAATCTGTTTGTCTGTGTGTGTTGGTTTATGCACACAGCTTATATATGGACCCAGTACAGAATAAAATGTAAATTACCTCAAAACGTAGTAACTCAAACAGCAGCAAAAAATTGAAATCAGCTTCAAATAGTAACAACATAGCAAAAAAAGCTTCCACTGAGAAACATTTACTGTGTGTCGTGTGTGTCGGTACAAACTTCAGCCTGTGCTGGTTTCCAGTATGGCATCACTCCAGTGACGGTACGTGACACATTCCTGGCTACTGTACTGCATTAAGATTTGAAATAACGCCCAGCACAGTCTCCCTTTATCCAGTCTACCTGAACCTTGGTGGGCGTTTAATCGTAGACTCCAGGAAGTACAGTGTCAGATGGCGATGAGTTCTTTTACTCTTTCACGTTGCTTGGTTCCAGGCTGAACTGGCCAAGATTAGCTGTTTTCTTCTCACTGGGTTGTTGTCATCAGAGAGTGTTGACCTTCATGTGATCTCAACAAGTTTACACGTTCCTCAGTAAATTTATCCCATAGTACCAGATGGCTCCATTAATCAGTCTAGAAGAGTCCTCTAATAGTTTGGGGGGGGGTTGCTCACCTGGAAGACCTGGCTGCTCTGACCGCTGGAGGCCCGGCCCACATTTGTACGTGAGGACCAAGCAGCAGCCATCGCACTCCAGTTCCTCTAATGACCACTAGGTGCTGGTTGCAAAACAGAGCAAGTCTCCAGTGACTCCCATGTTAAAAGGGCCAACTTTGTAACTTTGTTTGACGCCATTTGATTTACGGCCATTACTGTTAGGATTTTAGCAACTTAGCGCTGAGCATTCTATTGACTTCTGAGCTGTGAAAAGAAACAGATCATGGCCAAATTTTAAAGAGAATATGTTTTCTTCTGTTGATTGTACTAATAGACTACCATGACTGGTTGTGGCTGGTCTGGAAGAAGCTGAGTACAAAGGACAGAGCTTAGCTTAGCCATGCTAACCATGGCAGTCGTTTCACGTCACCAGTGAAGCAACACTAGAAGCTGGAGGTCCCACTGGATTTTTTACTTCAGGTCTTCAGTTCCAACTGGAAAAGTCCTGAAATGAGTTTCCGTGAGTATTTACAGTCAACGGTGGGGTCCTGGTGAGACAGGAATGATCTAAATGGGGTCCCAGGTGAATAACCCTAACCCTAACACAGACAAGACACCTGAGCATATGATTAATTCACATGAGGCCAACGTGGACTTGATATAGGGCCCCATTTTTTTTAGCTCATTTATCTCAGATGGGGCCAACATCTAAATGTTGGCTGGGAGGTAGCGGATGGTGATCTACAGGCTGCTGCCAGCTGCTTAGCTAATTAGCTAAGCAGCTAATTAGCTGCTTAGCTAATTAGCTGCTTAGCTAATTAGCTAAGCAGAATTAGTCCATGATCCATTTGGTGGCCTTTGTTTGGTATTATGACGCTGCAGATCCAGAGACTGCAGTCTCAGGTGTGCAGTTTTTGGACCGCTCTTCCAGAACCTGCAGTGGTGATGTGGTAACAGTATGACAGACCCAGACCTTCACAATGTTTTTTTATTTTATTTTATTTTATTTTGTTGTGACAGCTCCAGCTAGGACGGGTGACAGTCAAATCAATATGTAATCAAGACAGTATTTTTAAAGCTTTCTGTGCATCTTTTCACTTCCAGCGAGGAAACTCCCCTTTAAATTATTCATCTAGAAAAAAATGAGACATTTGACCTTAAACTTTTGAGATCATCCACAGACATAAATTAGGCATAAATCATATTTTTTCCTACACTAGGGTTAATCTGAACCGTTAACTTCAATCATGTATGCCTGTATGTATGTAAACATGTAGATGATGACTAAATTAGGACTAATATTTAACAATTTAAGTGTACATAATGCACACTTAAACCTTTTAATATATATATTTTTTTATTATTATTATATCCTTTATTTAACCAGATAAAAGCCTCATTGAGATTTTTCAATCTCTTTTTCAAGAGGGACCTGGCATATAAGTGCCCATATTATATGGGATATAAGTGTACATATTAGCTAGCCACTGTTTGGCTTAAAGGGTTTTCTCCCATTAGAAGAGTTTTTTTTTTTACTTGCCATTGTTTCTTCAATTAAGATTTAATAATATTAGCTATATTTAATAATATTTGCTCAGGGGTCATGCTCTTGGTCTCTGAAAAGTGCCTAGAGACTATTTCTATTGTTATAGACGCTATTTGAATAAAGTTGAATTGAATTGAAATAATTGTGCTCCGTCATGGAACTGATTAAATACTTGACCAGCTGATTATTCTTTCAAGTTTAACTAATGTATTTGCCATACCCATAGGTGTTTTTTGTTTGTTTCTTTTTTACTCTGCCCGATGTGGTATTATTATTTTTTAATAACGCAGGTTAAAATACGGGAGATTTACGGGAAAAATACTAATATGGGAGGACGGTGGAGAGAGGAGTAAAATACGGGACTTTCCCAGTCAAAACGGGATACTTGACAGGTATAGTGTTTGCTGACATTAACATGAAGTTAGCGTGTTGTTGGGTTAGCGCAAGCTATGCTGCGTTTCAACTGAACAAATAAACACCAAGGTTGACAGCTCACTTCACTACAAACTAAAATATAATGCACTTACCGATGTCAATGCTGGTGTTTTTCCCAGTATGACGGCCACAGAGCCAGTGAGTTGAATTATGATCAAACACGCCATCTTTCCTTCTTCAACACTAACTCAGAGCTGGTCTCGGTAGTTTAAGGTCATATATGACTAAGCTTTTCATTCATGGCTCAGATGTCAAGTTAACTAACTAAAGGAATGACAGCTTAAGCCACATAGGGATGCTCCTAATTATGCATATTTGTGTTGCTTAATAAACTTTAACCTGATTTGGTACATAAAAATTCAACCCCTGTTAAGTTTGTGTGAAAGTGAAAACCTTTTTGCTGTAACAGGCTGTAAAAATGTCTGTTTCCCCCGTTAAAGCTGGAGAATTCAACATGGAGACGAGTGGAGACTCACCCAGTTTAGGAGCCCGCCCCTAGTGGTCATTCGAGGAACTGCACATTTAGGAGTTTCCTGGGTCTAAATAATACTGTAGCTCTGCTCTTGAGACTTTCTTTCCTTCTTTGTTTCGTTAGCGTCGTCTGTTATTGTGCTAATCACACACAAATGCACAGCTGCAAGCAAGCAGAAACAGCTGTATGAGGATGCAGCTGTTCTGTGGTTGCATCCTCATAACTCTGGGTCAAAGTAGACCATTAGAGCTGAGCTCTGCCTCCTCATGTCCACATGGTGTCCAGTCTTTTTCAGTATCACAGCAGGATCAGCTCTATAAATCTCAAATTCTGCTGTCAAACTGTCTCATGAATATGCATTTCTTTCCTTTGGGTTTTCTGCTCCAGTATCAGGGACGGCTCTGCTGTGTGCACACATATTTACTACATCTTTCCATCCTAATTAACCTGAATGCTTTTCGACAAACAACAACCAACTGAGCACATATGCACAGATTCGCCACAGATAAAAGAAACAATTGGACCTAACCTGGGCTACTTTTGGCACTTGTGGCTCAGTTACGGTGCCATGTGGGCCAGATCTGCCCCAAAGTTGATGAACTGGGCCAAATGTAAGCAGTTAAATAGTTTCAAAGGTCTCACATCACAGCAGCTTTTCAATTTCCATCTCTATTTCTGCCTCATTTTTTGCCTGAATACAATTTTTAATTTTGACTTTTTTTTCCCCAAATTAATTTTGTTATAGAGGTGTCCTGTTTTGAGGTCAACAGACGCCATGAACATAAAAATATTACTGGAACGTAGCAGTTTTAATACAATCAGCAACATCTCTCCTCTTGTACCACTGAACTCTGCTGTTTTTGAGTTTGATCATAAAGAAGACACTATGGTGTGGTATCTAAATCGTTCTCCACGTCTCCCCACTGACCATACTGCAACTGGATCCCACATCTGCCCACATCTGCTCTGAATATGTAGCACACAACAACCTGGACGAACCCAGCAGGACGTCAGTAATGGGTTTACTATGGCTTCTGCAACAGTGATGTCACAGATTTAGGGATGAATGTGTTTTATATCTGAGCTGCATCACCACTGGCACCTTCCTGCAAGGCTCCAAGTTAAATTCATTCAGCAAAGTTGCATGAAAATGTTGCCCCCTTAAAATGACCACGTGGCAAGAGCTTCTCCTTTTTTTGTCTTTATTTGAGCTCCAAAAAGTTTGTTACATTTCAACACACAAAAACGGTCCCCTGTGAATAACAAATCTGGAATGAGTATTTAGGATTAAGTCGTGAATGGCTAAAAACAAAAAGAAAAACACTTATACGTCCCACAGTAGATCTAAGCATCAAGCTGGTACCTGCATTGCAACACACCTCACCTGAGAGTGGTTGTGGGCCTGCTTATAAGCTTATCTACCGGGTCACGTGACGTCGACTTCCGTTTGATAAAACCAAATATGACATTAAGACAGTGATATGAGATCAATAGATCTAACTGTTTCTCTGCCATAACCAAACAGATTCCAGGTGGATTAAAGAAAATATTTAAAGTGCACAAAAAAAAAAGGTTGGCTACAAAAACACCAGACAAGGCAGCGCAGTAATAACCAGCGCCAGGTCCAAAAATGACCGAGCATTCATTCACAGCCTTTCTGTTCACTTTCACAACAGATACGGAGAGAAATGAGCTGCATCAGGTGCTTGTTCTACTCAGCTTCAGCTGATTGCATCTTCTCTGACGAGGATTTCAGCATAAGCATTAGATGAAAAGAAGCATTTGCAAAGAGACCGTTTCAATTATGCTTTTGTTGCGAAAGAAAAAAGACGCCGTGATGCAACTGTTGCAACAGAGACTAGGATGAAAAAAAAAGTCATCAGGGAAATCTTTTCACAGAGCAGCGCCTGCGTTTGCTCACTAACCTGTATCTCCTCTTCTGTCTGCACCACAGGATCATTTATAATTCAGGACCGAGTCCAACTGGAGGCAGCAGCCTCTTACGCTTCGTTTCATCCATGTACGCATGTACGCAAACATGTAGATGATGACATTATTCCGCTTTCATTTAAGAACAGATGAGGAATTTACTGCAAAAGCAGTTACTGTTTGCAGCTCCTGACTGGTGCTCGACACAAACGCAAACATTATCCATCACAGGACTAATAAGGTGTCAAAGGAATTACAATTCCTCCTGAATCCTCTTCCACAAGGCTTTCATTTCTTTATGATATAAAGCTTTTTAAAAAAGCTTTTTAATTGCTTTGAATGTGGAAAATGTGGCAGCCTTTAATTAACACCCATTAACTTAACTGGATGTAAAGTATCCATGCAGATAAACACACAGGTGTAGATGTTGTTGCAGACTAATGCAAGAATGTACAAGAACAAACTTCCGCTGAATCAGAGACGCTATCGAGTTTATATATTTTATTAAGTTGGTGCTGCGCTGAGTTTATCATTTAAAGATAAACGTGTTAGAAATAGCAGCCACATTTCAGCTCTCCTTCGTTGCCTGCCTGCATGTCAGAAAAGTATTGATCAGCAAGTTTCACTGAGAGCCGTTCTTCATCTAAAAATGGCGGTTGGTAGCGTTAAACAGCTGAGCAGGAGAGATGGATGCCAAGAGGTCACGATTATTTATAAAAGAAAGTAATGCTCATTTTTATTTGGACGGTAGACCGGAAGAACGGGGAGTCTTTCCTCAGCTCCTGATACAAACCTTTAGCTAAAAAGGAAAGCGGAGATGTTATATAAGAGAGAACGTGTCAAAGATCACAACCAGCGGGAGCAGTTTGCATGAATGTAGCAGAAGCCTGGTTTTTTAGTGCAAATATAAAAATGAAATCCAGGTTGTACCTAAACTCTTCTGTGGAGCACAGTTACGCTGGAGGGAAACAGATAGATGTTCACGTTTGTTTACGAAGACACCGAAAACTGTTTGTTGGTGAAACATGACATAAAACTGATCTGTCAGGCATTTATTGATTTCAGTGGTGGTGTTTTTCATGGTAAGATGAATTAAAAACGAGCCCTTGTTAATATTCATAACAAACTGTTTATATACTGTTTGTTGTTTTGGTCTAAAAATGCTGAAAAAAAGAAGAAAACTCATGGAAACCAGCGTGTGTCTCAAGGTCCAGATTCTGAAAGGAAAACAATGTTTTCATTAACTCTAATCAATATTATTGACCACCCAGGCACCGTTAGAATAACGGCTGAACTTAATTTGCTGTTAATTACTAAATGATCAGCACCCACACCGTCACTGCTTCCCTTTAATCCTTATAATTCTTCTTTTCACCCCTGTATATCAAGCATCCTCAGAATAATAAAAAGCCAGTTCACAGAAGTAACATAATATACATTTAGTAGAGTAGAGTAATTTTATTAATTAAAGGAAATTAAGGTGTCAAGTAGCAGACTCAATAATACACATTAAATAATACACATTACAAAAAGAATCAACCATATTGCACACATTAGCATATATACAATATTCACTTAAATAGGTAAGGGGGGGGGTACAGAAGTGTCATTATAAGTTTATAAAAGTATAAAATATTATAAGTGTCATTTATGAATAATGAAACCTTTATTCTTTCCCGTAGCTTCTTCTTTATACATTCGTCTTGTTGCTCTGAAAAATCCTCCAGAACAAGAAGATTTGAACGGTTCGCACATCATAATACGTGCGACCGCCTCCATCATAATGGCTCCGCCGCCACTCCGAGGCGGCGCCGGGCTCATCAAACCACATGTCAGAACAATTGATGGGAAGCACACGGTGTAATAGGTCTCTCTGTCCTGGCCGTACTGGTGCTTGATCTCCAGGGAGATTCATTCACACGACACAGAAATGTCGCCTGCAGCCCGGCGGAGGAAATGGAAAAGCCTCATTTGTGTAAATGAATTGTAACCAGAGATATATAAAGGAAATGAGCGTTTTAGTTCTGATAGAAGTAACACCAAGAAGGCTTGTAATGACGTTGAACGCATATCCCTTGATAGGAGGTTTGCAGATATCACAGCTTCCGCTCATCTAGGAGGGCTTTCCACAACAGTTTGCGTAGAAATCTACGCCCTTTTATTCTGTAGAGCATTGATGGGTCGTGTCTCGGTCTTCTAAAGTATTCAGATTGTGCTTCAGTGGAGATAAGCCCAAACTCTCCAAAACAAAGGCTTCATAGTTGGCCCAATGCCCTCAGGTAGGTAACGTTCTCTGCACCTGCCAAACCTAGACTTTCCCATCTGACCATCTGAGAACTAGCATGCGCAGAAAGACGGGAATGAATTTAAACAGGAATGAGTGTATACATGACCGCGGAATTATTTAATGCGGAATTAAAATGGGAATAAAGCAGCCACTTACTTCGGAATTAAGTTAATTCGGAATTGACATTTTCATATGGAATTAAGTGTTTACATGGTAACTTTTATTCGGCTTTAACTTTAATTCTGAATTAAAGAGGAATTAAACTTCCCATGTAAACGCACCCACTGCCAGACAGAGACGCAGCTTATCAACAGAAAAAACACTTTTCCACTTTTGCACCAATCCGTTCGACTCTTGGATCTGTGAGGCTTGTAGGAAGCAGCTCGGTCATTAAAACCCGTTCATGAATCTGTTTCTGACATTAATGCCAGCGGACGTCCTGAACTCTCCATCTATGTAGCGCTTTATCAATCTTTCACCCTTCTGAGGTTGTAAGTGGCCTTCTGGTTCATCGCTGTTGCTCCTAAACGTTTCAACTTTCTAATAAAATCGTTTAAAGTTGATTGAGGAATATCCAGCAGAGATGACATTTCATGACATCATATTGCAAAGTTATTGCATCCCGTCACGGTATCAGACTTTATTCTATAATTCTGTCACAAATGTTTGTTGATGGTCTGACTGATGCTCAGTGATGAACAGATGTGGTCGGCTTCTCGTCCGGACAGTGTTTGTGTTTGTGTCAAATGTTAAGGGGGAAGAATCTATTTTTCAATGCTGAAGCTGTTATAGATGTAACAAACTTACACATTATTGTGATGGATTACAAATGTCTCTTATTCCATTTAGTGATAGAAGTAATAGCATATCTTACATGTCTTTGTAAAGTATCTATTTAGTGGTTGCTGCTGCATTAGAAGTAGAAGGTCCTACTCTTTATTAATGCATTTATTACACAAAAGTGCTTCTAATATTGATTATGTCCCTAAAAAAACAAACTTCACCCAAACAGCGAATGTGACCAACTAAAAGGGAAGAAAATAAGTTTGTTCTTTGGAGCAGCCCTTACCAAAAAGTAGTATACTCAAGTATACTTATAAGTATACCTTTTATGAACTAAGTATACTTTCTGTGAACTAATACTTAGGTAAGTATACTTTTCAGATTACTTTGAATGTACTACCAGGAATATACTTAATAAAAGTATATTTAGTTTACACTAATGAGTACACAGACAAAGTTTAAGTATACTGTAAGTACAATATACTTGATATACTTTAAGTTTAAGTATATTAGCCTATATCCAATAGTAGTTAAAACTTAGTACAAGTATATAAAAATGGCTGCTTCGAGGTAGTTGCCATAAAACATACACTGTAAGAGAACCTGTAGTGTACCACTTATACTTTACTACATTTACACTTAACTACTATATTTATGTACATACTGTTTATAGGTTCAAGGAATAGTACTATTCAAGTACAGGTAATAGTATAATTTAAGTATACTCATATATACTTCATTTATACTTGAGGCAATCTTTAGTAGTGTACTTCAAGTACACTGATGAGTATAGAAATGGTTTACTTTAAGTAAAGGAATAGTACTATTCAAGTACAGGCAATAGTATGATTTAAGTATACTCATATATATACCTATTTATACTTGAAGTAACCTTAAAGTTTACTTGAGTATACTCAAAAGTGGGCCAAATCAGGATACTTTTAGTATATAAGTGTACTTTGTAAGTATACTAACTAGTACACGTGTAAGTACACTAGTAGTACATAAATATAAGTATACTTGGTACAGTAAAGTATACTTTATAAAGTATACTCAAACCCCATTTAAGTATACTTGGAAAGGTAAACTTGATGTTTACTTCTTTTTGGTAAGGGAGGTCATATTTAATGTTTGTAAATTCCTGAAAAACAATTTAGAAGATAAGAAGATGCTCAAGACTCATTTTCTTTTTAGGTGTGACTTTCTGTGGTTAAATGGAATATTCATGTTGAATTCAGGCGTCCTGATTCAAATTTGACCTGAGCTGAATTAATTAATCATGTAGAATAATTAGCCATGTGGAGGAGATTAATCGCATTGTATATGAAAAATCAAATAATGAATTCAACAGTAGTGTAAAGGTCACTTTTATTTAAATGTTCTGCTGCCATATGAACTAAAGTGTCATAACATTTGTTGTTCAAACACTTTTAACATCAGCACTTGTCAGTAACACATATTTAGTGTAAATCTCATCTTAAAAAATGTCAAATAAAAATAAAGCTTATTGCCACTGCCAGGACATTAATGTCATCCTGATTTTATAAAAAAATAAAAACAAAGTCTACAAACAAAATCCAACAAAATGATTGTGTCTCAGCACAATCAGAACATTAAAACAGGTAATTTCTGAGGTAACAGCAGAAACTTTTAATGGGGAGTTCAACTTGTCAGTTGTTACAAATAACCTTGTTTCTGTTGAATCCTCCGTCTGGGAGAACTTTAAAATGAAAATGTCCATGTTAAAGTTCACTAACTTTACCAATCCGAGTATCAATCATTCTTTCCATTTTCAACTGTCAATCAAAAATAAAAAGTGACATTTTATTACGTTTTTTCGTTTTTTAATCTAACACAAAAAAATGTTTTTTTTTTTTTTATATTTCAATTTTAGACTTGGATCAAAAATACAAAATTAAAAAACGGGCCACAGAACTGGATTTGTTTTATAATGGAGGACTGGACTTCCTGTTGTCGTTACACATCTTTCCTGCTGAGGCCGACTCTGGTGCAGTTAACCTGTTCAGGTTATTTAAACTAAATAAAACGTGAGATTTTATTCACTTTTGAAAGGTGTCGTAACTGAAAAAAGGTTGAGAAAGGCTGGTGTAGACAATAAGTGCGTTGATGATGTCCTTGGACGCAGAGATTCAAGTCTTTTTATTATTTTATCTATAAATAGATCTGCACACCAGAACTATTTGTCTCGGATTAGACGAAGATCACTGTTACAGCCTTTAAAAAACTCCACAAACACGAGGCTGCAGTGACTTATGGTTGAGAAAACATTTAGAGTAAATTCTTCTAGACAGCTGAAATACATTACTCTCTAATTCCTGGGTTGGGGAATAACTTTAAAATGCACCTTGCTGGTAAATAACTAAGGTTCATATTTGACTGTGAGACAATGGAAACAAGAGTGACGCATTAATAAAACTATGAATTATTGAGCATGTTTACTAGCTGCGTACCAAAGCTTCTGCAAATGTCCTCAGCGAGGGGTCTTTTATTTCTATTTATAATAGCACACACCAGCCCCCCACCCCCCCACCCTCGCCCTAAAATCTCTACTGTCATAAATGAGATGCTTGAACAAGCATTTAAACAAAACCTCTCTGACCAACCGTTTGCTGCACGGATTCAGATCAACAGACCTCACAGGAGGGGGGACATTTTTCCCGCCCACACTGAAAGGTGAGAGAACGATCGTGTTCAACAGGTTGCCTCGAGGCTGCCACCTAAAAGTATATCGCTTAGTCATTCACGAACATTTCACACACATACGCCTCCTACACCACACGGTTAATTAATTCTAATTTGACTGGCTGTGGCCTCACCTCCCACACTCAGGCCTCCTCATGGTGCCTGGAAAAAAAATGTTACGGCTTTTTTAGAGCGTGAAGAAGATGAGCCGGGTGAAGCAAAAGCAGGAACAAGAAAGAAATGAGTTTTATGAGGTTTCATATTAGGTTCTTAAATACTTTTTTGTTTTTTTTCTGAGAGACACACACGATATCCATTAGGGGTGAGTATTGGCAAGGACCTCGCAATACGATATGTATCATGATACTAGAGTCACGATGCGATATTATCACGATATCCCGATATATTGCGATATTCTACCCAGTTAATATCAAAATTAAAAGTAGAGATGAAAAATCAAGTTACTGTATATGTTCATCAGATGATATTGATCATTCAGAGGACAAATTGAGTCAAAACTATTTGCTTCAAAACAACCTATTTATTGTTTATTATCAGTGTTTTTGCACATTTAAGTAACCATTAGTAACCAATAAAAAAATCGATACTAGGAGCTGAAAAATCGATATTATATTGGACGGCAGAAAATCGCGATATATTGCCAAATCGATTTTTTTTACACCCCTAACATCCACTGGCATCTGCTTTGATGGACCAGAGTCCTTGCATCCTCACCGCTCCAGCTGCTTCCCTTTCATTTACGCACACGTATTCTGCCTTGTTGCGTTCGCTCTTTCTATATCTCCTCCTCTCACGGTTTTCTTCCACCCGCCCTTTACTTGCAAAACAGATCACAATATATTGTGCAGCGATCGTAGTCCATGAAGGCTCCTGTCTGACTATCTGTCAAGCTGTCCATCACCATGGTAAACAAGAAGGTTCTCAGGGCTTATCCTTGATGCAGTCCCACTTCTACCTGAAACGCCTCCGTTACTCCTGCTGCACTTCTACCTGAAACGCCTCCGTTACTCCTACTGCACTTCTACCTGAAACGCCTCCGTCACTCCTACTGCGCTTCTACCTGAAACGCCTCCGTTACTCCTACTGCACTTCTACCTGAAACGCTCCGGACTCTACTGCACTTCTACCTGATACGCCGCCTCCGTTACTCCTACTGCACTTCTACCTGAAACGCCTCCGTTACTCCTACTGCGCTTCTACCTGAAACGCCTCCGTTAGTCCTACTGCGCTTCTACCTGAAACGCCTCCGTTACTCTTACTGCGCTTCTACCTGAAACGCCTCCGTTACTCCTACTGCGCCTCTACCTGAAACGCCTCCGTTACTCCTACTGCGCTTCTACCTGAAACGCCTCCGTTACTCCTACTGTGCTTCTACCTGAAACGCCTCCGTTACCCTACTGCGCTCTACCTGAACGCCTCCGTTACTCCTACTGCGCTTCTACCTGAAACGCCTCCGTTACTCCTTACTGCGCTTCTACCTGAAACGCCTCCGTTACTCCTACTGCGCTTCTACCTGAAACGCCTCCGTTACTCCTACTGCGCTTCTACCTGAAACGCCTCCGTTACTCCTACAGCGCTTCTACCTGAAACGCCTCCGTTACTCCTACAGCGCTTCTACCTGAAACGCCTCCGTTACTCCTACTGCACTTCTACCTGAAACGCCTCCGTCACTCCTACTGCACTTCTACCTGAAACGCCGCCTCCGTTACTCCTACTGCACTTCTACCTGAAACGCCTCCGTTACTCTTACTGCGCTTCTACCTGAAACGCCTCCGTTAGTCCTACTGCGCTTCTACCTGAAACGCCTCCGTTACTCTTACTGCGCTTCTACCTGAAACGCCTCCGTTACTCCTACTGCGCCTCTACCTGAAACGCCTCCGTTACTCCTACAGCGCTTCTACCTGAAACGCCTCCGTTACTCCTACTGTGCTTCTACCTGAAACGCCTCCGTTACTCCTACTGCGCTACTACCTGAAACGCCTCCGTTACTCTTACTGCGCTTCTACCTGAAACGCCTCCGTTACTCCTACTGCGCTTCTACCTGAAACGCCTTCGTTACTCCTACTGCGCTTCTACCTGAAACGCCTCCGCTCTACCTGAAACGCCTCCGTTACTCCTACAGCGCTTCTACCTGAAACGCCTCCGTTACTCCTACTGCGCTTCTACCTGAAACGCCTCCGTTACTCCTACTGCGCTTCTACCTGAAACGCCTCCGTTACTCCTACTGCACTTCTACCTGAAACACCTCCTTTACTCCTACTGCGCTTCTACCTGAAACGCCTCCGTTACTCCTACTGCACTTCTACCCTGGGGCGCCGAAAAGGGGGGGTAAAGGATACGGATTATAGGGGCCCATGATTGAGGGGGGCCCAGAGAGGCCCCTAATGATGATCAAAAATAGCATCAACAAATTTCGCCGCTGTGTTGGGGGGCCCGGTAAAGATTCTTTTCATGGGGCCCATAATCCCTAGCGACGCCCCTGCTTCTACCTGAAACGCCTCCGTTACTCCTACTGCGCTTCTACCTGAAACGCCTCCGTTACTCCTACTGCACTTCTACCTGAAACGCCTCCGTTACTCCTACTGCACTTCTACCTGAAACGCCTCCGTTACTCCTACTGCACTTCTACCTGAAACGCCTCCGTTACTCCTAGTGCACTTCTACCTGAAACGCCTCCGTTACTCCTACTGCACTTCTACCTGAAACGCCTCCGTTACTCCTACTGCGCTTCTACCTGAAACGCCTCCGTTACTCCTACAGCGCTTCTACCTGAAACGCCTCCGTTACTCCTACTGCACTTCTACCTGAAACGCCTGTTACTCCTACTGCGCTTCTACCTGAAACACCTCCGTTACTCCTACTGCACTTCTACCTGAAACGCCTCCGTTACTCCTACTGCACTTCTACCTGAAACGCCTCCGTTACTCCTACTGCACTTCTACCTGAAACGCCTCCGTTACTCCTACTGCACTTTCTACCTAAACGCCTCCGTTACTCCTACTGCGCTTTCTACCTGAAAACGCCTCCGTTACTCCTACTGCGCTTCTACCTGAAACGCCTCCGTTTTCCTCTACAGCGCTTCTACCTGAAACGCCTCCGTTACTCCTACTGCACTTCTACCTGAAACGCCGTTACTCCTACTGCACTTCTACCTGACTACTGAAACCACCTCTTTCTCCTACTGCACTTCTACCTGAAACACCACCGTACTCCTACTGCACTTCTACCTGAAACCTCCGTTACTCCTACTCCACTTCTACCTGAAACGCCTCCGTTACTCGTACTGCACTTCTACCTGTACTCCTGCACTTTACCTGAAACACCTCCGTTACTCCTACTGCACTTCTACCTGAAACGCGCTCTGTTACTCCTACTGCACTTCTACCTGAAACGCCTCCGTTACTCCTACTGCACTTCTACCTGAAACGCCTCCGTTACTCCTGCTGCACTTCTACCTGAAACGCCTCCGTTACTCCTGCTGCACTTCTACCTGAAACGCCTCCGTTCCTCCTACTGCACTTCTACCTGAAACGCCTCCGTCACTCCTACTGCACTTCTACATGAAACGCCTCCGTCACTCCTACTGCACTTCTACCTGAAACGCCGCCTCTGTTACTCCTACTGCACTTCTACCTGAAACGCCTCCGTTAGTCCTACTGCACTTCTACCTGAAACGCCCGTTACTCTTACTGCGCTTTCACCTGAAAACGCCGCCTCCGTTAGTCCTACTGCGCTTCTACCTGAAACGCCTCCGTTACTCCTACTGCGCTTCTACCTGAAACGCCTCCGTTACTCCTACTGCGCTTCTACCTGAAATGCCTCCGTTACTCCTACAGCGCTTCTACCTGAAACGCCTCCGTTACTCCTACTGTGCTTCTACCTGAAACGCCTCCGTTACTCCTACTGCGCTTCTACCTGAAACGCCTCCGTTACTCTTACTGCGCTTCTACCTGAAACGCCTCGTTACTCCTACTGCTCTACCTGAAACGCCTTCGTTACTCCTACTGCGCTTACCTGAAACGCCTCGTACTCATACTGCGCTTCTACGAAACGCCTCCGTTTACTCCTACGCTTCTACCTGAAACGCCTCCGTTACTCCTACTGCGCTCTACCTGAAACGCCTCCGTTACTCCTACTGCGCTTCTACCTGAAACGCCTCCGTTACTCCTACTGCACTTCTACCTGAAAACCTCCTTTACTCCTACTGCGCTTCTACCTGAAACGCCTCCGTTACTCCTACTGCCACTTCTACCCTGGGGCGCCGAAAAGGGGGGGTAAAGGATACGGATTATAGGGGCCCATGATTGAGGGGGGGCCCAGAGAGGCCCCTAATGATGATCAAAAATAGCATCAACAAATTTCGCCGCTGTGTTGGGGGGCCGGTAAAGATTCTTTTCATGGGGCCCATAATCCCTAGCGGCGCCCTGCTTCTACCTGAAACGCCTCCGTTACTCCTACTCCTGAAACGCCTCCGTTACTACTGCACTTCTACCTGAAACGCCTCCGTTACTCCTACTGCACTTCTACCTGAAACGCCTCCGTTACTTCCTACTACTCCTACTGCACTTCTACCTGAAACGCCTCCGTTACTCCTACTGCACTTCTACCTGAAACGCCTCCGTTACTCCTACTGCGCTTCTACCTGAAACGCCTCCGTTACTCCTACTGCGCTTCTACCTGAAACGCCTCTGCTACTCCTACTGCACTTCTACCTGAAACGCCTCCGTTACTTCTACTGCACTTCTATCTGAAACGCCTCCGTTACTCCTACTGCACTTCTACCTGAAACGCCTCCGTTACTCCTACTGCACTTCTACCTGAAACGCCTGTTACTCCTACTGCACTTCTACCTGAAACGCCTCCGTTACTCCTACTGCACTTCTACCTGAAACACCTCCGTTACTCCTACCGCACTTCTACCTGAAACACCTCCTTTACTCCTACTGCACTTCTACCTGAAACACCACCGTTACTCCTACTGCACTTCTACCTGAAACACCTCTGTTACTCCTACTCCACTTCTACCCGAAACGCCTCCGTTACTCGTACTGCACTTCTACCTGAAACACCTCAGTCACTCCTACTGCACTTCTACCTGAAACGCCTCCGTTACTCCTACTGCACTTCTACCTGAAACGCCTGTTACTCCTACTGCACTTCTACCTGAAACGCCTCCGTTACTCCTACTGCACTTCTACCTGAAACGCCTCCGTCACTTCTACTGCGCTTCTACCTGAAACGCCTCCGTTACTCCTACTGCACTTCTACCTGAAACGCCGCCTCCGTTAGTCCTACTGCGCTTCTACCTGAAACGCCTCCGTTTCTCCTACTGCGCTTCTACCTGAAATGCTTCCGTTACTCCTACTGCGCTTCTACCTGAAACACCTCCGTTACTCCTACTGCGCTTCTATCTGAAACGCCTCCGTTACTCCTACTGCACTTCTACCTGAAATGCCGCCGTTACTCCAACTGCGCTTCTACCTGAAACGCCTCCGTTACTCCTACTGCGCTTCTACCTGAAACGCCTCCGTTACTCCTACTGCACTTCTACCTGAAACGCCTCCGTTACTCCTACTGCACTTCTACCTGAAACACCTCCGTTACTCCTACCGCACTTCTACCTGAAACACCTTCTTTACTCCTACTGCCCTTCTACCTGAAACACCACCGTTACTCCTACTGCACTTCTACCTGAAACACCTCCGTACTCTACTCCACTTACCTGAAAACGCCTCCGTTACTCGTACTGCACTTCTACCTGAAACCCTCAGTACTGCACTTCTACCTGAAACCTCTTCCTACTGCACTTCTACTGCACTTCTACCTGAAACGCCTCCGTTACTCCTACTGCACTTCTACCTGAAACGCCTCCGTCACCTCCTACTGCGCTTCCCTGAAACGCCTCCGTTACTCCTACTGCACTTCTACCTGAAACGCCGCCTACGTTAGTCCTACTGCGCTTCTACCTGAAACGCCTCCGTTTCTCCTACTGCTCTTCTACCTGAAATGCCTCCGTTACTCCTACTGCGCTTCTACCTGAAACACCTCCGTTACTCCTACTGCGCTTCTATCTGAAATGCCTCAGTTACTCCTACTGCACTTCTACCTGAAATGCCGCCGTACCCGTACTCCGCCCTACGCTTCTACCTGAAACGCCTCCGTTACTCCTACTGCACTTCTACCTGAAACGCCTCCGTTACTCCTACTGCACTTCTACCTGAAACGCCTCCGTTACTCCTACTGCACTTCTATCTGAAACGCCTCCGTTACTCCTACAGCACTTCTATCTGAAACGCCTCCGTTACTCCTACTGCACTTCTACCTCAAACACCTCCGTTACTCCTACTGCACTTCTACCTGAAACACCTCCGTTACTCCTACTGCACTTCTATCTGAAACGCCTCCATTACTCCTACAGCACTTCTATCTGAAACGCCTCCGTTACTCCTACTGCACTTCTACCTGAAACGCCTCCGTTACTCCTACTGCACTTCTACCTGAAACGCCTCCGTTACTCCTACTGCGCTTCTACCTGAAACGCCTCCGTTACTCCTACTGCGCTTCTACCTGAAACGCCTCCGTTACTCCTACTGCACTTCTATCTGAAACGCCTCCATTACTCCTACAGCACTTCTATCTGAAACGCCTCCATTACTCCTACAGCACTTCTACCTGAAACACCTCCGTTACTCCTTCTCCACTTCTACCTGAAACGCCTCCATTACTCCCACTGCACTTCTACCTGAAACGCCTCCGTTACTCCTACCGCACTTCTACCTGAAACACCTCCTTTACTCCTACCGCACTTCTACCTGAAACACCTCCGTTACTCCTACTGCACTTCTATCTGAAACGCCTCCGTTACTCCTACTGCGCTTCTACCTGAAACACCTCCGTTACTCCTACTGCACTTCTACCTGAAACGCCTCCGTTACTCCTACTCCACTTCTACCTGAAACGCCTCCTTTACTCCTACTGCACTTCTACCTGAAACACCTATGTTACTCCTACTGCACTTCTACCTGAAACGCCTCCGTTACTCCTACCGCACTTCTATCTGAAATGCCTCCGTTACTCCTACCGCACTTCTACCTGAAACACCTCCTTTACTCCTACCGCACTTCTACCTGAAACACCTCCGTTACTCCTACTGCACTTCTATCTGAAACGCCTCCGTTACTCCTACTGCGCTTCTACCTGAAACACCTCCGTTACTCCTACTGCACTTCTACCTGAAACGCCTCCGTTACTCCTACTCCACTTCTACCTGAAACGCCTCCTTTACTCCTACTGCACTTCTACCTGAAACACCTATGTTACTCCTACTGCACTTCTACCTGAAACGCCTCCGTTACTCCTACTGCACTTCTACCTGAAACGCCTCCGTTACTCCTACTGCGCTTCTACCTGAAACGGCTCCGTTACTCCTACTGCACTTCTATCTGAAACGCCTCCATTACTCCTACAGCACTTCTATCTGAAACGCCTCCATTACTCCTACAGCACTTCTATCTGAAATGCCTCCGTTACTCCTACTGCACTTCTACCTGAAACACCTCCGTTACTCCTACCGCACTTCTACCTGAAACGCCTCCGTTACTCCTACTGCACTTCTACCTGAAACACTTCCGTTACTCCTTCTCCACTTCTACCTGAAACGCCTCCATTACTCCCACTGCACTTCTACCTGAAACGCCTCCGTTACTCCTACCACACTTCTATCTGAAACGCCTCCGTTACTCCTACCGCACTTTTACCTGAAACACCTCCGTTACTCCTACCGCACTTCTACCTGAAACACCTCCTTTACTCCTACCGCACTTCTACCTGAAACACCTCCGTTACTCCTACTGCACTTCTATCTGAAACGCCTCCGTTACTCCTACTGCACTTCTACCTGAAACACCTCCGTTACTCCTACTGCACTTCTACCTGAAACGCCGCCTCCGTTACTCCTACCACACTTCTATCTGAAACGCCTCCGTTACTCCTACCGCACTTCTACCTGAAACACCTCCGTTACTCCTACTGCACTTCTACCTGAAACACCTCCGTTACTCCTACTCCTCTTCTACCTGAAACGCCTCCGTACCTACTCCTACTCGCTTCTACCTGAAACGCCTCCGTTACTCCTACTGCATCTACCTGAAACGCCTCCACTCCTACTGCACTTCTACCTGAAACGCCTCCGTTACTCCTACTGCCACTTCTACCTGAAACGCCTCCGTTACTCCTGCTGCACTTCTACCTGAAACGCCTCCGTTTACTCCTACTGCACTTCTTACCTGAAACCTCCGTTACTTGCACTTTACCTGAAACGCCTCCGTTACTCCTACTGCCTTCTACCTGAAAACGCCTCCGTACTCCTACTGCGCTTCTACTGAAACGCCTCCGTTACTCCTACTGCACTTCTACCTGAACGCCGCCTCCGTTAGTCCTACTGCGCTTTATACCTGAAACGCCTCCGTTACTCACTGCGCTTCTACCTGAAACCTCCGTTACTCCTACTGCGCTTCTACCTGCTTTACCTGAAATGCCTCCGTTACTCCTACTGCGCTTCTACCTGAAACGCCTCCGTTACTCCTACTGCACTTCTACCTACGCCGTTACTTCTACCTGAAACGCCTCCGTTACTCCTACTGCGCTTCTACCTGAAACGCCTCCGTTACTGCACTACTGCACTTCTACCTGAAACTACCTGAAACTACCGTACTCCTACTCCCTACTGCACTTCTACCTGAAACACTTCTATCTGAAACGCCTCCGTTACTCCTACTGCACTTCTATCTGAAACGCCTCCATTACTCTACAGCACTTCTATCTGAAACGCCTCCATTACTCCTACAGCACTTCTACCTGAACGCCTCCGTTACTACTTCTACTGAACCCTCACTGCACTTCTACCTGAAACGCCTCCGTTACTCCTACTGCTTCTACCTGAAAAACCTCCGTTACTCCTTCTCCACTTCTACCTGAAACGCCTCCATTACTCACTGCACTTCTACCTGAAAACGCCTCCGCCTCCTACTTCTATCTACACTCCGTTAATACTCCTACCGTCTACCTGAAACACCTCCGTTACTCCTACCGCACTTCTACCTGAAACACCTCGTTACTCCTACTGACTTCTACCTGAAAACACCTCCGTTACTCCTACTGCACTTCTACTGAAACGCCTCCCGTTACTCTACTTCTATCTGAAACGCCTCGTTACTCCTACTCTTCTACTCCTACGCACTTCTATCTGAAACACCTCCGTTACTCCTACCTGCACTTCTACCTGAAACACCTCCGTTAACCGCCTTCTACCTGAAACCTCTTACTCCTATGCCTTCTACCTGAAACACCTCCGTACTCCTACGCCACTTCTACCTGAAACACCCGTTACTCCTACTCACTTCTACCTGAAAACCTCCGTTACTCCTACCATTCTACCTGAACGCCTCGTACCCACCTGCCTCCGTTACTTCTATACCTAAACACCTCCGTTACTCCTACTGCACTTCTAACCTGAAACACCTCCGTTACTCTACTTCCACTTCTACCTGAAACCCTCCGTCTCCTACTGCACTTCTACCTGAAACGCCTCCGTTACTCCTACTGCACTTCTACCTGAAACGCCTCGTTACTCCTACTCCACTTCTACGCCTCAACGTCTACTGCACTTCTACTAAAACTACTGTTGAAATCCTACTGCATTCTACTGAAACACCTCCGTTACTCCACGCACTTCTACCTGAAACGCTCCGTTACTCCTACTCCTACTAAACGCCTTTACCTAACACCTACCTTATGTACTCCTACTGCACTTCTACCTGAAACACCTCCGGTACCTCCACTACTGAAACTGCTGCACTTCGACCTGAAACCCTCGTTACTCCTACTGCACTTCTACTGAAACGCCTCCGTTACTCCTACCGCACTTCTTGAAACGCCCTCCTTACTCCTACACACTTCTACCTGAAAACCTCCTTTACTCCTACCGCATTCTACCTGAACACCTCCGTTACTCCTACTGCTTCTACCTGAAACACCCCGTTACTCCTTCTCCACTTCTACCTGAACACCTCCTTACTCTACTGCACTTCTACCTGAAACGCCTCCGTTCCTACACACTCTACCTGAAACGCCTCCGTTACTCCTACTGCCACTCTACCTAAACCCTCCGTTACCTGCACTTACCGTTACTCCTACTTCTACCTGAAACGCCTCGTTACTCCTACTGCACTTATACCTGAAACGCCTCCGTTACTCCTACTGCACTTCTACTGAAACGCCTCGTTATCCTCTGACTTCTACCTGAAACGCCTCCGTTACTCCTACGCACTTCTACCTGGAAACGCCTCCTTACTCCTACTGCACTTCTACCTGAAACACCTCCGACTCCTACTCCACTTCTACCTGAACGCCTCCGTTACTCCTACTGCACTTCTACCTGAAACACCTCCGTTACTCCTATGCACTTCTACCTGAAACGCCTCCGTATCCTACTGCACTTCTACCTGAACGCCTCCCTCCTACTGCACTTCTACCTGAAACGCCTCGTACTCCTACTGCACTTCTACCTGAAACGCCTCCGTTACTCCTACTGCACTTCTACCTGAAACGCCTCCGTTACTCCTACTTCTACCTACCTGAACACTACTGCTCCGAAAAACTCCTACTCACTGCACTTCTACCTGAAAAGGCTACGTTTCCTACTGCACTTTACTGAAAGCCTCCGTTACTCCTACTGCACTTCTACCTGAAACGCCTCCGTTACTCCTACACTTCTACCTGAAACGCCTCCGTTACTCCTACTGCACTTCTACCTGAAACGCCTCCGTTACTCCTACTGCACTTCTACCTGAAACGCCTCCGTTACTCCTACTGCACTTCTACCTGAAACGCCTCCGTTACTCCTACTGCACTTCTACCTGAAACGCCTCCTACTTACTGCACCTACTGAACACTCCACTTACTCTACCTACCGAAATGCCTCCGTTACTCCTACTGCACTTCTACCTGAAACACCTCCGTTACTCCTACTGCACTTCTACCTGAAACACTTCCGTTACTCCTACTGCACTTCTACCTGAAACACCTCCGTTACTCCTACTGCACATGCCGCAGCTGAAACGACAAAGACACGGCGCGGTTGCTTCTGTCCAAGTCAACTCTGGACGGTGTGACGGTTCAGCTGGAGGTACAGTTGTGGCTCGCAGCAAAAGGGCTGCTTTAAATGTTTATTATTAAACCAGATACAGGTAAAGACTAAAAACTACACAAAACATGCATGAGAAGCTAGTCCTTCACAATAAAACACGAAGTAAAACGAACCAATGTCCAGAAGAAAAACTAAAAACAAGAAACCATAATTGAAGTATCAAAGAATACACAAGGAAGGTTACTACTCAACAAACAACAAAGTTTTACAAAATAAATAAGTATAGAAGACCAAGGCTAAACTCACTAAACAAAAAGGTTTCATCAGAAACATCAGAAGTGAGAAAACATGAAAACATGAAAACATACAAGTCTGGTCACACAAAACTTCATTAATCGTTCGCAACGGCTTCTCCGCCTGCTGAGACCTTTACTTGTGCTTTGGTTTGATCGTAGAAAGAAGATTTAATCATTTCTGTGAGGTCACTTTGAGATAAGCCTGGACAGCCATCTTGGTTCTTTTCATCTTTGATACCAAAGATTTGTATCAGATTCAGTTTTGACTTGGAGGACGAACAGATTCAGAGAAAAAGTGTCTCCAGATGCCGTTGGAAAGTCCTTCAAGCAGAAACAAAGCTTGTGATGTTGGCAGAGCGACAGCCAGGCTGGCATAAACAAAAGAACCGTGGTGGAGCACGGCCAACAGTGAATGACAGTTTTATGGTAAAAAATAAAAATTAAAAAAAACTTGCTGATCCAAGATGTTATTAGCAAATCTGCGGCCATCTTGTTGGTTTTGAATTGTGATGTGAGCGTCACATAAACTCCTCCCCTGCCCTTTTGTGACCGATTCGGTACATCCTGTACCGGTGGAAATGCCCACGAATGGGAGGGTACCAGACCCATTTCACAAATGAGAACTTTTGCAAAGTGATTGTGTACGTCTAGGATAACTGATAATAATTAGATATTTGGTGATATCAAACAAGAAATGAATCTACATTTTATTGTATGTCAACGCACATTATTTCAAACACGGATCATTGTGTGTGTGTTTGTGTGTTTGTGTGTGTGAGGAACAGCTTCACCCTCCCATCTCGTTTAATTCTGTCTTTCATATTTCTCTCTTTAATACACTATTGGAGAGAAAGAATCCCTCTATAATTCCCCCAAACGTGGTAACGTTACTTAACAGCCAGAGTGAAAGTACATTTTACTTTACTTTAACAGCCTTATTCTTCTACCACATTGTCCCAGATGCAGCTGAGGACGACTCCGTCTGTCCAGACGCTGCTGTCATGCATCAGCGGAGCATCGGCCTCATTAATAAAAACATTAACTCACAACAGCTGATCAATAGCCATTCACTCAGGTTGACTGATCCGCCCCACCGGTGAGATCGATGGACAGCGTTAATCTCCTGTGATCAAAGCCGGAGACGGTGGGTGGACCGTGGAGACGTCTCACTTCAAAACTGAAGATTCTCATCTGTGCATGACATTGATTAGAGACGTGGGCGTGCACCAATACTGACACCTACGCACGCCTGACCACACGCACACACACACACACACACACACGCACACACACACCACACATGCTCTTGACTAAGATGCTGGATAAAAATATTCCCAACTTTTTGATATTTCAGCAGCACTTTAAAGCTACACTTCTGATCATTTTGTTTTCTAAGCACAACAGGCGGTTACTCTCGTACATAAATGTAAAACAGGTAACAGGTAACAGGTAACAGCAGGTAACAGCAGGTAACAGGATCGTTCCTGATCCTCAGGTGGACGTTTATGACGAGCAAACAGACAATAAATCAGAAGTAAACTCCTCTGTCATCGAGGATGTAACTAATGTGCTCACATCACATCAGCAAACACCGTGGAGCACACAGGATGCACATGGAGGTAAAACACACACACACATGCACACACATGCACACACACACACACACACACACAGTCTGAGAGCGAGCTGAGCTGAGTATAAAAGGAGCATCCTCCTCACTCATCACAGAAGTGCTGTCCTCGTTCTCACACACTCCTCTAACGCGCCACATTTCTTTTCTCAAGGTAAGAAAAACGTCTTTTTCTTGTTTTTTTTTTTATAAGACAGACTGAGATCTAACTGCTTGGCTTCTATTTATTTTTCTCACTTTTTACAAACTGTACCTCGTTGCTACTCCAAACAATAATTAATGCTCGTTTTCCTTTTTTTAGTGTTTAACAGATACATTCATGCCATTTATTTGATCGGTTTTTCTCCATTTTCATGTATCTCTGGTAGCACATATTCCTTTTTAATAAATGCTGCAGGATCTTTGTTCATTAAATCATTTCTAGGAGATTTTTCGTGGGAATGAAGTGGAAATGAGAAATATCTCTCTGCATTGACGGTGAGGTCAGTTTAACCTGCAGAGACTGCGGTCCAGATGTTCAGACCCACAGCTGTTGTTCTGTGTGCTGGATGACAGACTGATCATCTGCCGTGGACCAGCAGATGTTTAGAGATGTCTCCAAACTTCCCAAACTGGACTGGACTCCTTCCCATTAAACCGCCGTCTCTGTCGGTGTTTCAGATGACTGCAGGGTTGTGTGTGTGTGTCGTGCTGGCAGTCCTGTGCACGAGCTGTTTGGGGCTCCCCTTCTCCTCCCCCCCCTCAGATGAAGGTCAGCGCTCCATCTCTGCTCCGTCTGAAGGTACCAGCCAGACCTACAGCTCTGAAGAACGATCCCAGAAATCAGCCCAGATGTTCCACATCTCCCATCTGCCCCTGTTGTCTTGCAGCTCTCCTCGAGGCAGGCGCCCCCAGTTTGGGGGGGCACCACCCCCGACACAGCCGCTCCAGCCCCCAGCTGAAGGCGCTTCCCCTGGCTGGCGAGGACGCAGACTCCCGAGCAAACCTCAGCGAGCTGCTCGCCAGACTCATCTCCTCCAGGAAAGGTGAGGAATGTGGATCTGCTTCTGTTTCTGTCTGTGTGCATGAGCAGACATGGTCGTGCACGTGTGTGTGAGGGTATAACATTTATTCATATATTTATAAAATAAAAATGATTAGACCACCCTTGTTTTCTTCAGTTTCTTGTTCGTTTTAATGCCTGGTACAACTAAAGGTACATTTGTTTGGACAAACATAACGATAACCACAAAGATTGCTCATAAGAGTTTTATTTAAGAGCTGATATCTTACCATTTTCCATGGTTTTCTTGATTATAACCTAAATCACTTAAGTTTTTACATCAATAGCTATGGCGTTGTACTGCCAAAAACACTGCTTTTATGCATTCAGTGTTTTCTTTTCTGTCTGTTTTAGTCACATGATGACGTTTAGTGGTACCAGGTATTAAAATGAACAAGAAACTGAAGATAAAATGGTGGTCTAATCATTTTTTCCATGACAAAACTACATCTAGCATTGACAGTATTTGTATGAAAAGTTGTTTTTTTTTTTTTGTTCCTGCCACCCCTCCCGTTGGTCGCAGCTTATTCCTGGAATCAGTGCAAAACCAGCTTTGTAAAACAAATTAGTGGCTCTGGAAAGCTTTTGTGGTTTGAAAGGGCGTGTGCGTCTTCCGGCCATTCCCCCGCTACAATCTCATGCAATCATTTTGCAAATCACTTCCAACCACTTGTGTGTGTTTTTTTTTTCCCTCCCATTTTATGGTAAGAAAACGAACCACAACCTCGTTAGAGTTCCTCATGTTCAGTGCTCTCATCTCTGACAGTTCGACAGTTCGACGGACTAACTGGTTTTTCACTACGCTGCACACACACCTGACTCTTCACTGCCTCGAGATATCGAAACGGACTCCTCGTGCGAATATCTTTCTGTAGAATAATTCAAACAGTTCAAATGTGCATTTGAACAGAACCACTGACACGCAGCTAACACGTTTTAGCGCCGCAACACATTTTCTGCTTCGTTACCAAGCAATTATTACTCATTGGGGATCATTATTAGGGCTTATTAGTTATGAAAGCACAAAGAGGCAACTAAACTATAAAGCTATTTATAACTTTATAAGTCCTACAGTTTGTGCTTCGCTGTTGTGTGATATCCAGCGTCAGGATGAGAAAAAGACAAAACATACTTGGATGTTGTTTAGTCAGACATAAAAATCAATGAGAGGTCAAAGGTCAGGCTGGAGTGGATCTGTGATCTGAGACGGTTTACTTCGGTCTAACGGTGCGTTCGTGTTCAACCTGTTCACTCGCATGTTTCGGTGTAGGAGGTGTCGTTGTCGAGCCTTCTGCGGCCAGTCTTCCCAGCACACCAGGGAGCTGAAAAGCTGGTGTGCGTGTGTGTGTGTGTGTGCGTGTGCATGGGCATGTGTTGTGTGTTGCGTGGGAGGATGTGGGTGGAGTGAAAAGTGCACAATTGATTAGCACATGGAGAGAAGCTCAGCTTCTCTTCAGTTGGAAGAAAGACTAAAAAGGTGAAATATAATCCTGGATTTGGAGCTCAGAGGTGAAGATGGGGGGTGGGGGGGGGATTTTTTTTTTTTTTTTTTTTTTTATGTGAACAGCTGCACAAATTTGTGGACGTTTACAAGCGCAGTCATGTGTGCGCTGAGTAGCAGAGGCTAATAGCAGGTTGTCAGGCTGAAGTCCAGCTGTAGATGCTGCATCTCCTTTTGGCCTCCGTAGTGTGGAGAGTTGATGAAAAAGAAAACGCAGAACCATAACTGGCCAATTAAAAACGTCTAAAAGGAGATGAGCTTCACAGCAAAGCTCTCCCAAAGTGTATCTGAGAGAAAATCAGAGACCAAACATCAGCAGCTGACAGCTGTGAAGACTCAAGATCCTCTGGAAGTCATAAAGACCCGGTCTGTGAAAATACCATGAGCTGATGAACCCAATTAACTCCCAACTACATTTAGCCATAAATAAACCATAAATGGTTTAAATCTATTTATGTTTGACCACAACAGATATTTGGTTATTGTAGGTTAAAGTCTAAATCTGTGACATCATTTGTGTCCTCTCTCAAGCAAAAACAGCTACTTTTACAGTGTTTTAACTGAAAGAAACTTTTATCAAACTTCCTTCATGCTCTCCTCATTCTGTGAAATATCGATTTCCCCCCATCCCTCCTCCTCCTCCTCCTCCTCCTCCTCCTCCTCCTCCTCCCAGGATCTGTGCGTAGAAACTCCACGGCGAACATCAGAGGCGGCGGCCTGAGCGCCAACCACAGGATAGCAGACAGGGACTACCTGGGCTGGATGGATTTTGGCCGCCGCAGCGCAGAAGAGTACGAATATTCCTCGTAAAGGGAAGCTGTCTGAATAACAGCAGCTGGCTGGTTCCTCACTGTCTCACAATAAAAGTCTATTTATGATGTATTTGTTGTACATTTGTTTGTAAAACTGTAATAACACAATATTCATTCTATATGCCACGTTTTGAAGAAAAGCTCACTGTTTGTTTCTGGTTTGTTCTTCTTGTTTCTTTGCCATTTGGAGGTGGAGAAGATGTTGATGTTCGACTGACTGGACTGAATAAAGATTGGAAATATGATCACATGAATCTGCATATGAATTCTTCCAGTACAGTTCAGGCTCCACAAATTACACATATTACTGTCATTAGATCCATTAAATCAGCACATAAACTTTAAGACCTTCAGTCACATTGAAGCATCAGGTGTCTGAATTA